>CM058239.1:48110158-48285807 GCA_030180135.1 Orychophragmus violaceus
AATCATTCATGTTTCATCTGGAGAAGACTCACCATGTCGGCGCGTTGTCTCCTCCGACCCATCTTCTGGTAGCAGCACATCTTTTGATCTGAAAAGACATCCTTGCTATCGGCAAGCCAAGGAGCTTGAGTGCTGCTTCGAGTTATCTCGGCTGACTGACGCCGCGCAAAGTTCGGGCCAAACCGAGCTACAGATCCCACAGCTCTGAGATTCGGATTTAGAGAATCCTAAAGAAGATGAGGTGGAAGCTGAGGGAAATGATACAGGTGATGATGACAGTGACACCGACATCTCACCTCATGGGTTATCGGCTGCTCCCAAGGAAGCGTATGATAATGTTTTTCAGACTTGTTCTACCATTGAGACGGTGACTTCTACGCTTCAAGAGTGCGGAGCGGATCCGAGGATTAAATTCCTTATTCCTGGTCCGTTCGACCGACCTTGGAATCCTACAGCTGGCTATATGACCTTTTACGAATCTTATTTCATTAATACCAAAACTGCTGGTTTTCAGCTTTGGTTGCCACCCCCTAATTTGCTCATCTCCTATTGTCATCGTCGTGAGATCGCCATTTCTCAGCTTTCAACTACTGCGGTTCGCCACATGGTAGGCCTCTTGTGTTAGGGGCCGAAGCCGACATAACGATCACTGTCAGGATATTCGAGGAGATGACTTCAATCAATCCGATGACAAATACCAGTCCAAGGTGTTTCACAGTTAGACTAAAAAAGGACCAAGGCATAGTTACGGATGCGCCGAATAAGATTCACGTTTGGCAGCGATATTATTTCTACGTCGAGATAACTCCCCTGGTTGTACCCGAGAAGCTTAAAGAGCTTATCAGATCGTCTTGGATTACGATTTTTGGTAGATATCGTTCTGAGTTTGCTGTATATCGACACAGATGATTTACTTAATTTTTCTTTTGTTTTTGCAGTGCACCATCCGTTCCTCAAGCCTTATCCGAACAACTTCTTTCCGATTGTTGAAACTGTCCGAGTTCTCATTCTTCGTAAGTGGTCGCATCTAACTCGGGAACGTATTAACCAATATCTTCTGCGGATTTCTAAAGGTATGTCTCGTTTTCCGGCTTACGCTGATGATGCTTTTCGTTTTGAGTCATGAACTTCCTTTCTCCGTGTGTTCTTAGTTAAGTGGAATACGACATAGAAAGTTATTCAAGTCGAGTTAACTAAACCAAGAATTGGAAAGGTGAAGAAGATATCAGTTGATTACTCGCATAAGATCACGTCCAATCTCCCGCGTTCGGCTGAACTGGCGAAGGGGAAGGACGTGACTCTGTTACCTCAGAGTGAAGGCGAGCCGTCGATCACTTCTGGTGAGAAGTCGGTCGTGCCCCAAGCAGAAGTAGCTGCTAAATCGAATATGGTGGCTCCAGCAGAGAGGGTCCCATCTAAGAATCAACCTAAAAAGAGGACGGTCGAAGAGAGGCCAGAACAGGAGAATCCGGCGAAGAGGGCGGCCGTGGTAAGCAAGCCTTTCAAAGAAGCTTCCGCTAAGAAGACGGCTACCGACAAATCTGGTAAGGCTAAAACTCTTAACCCGTGGAAACAGTTTTATGAAGAAGGGGGAGAGATTTCCGATGCCAATTTTGGCGAAAAGAAGCCTTTTATTTCTCGCAAGGAGATCGTCTTAGCTTGTCTGCGTGGTTCACATAAAGAAGCAGGTGCCGGCACTCGGCCTTCAATTCATAACTTCGCCTATCAATATGAGAGCGAAGTCCCTTTCATCGATAATGCTCGGGCATGCTTCGACATGCTTACCTGTGTGAGGGGAATGAGTCAGACTAGCCACCTTTAAAGGAACTTCCCCATTCCGATGCGATCCTTAAGTTGAAACAGACCGAGGCTGCAATAAGTTTTTTTTCCTATTATTTTCTTCTTAGAGTAGCTTTCTTTGGAGAGTTTCATATGTTCGCCGTTTTAATGAAGACTTTGTCTTTCAGATGATCGCGGCGTCGAATCGTGTAGCCCTTGAAAGTGTAGACCATTCACAGAAAATGGTCGATGCAGTGAAAAGGAGGGATGATCTTCTCTCAAAAGCGAAAAAGGAAAAAGAAACGTTGGAGGCCAGTAACCTGGTTCTCGCGAATAAACTTCGTGAGTCGGAGGAGAAGTTGCGCCTTGCTGAGGAAAAAGTGAAAGCCGATCTCCTAGTTCCAGTCGGAGAAAAAGAGTCAACATAAATTCTGCGCCGAGCTGGTCCAGAAAGAGAGGAATCGCGTTGAAGCCGCGATGAGGGTGAAATCGCAATCCTATTTTGATCTCTTCCTGCGTTATGTCAAGGATCAAGAGGACGCCACCAAGTTATAGATCGAGGAAGGTCAGATTACTGGCCTTAGGAAATGCTTGTTGAAGCTTAGCGGAGAAGGTGTGCCGATTCCTAAGTCGGTCTTGGATCAACTCGCAGCTGATGAAGCAGCAATTGATGCTAAGATGGACGGTTTGGACGTCGTGATGAAAGAGGAGCTAACATTTATTTTCTCGTCCACTCGCCATCCTCTCTTGGGATCTCTTCACCGTGACTCGCCACCTCGCGTTCCGAAGGACATCGACGAGTTCAGGACTAACCGCGGGGTGATTCCCGAAGCGCTCTCTGTTAACCCTATCCCAACAGCTAATAATCCGGAGATTATGGCTCAAGGCGGCGCGTTGACAGTGGTGCAGGACGTGAGCGCTAAGGTTAGAGAAGCTGAGAAAGTGAATGAGCCGGATAAATCATCGACGAGCGGGTCCGGGGCCGAATGATTTCTTATTCTATGTATTTATTATTGTTTTTCTATGTCGGTTCTATGTAAGATACCTTGTCTTTTGGTATTTTAAGACTTTTTCTTGTAAACTTATCCTTTGCTTGAAGGAGGTACTCGAGTAAATTATTTTTTTTTGCATATAATCGGTCTATTCTGTTTTCAACTCGTTCAAACGAATCAAAATGAATAGCGATCGGATCTATTTATCGTAGAATGGCTCTTTTACAGGGCTCTTTCGTTCCGCTAGGTTTAATGGTTGCGAGACTTATGCGTGATCGGCTTACTTGTCCAAAGGACAGACAAATACGCGAGGCTTAAGTGCTCGACTTATTTGTTATCGCCCACCTCAGAGAACGTATGGGTACGGGCCCGGTTTTTTAGTGCGAGACGGATATCGGCTTTTCCTTACCACGATATGCATCTTGCGTGCAAAGAAGACCACACTCCTGGCCAGGGAGCGCAATGCTAATAGTGCGAGTCTTATTGGGTGCTCGGCTTACAGTCAAAGTAGTGTATCGTTAGACTTTGCGAGCTGAGGAGCTCGGTTTCTGCGGCCTCAGACGTCCGGCTTTAGCGAGCTAAGAAGCTCGGCTCTTTGCAGATCAAGCATCCGGCTTTTGAGAACTAAGAAGCTCGGCTCTTTTCGGAACAAGCATCCGGCTTTTGCGAACTAAGAAGCTCGGTTTTTAGAGAGCCAAGAAGCTCGGCTCTTTGCGGATATAGCATCCGGCTTTTGCGAACTAATAAGCTCGATTTTTAGTGAGCCAAGAAGCTCGTCTCTTTGCGGATCAAGCATCCGGCGTTTTGCGAACTAAGAAGCTCGGCTCTTTGCGGATCAAGCATTCGGCTTTTTGATATGCCATGGATTTTAGGGATTTTAACCATGGTATATATCTTATTTATCGAGTCTTATGTTATGTTTTGGAGTCTTTTTAGTATGTTTACAGGTCTAGACACGTTTGGAGCGGAATTGGACATTATGGGACATTTTGGAGCATTTTGGAGATTAAACCCGAGAGACATAGTTCACTGCCCATTTCACAGACCTGTGTCGATCGACACAGATGGTGCATCGATTGACACAAGGTCAACACAGACTTCTCGCGAGCGTTTAATGAAGAGTTTTGGAAATTGCACTTTTGCCCAGAAGTTTCTCATAATTACAAAAAGCCCCAGCCGACTTTAGATCATTATATTAGGGTTTTTAAGCCATTGTTTAGGCTACGCTTTCGGTTCTAAGTTTTATTTTATTTTCAGAAAGAGTTAGGGGCTGATCTTGTTCTTAAAAGAGAGAGGATTTTGAACCCCAATTCTTTACTTGATTTTATGATATTTGGTTTTCTATTCATGATGTCTTCTATTTCGATGAACATGTCTGAGTAGTTTACCAGTTAGGTTTAGGGATTCTCATTAGGGATTTCATGGAATTATAGCTTGATTAATCTGTAGGGATTCATATTTGTTAGTTCTTCATCTAGGATTGTTCTTAATGCTTAATCTGAATTGGCCACTTAGATTATTGATGTTAGGTTGATTGATACAACGACAGTTGGTTAATTAGCTAGAAAGAACCTAGATGAGCAATTTGATCTACTCGCAAAGAAATTTGGTTTAGAGGAATTGTGAACGAAAGAACTTGTGACTAATGCTTGTTTAGAACTCTAGAATTCACAACGAAAGTTGGTTTGCTAGGTTGTTAGACATAGATAGGATTCACAACGAAAGTTGGTTTCTTATACTTCTGTGATTCCAGTTCTAGAACAGATTTATGATATTAGATCCCGATTGATTGAGTAGCTTATGTTCCTGATTTCCAGAGAACTCCCTAGACTTAACACTTTGCCTCCTTGCTTACAAACTCGCTTGATTTACTTTCCGATGTTTGATTTACTGCTTTCTCACTACATTTGCTTTCTCCTAGTTTAATCTTGACCGTTCTAATTATATCGTTGCCTAGAGTCCTCGTGGATTCGATACCCTAAGTACTATAACTACATCACTGTGCACTTGCAGTTAGTATAGGGATTAAAACTAGACCTATCAAGTTTTTGGCGCCGTTGCCGGGGATTCGTTTGAGTCTTCGATAGATTTGAACTTAGGGTTTAGACTAGGTTTTTCGTTTTTGTTTTTAGTTACTAATTTTTTTCTTTTTCTTGCGTTTCAGGTACGCATGTAATCGCTCTGCATCGATCGACACGGTCATGTGTGTCGATCGTCACACCCTTTCACATTGCATTGATCGACGCTCTTCCTGCATCGATCGACACGGTCATGTGTGTCGATCGTCACACCCTTTCGCATTGCATCGATCGACGCTCTTCCTGCATCGATCGACACAGTTTCGCGGAAGCACAAAGAAGAGATCCGTACGGACGATGTGTCGGAATGATATTTTCAGTTCATGGATTGACAGTTCACAGATAGCTAGGTTGAAGAATAAAGTTGACTATCTACATAGTCTTCTACTTGGAAAGTATGCGCAAGAAGCTATCAACTACGTTGGAGGGAATGGATTCTACAGTCAGGAATCTGCTTTTCAGGAACCATTCCAGCAACAGAGTAACCCCTTCTCAAGGAACTATGGTGTTTCTTCTTACCAAGCACCGCCTGCACCTACATATAAGAGCAGATTGGAAACCATGATGGAGAAGTTTCTTGAGGGACAACAACAGATCACTGTGTCCTACAACTCAAAGATAGATGCATTGTATGAAGATCTGAATGAGAATTTTGAATCTTTGAGCACACATGTGAAGAAGCTAGATGTCTGAGTTCAACAAACAGCTGGAGCAATACAAAGGAAAAATGAAGCCGGGAAAGCTGAACAGAGGCAATACGTCCATGTTGTTACCACAGGAGATGAGATTGAGTTGCTAGGGGAAGAAGAGAGCATAATCTCGGATTTTTTGGAAGAATTCTGTCTGTCTGAGACAAGCATCGATCGACACAACTCATGCATCGATCGATGCAACCCCGATCCGTCTGATGAAATTGAACATAATCGCCTTGTGTCGATCGACACACCCTATGCATCGATCGACACAGATCGCAGACGAGACCAGAAACCTGCAACAGTCCCAGATTGAGTCTATAAGCCTTCTGTGCCATATCCTAAGGTTCCTAAATTGTCTAAACAGGAGCTAGAAGTGGCTAACTGTATGAAAGTGATGGAAAAGAAGCTGGTTCAGATTTCAGAGAAGCTTCCAGATCCAGGAGCATTTGTGCTAGACTGTTATATCTCTAAGGAGAGATTCAAGCGTTCTCTGTGTGATTTAGGATCTGGTGTGAATCTCATGCCATACTCTGTGGCTAAGAGATTATGACTTATGGAATTTCAGCCTACTAGGATCTCTCTTATCCTAGATGATCTATCAAAGAGGTACCCCTAAGGTGTTCTTGAGGATGTACCTATCAGAGTTGGAAACTACTTAATTCCAACAGACTTTGTAGTACTGAAGTACGATGTTGAGCCAGATGATCCTTTGCTGCTTGGAAAATCATTTTTAGCTACTGCGGGAGCTGTGATAGATGTGAGACGTGGTTTAATTGATCTCCAACTGGGAGATAAGCCATTGCAGTTCAAGATGGACAGGAAGAACAGAGCCACCATTTATGGACAGAGCTTCAGTGTGGAGGTGGAACCAGATGTTCTGATTGGAGAGAAGAAGATGGCAGTTCATTCTGAACATGCTCTAACATCTTCAGTGCCTGCAACTGTTCATAAGCAGAAAGCTCCAGACATCTCATTTCCACCAAAGGTAAGGCACAAATCATCTAAGCTTAAACTTCCTGACCGCATTGCTTTGAATGCAGGAAAACGCAGAATCCCACCCAAGCTTCACTCCCGCCCTGATTCTACTCCTTCGTTCCTTGGAAAATCTCATGATCCGACAGCATATACACCACCTTGGATGAGGAGACATTCACAAAGATACTCAAAGTCTCTGTTGAAACCGCCATGAGTCTAATCTCTATCCCATAGTCAAGCTATTGACTTTAAACAAGCGCTGAGTGGGAGGCAACCCACTATTAGGTTCGTTTTTATTTCATTTTTCGTTTTGATTTGGTGTTTTTGATTTTTCTATTTTTGTGTGTGTTCAAAGGCGTGAGAAACAGGCAGAATCGCATTGCATCGATCGACACATCTTGTGCATCGGTCGATGCATTTACGATTCACGGTTAGCCGAATCAATTGCGGTTCAGACATCGGTTATTCACATAACCGCGAGCAGAAACATCGCCTTGCATCGATCGACACCTTTGTGGCATCGATCGACGCAGGGCGACAACAGGTAAGTGTTCTGCAACCTTTCAAATTTTCAAATTTGATTTATTTTTTCGCCGACCCTAAGCTTGACACTACTGGGGACAGTGTGTTTTAAGTGTGGGGGAGGAGCTTAGAGTCAGTTCTTTCTTAGAGTCAGTTCTTTGTTTTTCAAAATTGTTTTATTGAGTCAAAATTTGTATGAAACTATGATTTTTCGAGGAAATTCTTCGCTGGAACAGGAACTAAGTGACCATTGGACAGACTTGCAGGACCTCTATGACTATTAAGAAACCCCAACACAGATCAGCCTACTGAGAACACCCACATCACTTCAGGTATCAGAGGATCATTTACTGACTTCACCATTAATTCTGACTTAATTTTCTCACCTAAGGGCTTGGTATACCTTGAGTCGGACTCCTCTGTTGGTTCTGACACAGCTTGTAAACATGTCCGAGTATGGTTCCCTTCTCCCCTTCTCTAAAAAAAAAAAGAGAGAATAATAAACTGAGGATGAGCTATTAGCTCCGAAGTGGTCACGGGAGTAGTAGCTACCACTATTACCTCTTGTGTATTCATGGAATGTGTCCAAAGTACACCCCATGACGGGAAGAGCACTGATAAAAAAAAATGATACCCAATGGGAAAAAATCAGATTGCTAAGGAAGGGAAAAGAGAAGTAAGGAACCAGAAAAAGATAGTATGGTGGTCTAGAGCTGGCAGAGTAAGAATCCATGTGCCCTTCGATCGATAATCCTTAGGTGAGACCGCACTTAATAACTTATAGAAGTCAGTAGGGTGAATTTGAATGCTTGAATGTGATTGTGGAGTTTACTTAGGACAGTTGCTAAGTGTGGGGGAAGTATATTGTGGTCTTGAGTTCTGTAGGAAAGTTTTCAGTGGTTTACTAAGTGAATGTGAATGTGAAAGTTCCTAGGACGAAATGAGTTTCTGTGTTTTCAAACATCTTTTCTTATGCTTTGGTTCTTTACTTGCTTGAGGGTAAGCAAGAGCTAAGTGTGGGGGAGTTGATATACCATGGATTTTAGGGATTTTAACCATGGTATATATCTTATTTATCGAGTCTTATGTTATGTTTTGGAGTCTTTTTAGTATGTTTACAGGTCTAGACACGTTTGGAGCGGAATTGGACATTATGGGACATTTTGGAGCATTTTGGAGATTAAACCCGAGAGACATAGTTCACTGCCCATTTCACAGACCTGTGTCGATCGACACAGATGGTGCATCGATCGACACAAGGTCGACACAGACTTCTCGCGAGCGTTTAATGAAGAGTTTTGGAAATTGCACTTTCGCCCAAAAGTTTCTCATAATTACAAAGAAGCCCCAGCCGACTTTAGATCATTATATTAGGGTTTTTAAGCCATTGTTTAGGCTACGCTTTCGGTTCTAAGTTTTATTTTATTTTCAGAAAGAGTTAGGGGCTGATCTTGTTCTTAAAAGAGAGAGGATTTTGAACCCCAATTCTTTACTTGATTTTATGATATTTGGTTTTCTATTCATGATGTCTTCTATTTCGATGAACATGTCTGAGTAGTTTACCAGTTAGGTTTAGGGATTCTCATTAGGGATTTCATGGAATTATAGTTTGATTAATCTGTAGGGATTCATATTTGTTAGTTCTTCATCTAGGATTGTTCTTAATGCTTAATCTGAATTGGCCACTTAGATTATTGATGTTAGGTTGATTGATACAACGACAGTTGGTTAATTAGCTAGAAAGAACCTAGATGAGCAATTTGATCTACTCGCAAAGAAATTTGGTTTAGAGGAATTGTGAACGAAAGAACTTGTGACTAATGCTTGTTTAGAACTCTAGAATTCACAACAAAAGTTGGTTTGCTAGGTTGTTAGACATAGATAGGATTCACAACGAAAGTTGGTTTCTTATACTTCTGTGATTCCAGTTCTAGAACAGATTTATGATATTAGATCCCGATTGATTGAGTAGCTTATGTTCCTGATTTCCTGAGAACTCCCTAGACTTAACACTTTGCCTTCTTGCTTACAAACTCGCTTGATTTACTTTCCGCTGTTTGATTTACTGCTTTCTCACTACATTTGCTTTCTCATAGTTTAATCTTGACCGTTATAATTCTATCGTTGCCTAGAGTCCTCGTGGATTCGATACCATAAGTACTATAACTACATCACTGTGCACTTGCAGTTAGTATAAGGATTAAAACTAGACCTATTACTTTTGCGAACTACGAAGCTCGGCTTTAGCGAGATAAGAAGCTCGGATCTTTGGACAAGTGCTTAGCTTGTCATGACGTTAATAGGTTAAAAAGAGAGTTAACTCATCATGAGTTATTAAGACGTGATGGCTTGGTATAAGGTAAGTTTTAAATTAAAAAGGAATAACTCGGCATAAGTCGAAGAAGGAGAACTAACTTGACTCGGCGTGAGGTGCTTTTAACTCGGCATAAGCTGTAAGATAAAACTTTTATTAGATTTGTGAGTGTGCCGATGAAGGTTGCCTACGTATCTTCCGAGGATGAATCAAGTCACTCGTTGTTCATATATATATATATTTAGGCGATGTTAGACTGTCTAGAAGTACTCTTTCAGGCTTACTGAATTCCATGAACGCGGCAAAACTTTGTCCTTCATTGATTCGAGCTCGTAAACGCCGAGTTTGACGACTTTAGTTATCTTGTAGGGTGATAGGCTCAGAGTTTTATTCTATTCTACTGCAAGTGCACAATTATGCAATGTAGTACTTAGGGTATCGAATCCACAAGGACTCACGGTCACACGATAGATTATATGTTGTCAAGCTAAGCTAAATCAAATCCAGAGAAAGCAGTAAAAAAAAGCAATAAACTAGAAGGAGTTTTCAATAGGAAGAAAGGCATCAGACTTAGGAAGTTCTCAGGAATTATGCTATGCTAGAAACTTAACTAACTGGATTCAGATTAAAACAGGTTCAAGAACTAGAAACACAATGCTAAATAATCCAAATCTCACTGAGATTATTTCTATATCTAGCAACCTAGCGATCCAAATCTCTTTGTGATCCTAGAGTTCTAAATAAGCATTAAGAACATGTTCTATCGGTTCACAATTCTCCTAAACCAAATCTCTTTGTATCTAGTCAAATTGCTCAGTCTAAGTTTGTTCAGATTATAACTCACACTCTCGTGCTGTTGTTAATTGTCTAAGATCTAAACCCTAGGTGATCAATCTAGAATTCAGTATTAAGAACACCTTAGGTGATGAACAATAGATGGTGAATCCTAATCAATCAGTTATCAAGAAAGCATAAAACCTTTGTGAGAATTCCTAAATCTAACTAGGTTACTACTCAGACATATCAGTAATCAAACAATACATCATGAATATAAAACCAAAAGACTTAATAGATAAAGAAAAAGGGTTCGAAATTCTTCTCTCAATGTTACAAGTAGCAAAAATCAGCCCTCTCCAAATCTCTCAAGCAAGAACAAAGTTAAGAACAAGATAAAAGATAAGCTTATAATAAAACTTAGCCTAACAAGTGGCTGTAAACCCTAATTAATAGCGAAAACATGTTTTGGGCCTTTTTGTAAATATGAGAAACTTCTGGATAAATATTGCAAATCTTCAAAAGCTGTATTTTTGACGCGCAGGAATTTTGTCTTTTAGTGGCGCCGGGCAACACTCAGTTTAGTGTCGCCCGACACTCATTGCAGACGCACCCAGTGAACTCTGTGAAATCCATGTATGCTGCCAAATCACTCCAAAAGCTCCCAGAATCTTCATATAAGCTCCAAACGTACCTAAACCTGCAAAGGACTCCAAAGACTCCAAATACAAGGTTAAAGATTCAATATATCCACATATATCATGGTTGAAAACCTATACAAACCATGATATATCAACTCCCCCACACTTAGCTCTTGCTTGCCCTCAAGCAAGTAAAGAACCAAAGCATAAGAAAAGAGGTTTGAAAACACAAAAACTCATTTCTTCTTAGGAACTTTCACATTCACATTCACTTAGTAAGCCACTGAAAACTTCCCTACAAAACTCAAGACCAACATTCCTATGGTAAGGAGATGTGTTACATATATAATTTCTAGTAACATGACTGAAGAAGAAGGTGTCTTGATGGTCTCTGAAGTGTGCGATGTTGTTATTCATGATAGGATTCCTGAGAAGCTAAAGGAGCCAGGGGGTTTTATGTTAGACTGTTCTATCTACAAAGACAGATTCAAGAGGTCTTTGTGTGATATTGGCTCAAGTGTGAATCTCATGCCATACTATGTGGCTGCGAGGTTGGGACTGATGGATTTCCAGCCCACTAGGATCGCTCTTGTCCTAGCTGATCGATCAAAGAGATATCCAGAAGGGGTTCTTGAGAACATCCCTCTCAGAGTTGGAAATTACTTTATTCCAACAAACTTTGTGGTGATGAAGTATGAGATTGAGCCAGATGATCCTATTCTGCTTGGAAGATCATTCTTAGCCACTGCTGGAGCAGTAATTGATGTGAGACGGAGTTTGATTACTCTCCACCTGGGAGATCAGCCTTTGGAGTTCAAGATGGATAGGTTGCAGAGATCCACCATTGATGGACAGAGCTTCAGTGTTGAGATAGAACCAGAGACTGAGATTGGAGAAGAGAAGATGGCAGTTAATTCTGAACTTGCTCTAACATCTTCTGATCCTGCAACTGCTCTTAAGCAGAAAGCTCCTAATCTCTTCCATCCACCAAAGAACATGTATGATTCTTATAAACTCAAACCTCCTAACCACAAAGCTGTGGATGTAGGAAAACGCAGTATCCCACCCACGCTTCGCTCCCACCCAGATTTTTCTTGGGAGATCTCATGATCCGAATGCTTATACGCCACCTTGGCTGAAGAGACATTTACAGAGACACTCAAAGTATCTGTTGAATCCCCCATAAGTCTGTTCTCCTTCCCATAGTCAAGCTATTGACTTTAAACAAGCGCTAAGTGGGAGGCAACCCACTAGTAGGTTCATTTTTCTTTTCATTTTTCGTTTTGATTTGGTGTTTTTAATTTTTCTATTTTGTGTGTTCAATAGCGTGAGAAACAGGCAGAATCGCACTGCATCGATCGACACACATAATGCATCGGTCGACACAGTCGCGATTTACGGTTTGCCGATTCAATTGCGACTCAGACACTAGTTATCTACATAACCGTGAGCGTTCACGATATGCATCGATCGACACCACTTGTGGCATCAATCGACGCAATACGACGACAGGTAAGTGTTCTGACTATTTTCGGTTTGTTTTCATTCCGATTTCTTTTCTCACCGAGCCTAATCTTGACACCACTGGAGACAGTGTGTTTCAAGTGTGGGGGAGGTAGCTACTGACGCACGCTTTCTGTTTTCTTAGAGTCAGTCAAAAATCTGTTTTATTAAGTCAAATTGAGTAGGAAATAAGGCCTTTTTGAGGAGATTACCTCACTTGGAGGAACTTAAGTAACCATTGGATGAGTGCAGATGATCTATGACTATTAGAAAATCCAACACGGACCAGCCTACTAAGGACACCCATATCACTTCAGGTATTCAGAGAATCCATTACTTGACTTCACCTTTAACTTGACTTAATTTTCTTACCTATGGGCTTGGTATACTTCGAGTCGAATTCTTCTGTTGGTTCTGGCACAGCTTGTAAACCTGTCTGATTATGGTTCCCTTCTCCCCATCCTTGAAAGTAACAAAAAAAAGATAAACTGAGGTAAGCTAGTAGCTTCGAAGTGGTCGCGGGAGTGGTAGAGACCCCTATTTCCTCCTGTGCATCCATGTAAACATGTCCAAAGTATGCCCCAGTAAGGGAAGAGCACTGATAGAAAAAATAAAATGATACCCAGTGGGGAAAAATCAGTGTTAAGGAAGGGAAAAGAGAAGAAAGGAATCAGAAGCAACATTTGAGTGGTCAGATGCTAACAGAGTAAGAATCCATGAGTTCTTTGATCGATACCCCATAAGTGAGACCGCATTTAATAGCTTATAGAAGTCAGTATGGTGAATTTGAATGCTTTGAATGTGATTGTGGAGTTTACTCAGGATAGTTGATATGTGTGGGGGAAGTACATGTTGGTCTTGATGTTTGCAGGTTCATTTTTATGTAGCTTACTAAGGGGAATCTGAGTGTGGTGCTCCTACGTTGAAACGAGTTTCTGAAGTTTTCAAACTTCTTCTCCTGATCTTGGTCTTTTGTTTGCTTGAGGGAAAGCAAAAGCTAAGTGTGGGGGAGTTGATATACCACAGACTTTAGGGCTTTTAACCATGAGATATGACTTCTTATCGAGTCTTTTAGAGTCCTTTGGAGTCATTTTATGTGTGTTTACAGGTCTAGGTACGTTTGGAGCGGATTTGGAGATTATGGCGCATTCTGGAGCATTTTGGAGCATTTGGCCGAGAAGAAGAGTTCACTGTCTATTTTGGAGACTTGTGTCGATCAACACACCTTTGGTGTCGATCGATGCTGACGCGAGTCAGACTTATTCTCGGCGGTTTAATGAAGAGTTGTGGAATTTGCAGTTTTGCCCAGAAGTTTCTCATAATTACAAAGAAGCCCCAACCGTGATTAGATCATTATATTAGGGTTTTTAAGCCATTGTTTAGGCTAGGCTTTACTTACACTTTATTTTACATTCAGAGAGTTTTAGGGGCTGATCAGATACTCGACATAGAGAAGATTTCGAACCCATGTTTCTTATTCTGTTTTATGATATTCAGTATTATATTCATCATGTCTTTTGTTATGATTGTCATGTCTGAGTAGTTTACCTGTTAGGTTGAGGGATTCTCATTAGGGATTTCATAGAATTATAGGTTGATCAATCTATAGGGATTCATATCTGTTAGTTCTTCATCTAGGGTTTTTCTTATTGCTTGATCTGAATTGGCCACTTAGATTATTGATGTTAGGTTGATTTCTGCAACGAAAGTTGATTAATTAACTAGAAAGAACTTAGATGAGCAATTTGATTATTCGCAAAGAAATTTGGCTTAGGAGAATTGTGAACGAAAGAACCTGAGATTAATGCTTGTTTAGAACTCTAGGATTCGCAACGAAAGTTGGCTTGCTAGGTTGTTAGACATAGATAATATTCGCAACGAAAGTTGGCCTGTTATAATTCTGTGATTCTACTTCTAGAACAGTTCTTAATTAGATCCCGATTGATTGATTAGCTTATGTTCCTGATTTCCTGAGAACTCCCTTGACCTGACGCATTTGCCTTCTGATTGCTTACAAACCGCTTGATTTACTTTATTTCTTTGATTTACTGCTTACTCTCTATTTCACCTAGCTTAATTCGACGTTCTACAATCTATCGCAAGAATCTAGAGTCTCTGTGGATTTCGATACCCTATATACTACTAGCTCATGTATGTGCACTTGCAGTGTCGATCTAGGGCTTAAAACTCTGATCGTATCACACTCCCGTGACCACTTCGAAGCTACTAGCTTAACTTCAGTTTTTATCTCTCTTTTTTTTCTTACTTTCAAGGGAGGGGAAAATCAGAAACCATACTTTAGAACAGGATCATAGGCTGTGCCAAACACATCAAAGGAATCCGACCCAAAGATTACCAAGCCCCTAGGTGAGAAATTAAAGTCAAGATTAAGTGTGAGACTAGTGATGGATCCTCTGAATACCTGGTGATAGGGACATGTTTTAATCCTATATCTAACTGCAAGTGCACAGTTCAGTAGTTGTAGTATATAGGTATCGAATCCACAGGGACTCCGGTATTCAATAGCTCAAGAACAGGAAATTAAACTAGGAAGAAATCAATGTGATTGAATTAAAAGCAATGCGAGAAAGTAAACAGAAAGCAGAGATTGTTGGTTGTGAAAACAAGTTATTAAGAGCGCTCTACGGCGTTCTCAGGAAATCAGACAAGCAGACAGTTCATTCAGCAAGGATCTAATTAAGCACAGTTCTAGAACTCAAAACACAGATATAGAATTAACCAAATTCCTTTGCGATAATTCTCTAAGTCTAAGTGCAGCAAACCAAACTTTCGTTTGCGAGAACTAACAGATTAAACTAGCATTAATTCCAAGTTTGATATGTTCACAATTATCCTAAACCAAACTTTCGTTTGCGAGAAGTTTAATTGCTCAACCTAATTAGTTCAGATTCCTAAACCACACTTCCGTGTCGTATTTAGCAACCTAAGATCTAGATTCTAATTGATCAGGTTAGAACTAGCTTTAAGCACAATTAGATTGAAGAACAGATATAGTTATGAATCCTTAACTGAATTAAACAAGTCTAGCAAGTCATGAAATCCTATGTGAGAAACCCTAAACCTAAGAAGGAATCTACTCAGACATAGATAATGAAAACATAATCATATGAAGAATAAATTGCATAAAAGATAAAGAATTAAAGGGGTTCGAAATCTTCTCCAAATACAGATGAAGTAAAGGTTCAGATCAGCCCCAAAAGCTCTAAAAATCCTGTGCTCTTAATTATGAAAGCGTAAGTAAATAAAACACCAAAAACTTAATTATATATGTCTAATCTCGGCCAGGGGCTTCTTTGTAAATATCAGGAACTTTTGGATCAGAGTGCAATATCTTGACTCTTCATAAACCGCCGAGTTTCGGCCCATCTCGCTGGTGCAACGATCGGTGCAAGTGTGCAACGATCGACGCATTTCTCTGTTTTGGACAGTGAACTCTATCTCTCGGCCAAACACTCCAAAAATCTCCAAAAAGTGCCATAATCACCAAATATGCTCCAAACCTGATTATACCTGTAAAAGACTCTAAAAGAACACAAAAAGACACTAAAACACACTTATATCATGGTCTAAAACTAGTAAAAACCATGATAAATCAACTCCCCCACACTTAGCCTTTGCTTGCCCTCAAGCAAAACAGAGAACTAAGCATGATGAAGAGGTTTGAAAACTCTTCAGAAACTCATTTCATCCTAGAAGCTACAATACTCAGATTCCCCTTAGTAAACCACTGAAAGAATCAATCACAGGATATCAAGACCAACATGTACTTCCCCCACACTTAGCAACTGTCCTAAGTAAACTCCACAATCACATTCAAGCATTCAAATTCTCCCTACTGACTTCTGCAAGTATTTAAGTGCGGTCTCACCTAAGGAGTATCGATGAAAGGGCACAAGGATTCTTACCTTATCAGCTCTAGACCACCATACTATCTTTCTCTAGTCTCTTTCTTCTCTTTTTCCCTTCTTTAAAAACTGATTTTTCCCACATTGGGTATCATTTTTTTTTTATCAGTGTTCTTCCCGTTATGGGGTGTACTTTGGACACATTCCATGGATAGCACAGGAGATAATAGGGGTCTCTACCACTCATGTGACCACTTCGGAGTTACTAACTCATCCTCAGTTTATTATCTTTTTTTTTTTTTTTTACTTTATAGAAGGGGAGAAGGGAACTAAATAGGATAGGTTGACAGGCTGTGTCAGAACTGACAGGGAATCCGACACAGAGTATACCAAGCCCTTAGGTGAGAAATCTAAGTCAGTATTAAATTGAAGTCAGTAAAAGGATCCTCTGATATCTGAAGTGATGTGGGTGTTCCCAGTAGGTTGATCTGTGTCTGGGTTTTCTAATAGTCAGAGATAGATCCTGAAACTTCATCCCAATGGTTATTTAAGTTCCTGCAAGTCTTGTAAATCTTCTCCGAAAATCATAGTTTCTTACTTAAACAATTTTGACTCAATAAAACAAATTTTTTTTTGAAAAATGGACTGACTCTTAAGAAAACAGAAAGATAAACGTCAGTAGCACCTCCCCCACACTTAAGACACACTGTCCCCAGTAGTGTCAAGCGAAGGATCGGTAAAAAGAAATAAAAATTGTTAAGGTTTTGTTGAGTTCTGTCGGGTTACCTCTGTCGCTCAGGCATCGATCGTTGCACTAAGTGCATCGACCGTTACTTGGCGATTTTCGTGTATGAACGATCGTTGCTCAGAACTGCAACGATCACTGCAATGCGATTCCGATCGTGTTGTGACGATCGACACAGAAGTGCGTCGATCGACGCACTGCGAATCTGTCCGAGATCTGCAATCATAAACTCACCAAAAACAAAAACAAACGTAAAATCCTAACAAAAACACCAAAAATTAAGTAGAAAAACACCAGTACCTAATGGTGGGTTGCCTCCCACCCAGCGCTTGTTTAAGGTCAATAGCTTGACCGGACAGACAAGAATTTTCAGGCACCAGGAGATCCTGACAGAGACTTTTTCTGTCTCTGTCCAAGTCTCCTCATCCAAGGTGGCGAGTAGGCTGTTGCAGAATGCTCACGTCCAAGAAAAGATGGAGCAAAATGTGCTCCCGGATCTATAATCACAGTGTCATCAGGCTGCTCATCATCTGCATCCCTTATGGTGAATGTCTGCCCATCTATCAGTGGTCTACGCAGCTTATCCATCTCATAACGCAGCGTCTCATCTCCCAGATGGAGGTCTATCAGGCTGTTCCTAACATCAATTATCGCTCCTGCTGTAGCCAAAAATGGTCTTCCAAGTAGCAACGCTTCATCCGGATCACAGTCATATTTCAGCACTAAGAAGTCTGTTGGAACTAAATAGTTTCCAACTCTCACCAGGATGTCTATCAGGAGTCCTTCAGGAACTCGTATGGACTGATCAGCTAGGACAAGAGAGGTCCTAGTAGGAGTAAAATCTAGCATACCCAGCTTCTCTGCCACAGAGTATGGCATCAAACTTCCAGCAGCTTCTAAGTCACACAGAGAACGCCTGAAACTATCCTCAAAGATAGAATAATCAAGCACAAAGACTCCAGGATCTGGCAGCTTCTTCGGGATCTTGGTTAGTAGAACATCACTAATATGCTGAGGAACTATAATCACCCAGTCTCTCAGCTCTTCATCTAGATGCAGCATCTTGTTCAAATACCTCTGCACACATGGATGATAAGGTGGATCATCAGAAGATGGAATTTCTTCCAATTCTTCACCAATCTCCTCTAGCTTCTTAAGCTCTTCAATTTCCTTCCTAATCACTTCAGACACTGAGGAGTGTTGTCTAACAATCTGCGCATAAATCTCCTGTTGAGAGATCTCAGAGACTCCAGAGAATAAGCCATCAAGCTCCAAGTCTGCATCAATACCATCATCACTCAGCGAATCTGTCTGTTCACGACGTGCATCGATCGACACTAAATGTGTGTCGATCTTTGCAATGCTGCAATTTCTACCCGAGAGTTTTTCACCAAAATCCGGGATTTCTTCTTCCTTTCCCAATTCAGCTGTACTTAGCTCAAATTTTTCACCTAGGTGAGATCCATCATTAACGTACACAGACCAGGCCTTAATATGAGTGTCTGCTAGTCCTTTTCCCTTTATAGAGCTGGAAATCTGGTTCACCTGAGTATCCAACTGCTTCATGTGAGTGTTCAGGGACTCAAACTTCCCATTAAGGTCTTCATAGACAGCATCCAACTTCTTGTTGCAGTCCACAGAAATCTTGGTCTGACTCTCCATTAGTTGTTCCATCATAGCTTCCATTCTACTCTCATGAGCTGTAGGTGCAGGAGGAGTCTGATAAGATGAAGATCCATAGGTTCTCTGAGTACCTTGTCCAAAGGTCTTCTGAAAACTACTAGTCTGTCCAGAATTAGATGAGTTGCTGTTGAAAGCACTTTTCTGTCCTCCATTGAAGAATCTGTTTCCCTGTTGATTTCCAAATCTATTACCTTGGAATCCAGAACCTCCTATGTAATTCAGATCTTCCTCCTGAGTGTCCTCCTCAGTTTGAATTACCTCTACATCTTGGGCAAAGTGGACAGCTTTCTTACCTGCTAGGAGATTGCAAACTGTGTCCAGCCTAGATCTAATATCAGCTATGTCAGAATTCTCTACACTTCCACCAGATTTCTTCCTCCTCTCATCCATAGTCTTGCAACTGTTGCTGCCTATTAGGTTCTCAATCAACTGCTTAGCCTGTGTAGGAGTCCTGGTGTTGAAGTTAGCATTACTGGAATTATCCAGTGCAGACTGATATGGAAGATTTATGCCTCTGAAGAAAATACCAATCAACTGAACCTCCGTGAATCCATGGTGTGGGCAGTCACGCTGATACTGCTTAAATCTCATCCAGGCAGTCTTTAAAGGCTCCACAGCTCCTTGGGAAAAGGTGAGTATGTCCTATCTGGACTGGTTTGAGCGCGCATCATCATAGAAGTGACGCAAGAACTCACTCTTCAGGGCTGCCCAAGTAGTATATTGAGCAGGTGCCAGCTGTTTTAGCCATGCACTAGCGTCTCCAGCAAGACTGTGCGGAAAGAGCTTAAGGAACAGATAGTCCGGGCAGACTCCATCATACTTCACGCCAGTGACTATGTCCTCAAATGAATCAATGTGATCCATAGGCTGCTCCGTTGGGTAACCATGAAATGTGTTCTGTCTCATCAGCGAGTAGTAGATGGTTTTGATCTCAAAATCATGTCTTTCAAAAGCGGGAAGCACTAAAGCTGACCGGTTTGCATAAAACTCATCCGGTCTGTTGTAGTCAGCTAAAGTCCTCTCATGGACAACCATCTGTCTACCTTGGTTCTGTCGTGGTGGCTCAGCTTCCTCAACATCAGGGATCACTCGTCCATCAGCATCAATCCTCTGCCCAGCAGCATTGTAAGGATTGTTTTCCGGATCCCTCAGGGTACCTTCATCTCGTATCAGAATCAAGCGCTCACGTACCATCCTTTCTCTTCTTTATCTTCTGTTAGCTCTCTCTAAACGTCCAAGTTCTTCAAGATCGAGATTAACTAAGACCAAGTTCGGATTACCTCTAGTTTTCTGCGTCTGCATAAACTGTCTGTAATCGTCCGGCAACGATCGATGCTATTGATAGGTGTATAGTTTTATCCCTATTCTACTGCAAGTGCACAGTTAATGCAATCGTAGTATATAAGGTATCGAATCCCACAAGGACTCTCAGTCACACAATAGATTATTAGTAGTTCAGATTTAATTAAGCGAAGCAGATGTGAAAACAGTAAACTAAATAGTAAAGTAAATCAAGTGAGTTTGTAAGCAAGAAAGCGAAGCGTTAGGTTTCAGGAGTTCTCAGGAAATCAGGAACGCAAGCAATCAATCTATCTAGATCTAATCAATAACTGTTCTAGAACTCAAACACTGATATAGAATTAACCAAATTCCTTTGCGATAATTCTCTAAGTCTAAGTGCAGCAAACCAAACTTTCGTTTGCGAGAACTAACAGATTAAACTAGCATTAATTCCAAGTTTGATATGTTCACAATTAACCTGAACCAAACTTCCGTTTGCGAATAGTTTAATTGCTTATCTAGGTTCTTTCTAGTTAAATTAACCAACTTCCGCTGAATTAATCAACCTAACATCATAATTCTGATTAGCTACTTTAGATTAAGCATTAAGAACAACTTAGATAAAGAACTAGCAGATATGAATCTCTACAGATTAATTAAACTATAATTCTCTGAAATCCTTAATGAGAATCCTTCAACCTAACAGGTGATCTACTCAGACATATTCATCGAGACAGAAGATATCATAAGTAGAAAACCAAATATCATATAATCAAATAAGAACTGGGGTTCAAAATCAAGTCTCTTTCGAGAACAAAACCAGCCCCTAAAATCTCCTAAGAGAATAAAACTTAGTTATGAAGCATAGCCTAAACAATGGCTCAAAAACTCTATTTATAACCTAAAACACGAATTGGGGCTTCTTTGTAAATATCAGGAACTTCTGGGCAAAATTGGCAATTTCATCATTCTTCATTAAACCGTCGTTTGGCCCATCTCGCTGGTGCATCGATCGATGCTAGGCATGCAACGATCGACACCTCGGAAATATCAACAGTGAACTCTATCTCTCGGCCAAATACTCCAATTAGCTCCAGAAAGTGCCAAAATCACCAAATATGCTCCAAATGTGCTTGTACCTAATAAACACCTGAAAAGACTCTAAAACATAGTAAAAGACTCGATAAATAACACATATACCATGGTTAAAAACCCTAAAATTCATGGTATATCAACTCCCCCACACTTAGCTCTTGCTTGTCCTCAAGCAAGACAAAGAACTAAATGTAGTCAAGAGGTTTGAGAACTCTTCAGAAACTATTTTCATCCTAGAAGCTACAATACTCAGATTCCCCTTAGTAAACCACTGCAAGAATCAATCACAGAATATCAAGACCACAATGTACTTCCCCCACACTTAGCAACTGTCCTAGGTAAACTCCACAATCACATTCAAGCATTCAAATTCTCCCTACTAACTTCTGCAAGTATTTAAGTGCGGTCTCACCTAAGGAGTATCGATCAGAGGGCACATGGATTCTTACCTTATCAGCTCTATACCACCATACTATCTTTCTCTAGTCCCTTTCTTCTCTTTCCCTTCTTTAACAACTGATTTTTCCCCACTGGGTATCATTTTTTTTTTTATCAGTGTTCTTCCCATTATGGGGTGTACTTTGGACACATTCCATGGATCACATGAGAGAAAATAGTGTTTGCTACCATTCCCATGACCACTTCGGAGTTACTAACTCATCCTCAGTTTATTATTTTTTTTTTTTTACTTTACAGAAGGGGAGAAGGGAACTAAATAGGATAGGTTGACAGGCTGTGTCAGAACTAACAAGGGAATCCGACACAAAGTATACCAAGCCCTTAGGTGAGAAATCTAAGTCAGTATTAAGTTGAAGTCAGTAAAAGGATCCTCTGATACCTGAAGTGATGTGGGTGTTCCCAGTAGGTTGATCTGTGATGGGGTTTTCTAATAGTCATAGATAGATCCTGCAACTTCATCCCAATGGTTACTTAAGTTCCTGCAAGTCTTGTAAATCTTCTCAGAAAATCATAGTTTTTTACTTAAACAATTTTGACTCAATAAAACAATTTTTTTTGAAAAACGGACTGACTCTTAAGAAAACAGAAAGATATAAGTCAGTAGCACCTCCCCCACACTTAAGACACACTGTCCCCAGTAGTGTCCAGCGAAGGATCGGTTAAAAGAGAGAGAAAATGTTAATGGATGTTTAGTTCTCTCGGGTTTTACCTCTGTCGCTCAAGCACCGATCGTTGCACTAAGTGCATCGACCGTTACTTGGCGATTTTCGTTGAGTGTCGATCGTTGCTCAGGACCGCAACGATCGCTGCAATGCGATTCTTTCGTATTGTGACGATCGACACAATGGTGTGTCGATCGACGCACTGCGTTTTCACGAACAGTCAGCAAGTTAGCAGGGTAGTCCGTCTGTTTTTGTCAATTTTGATCCTTGCAAGCTGAAAACACTAGAAACAGAGTAAAACCGAAGCAAAAGATGTACCAAATAAAGTACAAATCATCCAAACATAATAGAATCCTAAGGAAAATAAGAAAATGCAAAAACAAAAGTGCAAGAAAAGATAAAAGTCAGAATACAGAACCGAAAGTCTGAATATGGAGATCACTCTCACTCGCTCTCATCATCTATCCCACCATACAGTGCATCGTCATCGGCTGCCTCGGCTGCGGGATCAGTATCAGTCGGAGATCGCTGTCGACGACGTCGGTCAGGTACGGGCTGATGGATCTGTGGTGGCCTCCTGCAGCTGCAAGTACGCACGAAGTTCCAAAGAACTCGAAACATACCATCTGATCTCTCTCTCCACTCTGCCTCAGAGTATGCACCGTAAGCCATTGCAGGCTCTGGAAAGGGACCCACAATGTCGACTGGGGCAGGCGCGGGTGCAGGAGTAGGGGCAGAAGAAGTCGAAGCTCGTGAGGAAGGCTCTCCCAGCGGATGAGCCATAGTCGGAATCCCACGCTGCGCAGACTCAGGAGGCTGAAATCTCAGTGCCTCTAATGTGTCAATCTGTGTCCACCTGGCAGCAGGAAGCTCGATACCAGTCCTCCCAGTGGTCGGATCAGTGTAAACCCAAATGCGCCCCTCCTTGAGCCAGGTAGCGCTCTGCAAATGGCTGAGATCCAGGAACTCCCGAGCTGTATCACGCTCTGTGCCATGAAGAGGAATCCCACAATACTCAAAAATGGGAGTAAGTAAACTCCCTACCGTCTCAGTACCAGCTCCATCAAACGGCTTCAACTGCAGATCAACTAAATGCTGTGCGAAAATAGCTCCCAAGTTGAGACCCGCAGTAGGATCTCTCACGCCAGAACCTCTAAACTGACCTCTCAGCCCCATAAACAGCAACTCCATCTCAAGTTTGCGCATCTTGTTGGCGTCAAACTTGCAAAGCAAGCTCCAGCACAAGATACGCGAGACATATCGCAGCACCGGATGTCTCATCTGCACTACTGGTGTGGTCCTGGAGTTGTATCGACCGCTGCCAATACTCTCCCAGAATGTGCGAGCCTCAACCGGATCCCACTCGAGTGGCATGGCGATGCGCCTCGGCTCAGTACTGAACCCGTAGATCCTGCAGAGATCAAGTAGAGGAATCCGATACCTGACTCCCCAACTCATGAAGGTGAATGCACCCACTGTAGCGCTCTTGTGGTCGGGATTCGAGTAAACCACTCTGCAAGTGGCCAATAACTGCATGACCAGCTCAGGATAGAGATCATAGTGTCGCATCGGCATTGTCCCTAGACCAATGCCTCTGCATACAGCGAGTACCTGCTCATCAATCCCCAGAATCTTGCAGGTGGAGTAGTCAGTGAACTTGGTCGGCTTGATGATCATCCCACACCAACCACTGTAGAGAAGCGAGTCATACTCGTCCCATGAACTGAGCAATGGCCGTTCTGTGAACTCAGCGGACTTGAAGAAACGTATAAGGTCCTCCGGCCACTGTATGGTCGTCTGAATCGGTGTGGCGTCCTCTCTGGGCCAAGGTAAAGCAACTGGCGGCCCGTATCTGGCGTATGGTGTGGGTGGCTCTGACTCTCTGCTAAACCATTGAGGCGGTGGGGTGTAGTGTCGTGTTGCTGTGGAAGCTGTGGCTCGCTTCTTGCGGGGTTGCCTTTGAGACGCCATCTGCAAAAACAAAGTTCAAACACTTATAAGTCTCGGCAAAATTTCACTGTGAAATCGCGAAGCATCGACCGTTGCATCTAAGGCATCGATCGTTGCAAGGCGATTTCTCGTTATCGAACATTTCCCAAAATCGCAAAGCAACGACCGTTGCTCGAGAGCAACGACCGTTGCAAGGCTATTTTTGCCGCAAACAAATCATCAAAAATCAGTTCAAAATTGTGTTATCAACCACAAAATCAACAACAATCCATCACTAAACAACCTAAAGCATAATCATGTCAACATGCATTCATCAATTCCATCTAAAATCTCCAATTTCTAAAACCCTAAAAGTGAAATCCGAAAAATCGAAAATAGAAGTACATTACCTTGATTTCGTGAGAAATGGGTAGGAGAAACAGATTGGGGATGTAAAATTAAGTGAAATAGTGCTTAGAATCAAAGAAATCGATGAAGAAATGGTGATTTTCGGTTTGGGTTCTCGGTGTGTCGACTAAAAGAAGTGGAGAAGAAGGAGAGAAAAGAGGGTTTAAGGTAACTTACCTTGGTCGTGGGTGCATCGATCGTTGCTTTAGGGGCAACGATCGATGCTGGTTGAAATCAGATTGAACCGGTTTAGCGTGTACCTTAATTTTGCAATTGAATCAATTGCAACGACCGTTGCTTAGAAGCGACGATCGTCACAATGCGATTACCCCACTTCGTCAAATCTCCTTGCAACGACCGGTGCACAAGTGCATCGATCGTCACACATCTCCAGACTCGAGTTCTGCATCTGAAACTTAGCAAAAACAAAAACAAAAACGTGAAATCCTAAGAAAAACACCGAAAATAAGAAAGAGAAACAACTAAACCTATCAGTGGGTTGCCTCCCACTCAGCGCTTGTTTTAAGTCAGTAGCTTGACTTTTGGAAAGAGGTCAGACTCATGGAGGTTTCAACAGAGACTTTGAGTGTCTCTGTGAATGCCTTATCATCCATGGTGGTGTGTAAGCAGTAGCAGCATGATGTCGTCCAAGCAACGTCGGGAGGAATGTAAGGTGAGATTGACACTTGGGAGGCTTAAAACCTTTTTCCGCGTTCCGAATAGTCGAGTCAGGAGGTTTAAGCTTAGAGGATTTATGTTTTACCTTTGGCAAAGATTTGATGTTCGGAGCCTTCTGTTTATGAGCAGTTTTAGGCCTTGAAGATGTTAGAGTAGGTTCGTGTGGAACCACCATCTTCTTGTCAACCACCACTGTGCACTGAACCACGTCTTTAGACTTAACGGGAGCTTTCGGGAATGGTAATGGAGGTTTGTAGGTTCTTTCCTTAGCAGGCCCTTGAGATATGAGCGAAACTGATTCCTTTCGGGGTGCAACGATCGGTGCATGTGATGCAACGATCGATGCTATCGTCTCAGCTCGGGTTTCAACTATAGTCTCGGGTTTATCCGCTTCTCGGTCCATTCCAGCCATCTCAGACTTAAATTTCTCCCCTTGGTTTGGTCCCGCATCAATCTGAACTATCCAAGTCAAGAGATCCATGTCAATCTCTGCTGAGTCAGGTGCATCAAAGCTTTCAAACTCAGGTAATTCAACATCAAATCCCCCTCTGTCTTCCACAAATTCCACAGCCTTAACTGCTAGACATGGTCCATGATCCATCTGTGTGTCATCCTGAATGGGAATGTTGCTGGCATGAGCTTCTTGAGAATCCTTCCTTGTGGTAGAACTTGAAACTTGATACATCTGTGTGTCCAGCTGCTTCATACGAGTGTTCAAGGATTCAAATTTCTCATTCAAATTAGTGTACAGGTTCTCTAGCTTCGAGCTGAAAGAAGCTGTGTTCTGCTGTTGCTTTTCAATTGATTGTTCTGTCATCATCTCTAGTTTGCTCCTTTGTGTAGGAGGTGCCAGATAGGAAGTATAATTATGGTCTCTTGATCCTTGAGCATGCCTAGAACCTTGTCTCTGCTGATGTCCCAATGTATGTCCATAAGAGTTGGCTCCAGCCATATAGTGTACCTCTGCAAATTTATCAGTTTTTGCCTCTGCTCGGAACTCTCTCTCCCTAAGTAAGATGTCGTGGATGTCATCTATCTTATTCTGCATCTCAGCTACTTGCCCAACCAATACATGGTAATCTGGTAAGATGAGGTTTCCTTCCCCATCTATTTTCTGACCTTTTGCGTTGCATATGTGACCCTCTTGGTCTCGTAAAACGCCGTTTTCACCGCGAATCAAAATCACAGGCTCCATGGCGCGGAACCTATTGAACGTCTCAGATCTCAGCATCGCTGTTCTCGCCTTGTGTCGATCGATGCAAGGTGGCGACGATCGATGTAGTGCGAATCCCTGCGAATCCAAAAATTAAAAACGTGAGTAAACAGGAAAATTAGAAAGAATGCTTAGTCTAAATCCTAATACTAAATCTATCGGTGAACTCAAAAAATCCCCGGCAACGGCGCCAAAAACTTGATAGGTGTATAGTTTTATCCCTATTCTACTGCAAGTGCACAGTTAATGCAATCGTAGTATATAAGGTATCGAATCCCACAAGGACTCTCAGTCACACAATAGATTATTAGTAGTTCAGATTTAATTAAGTGAAGCAGATGTGAAAACAGTAAACTAAATAGTAAAGTAAATCAAGTGAGTTTGTAAGCAAGAAAGCGAAGCGTTAGGTTTCAGGAGTTCTCGGGAAATCAGGAACGCAAGCAATCAATCTATCTAGATCTAATCAATAACTGTTCTAGAACTCAAACACTGATATAGAATTAACCAAATTCCTTTGCGATAATTCTCTAAGTCTAAGTGCAGCAAACCAAACTTTCGTTTGCGAGAACTAACAGATTAAACTAGCATTAATTCCAAGTTTGATATGTTCACAATTAACCTGAACCAAACTTCCGTTTGCGAATAGTTTAATTGCTTATCTAGGTTCTTTCTAGTTAAATTAACCAACTTCCGCTGAATTAATCAACCTAACATCATAATTCTGATTAGCTACTTCAGATTAAGCATTAAGAACAACTTAGATAAAGAACTAGCAGATATGAATCTCTACAGATTAATTAAACTATAATTCTCTGAAATCCTTAATGAGAATCCTTCAACTTAACAGGTGATCTACTCAGACATATTCATCGAGACAGAAGATATCATAAGTAGAAAACCAAATATCATATAATCAAATAAGAACTGGGGTTCAAAATCAAGTCTCTTTCGAGAACAAAACCAGCCCCTAAAATCTCCTAAGAGAATAAAACTTAGTTATGAAGCATAGCCTAAACAATGGCTCAAAAACTATATTTATAACCTAAAACACGAATTGGGGCTTCTTTGTAAATATCAGGAACTTCTGGGCAAAATTGGCAATTTCATCATTCTTCATTAAACCGTCGTTTGGCCCATCTCGCTGGTGCATCGATCGATGCTAGGCATGCAACGATCGACACCTCAGAAATATCAACAGTGAACTCTATCTCTCGGCCAAATACTCCAATTAGCTCCAGAAAGTGCCAAAATCACCAAATATGCTTCAAATGTGCTTGTACCTAATAAACACCTGAAAAGACTCTAAAACATAGTAAAAGACTCGATAAATAACACATATACCATGGTTAAAACCCCTAAAATCCATGGTATATCAGCTATCAGTGCAACGATCGCTTCAATCTCTGAATCGCCTAGCGACGATCGATGCTAAGGGTGCAACGATCGACGCAGTGCGGAATCGGTACCTGCGACAGAGAGAAAAACAGACAAAATCAGTAACTAAAAAAATATAAAAACAAAAACGAAAAGAAAACGAAAAATCCTAGTAAAACCCTAGGTTCTAAGCTATCGAAGACTCTATGAGTTCCCCGGCAACGGCGCCAAAAACTTGATATGGTCAGGCTTTAATCCTATATCTAACTGCAAGTGCACAGTTCAGTAGTTGTAGTATATAGGTATCGAATCCACAGGGACTCCGGTATTCAATAGCTCAAGAACAGGAAATTAAACTAGGAAGAAAGCAATGTGATTGAATTAAAAGCAATGCGAGAAAGTAAACAGAAAGCAGAGATTTTTGGTTGTGAAAACAAGTTATTAAGAGCGCTAAGTCTACGGCGTTCTCAGGAAATCAGACAAGCAGACAGTTCATTCAGCAAGGATCTAATTAAGCACAGTTCTAGAACTCAAAACACAAATATAGAATTAACCAAATTCCTTTGCGATAATTCTCTAAGTCTAAGTGCAGCAAACCAAACTTTCGTTTGCGAGAACTAACAGATTAAACTAGCATTAATTCCAAGTTTGATATGTTCACAATTATCCTAAACCAAACTTTCGTTTGCGAGAAGTTTAATTGCTCAACCTAATTAGTTCAGATTCCTAAACCACACTTCCGTGTCGTATTTAGCAACCTAAGATCTAGATTCTAATTGATCAGGTTAGAACTAGCTTTAAGCACAATTAGATTGAAGAACAGATATAGTTATGAATCCTTAACTGAATTAAACAAGTCTAGCAAGTCATGAAATCCTATGTGAGAAACCCTAAACCTAACTAGGAATCTACTCAGACATAGATAATGAAAACATAATCATATGAAGAATAAATTACATAAAAGATAAAGAATTAAAGGGGTTTGAAATCTTCTCCAAATACAGATGAAGTAAAGATTCAGATCAGCCCCAAAAGCTCTAAAAATCCTATGCTCTTAATTATGAAAGCGTAAGTAAATAAAACACCAAAAACTTAATTATATAGGTCTAATCTCGGCCAGGGGCTTTTTTGTAAATATCAGGAACTTCTGGATCAGAGTGCAATATCTTGACTCTTCATAAACCGCCGAGTTTCGGCCCATCTCGCTGGTGCAACGATCGGTGCAAGTGTGCAACGATCGACGCATTTCTCTGTTTCGGACAGTGAACTCTATCTCTCGGCCAAACACTCCAAAAATCTCCAAAAAGTGCCATAATCACCAAATATGCTCCAAACCTGATTATACCTGTAAAAGACTCTAAAAGAACACAAAAAGACACTAAAACACACTTATATCTGTTGGAATGTTTAGTGTTAATCCAGATTCAATTCTCAGATTCAACAGTCCTAAACATGCAGATCTAGGTTCTCTTGATTAGAAACTTAATGGATCTCACCTTATACCTGTTTTATGCAGCGGAATGAAGGTACATGTCAGAGATCAGCAGAACCACCAAGGGATGGATCCTCCAAAGGCTCACACACGCAATCACAGAAAATGGCTGCTAGACCGAGCTGAGGGAGGCCGCAGAGAGAGAGAGAAATCGCGGCTGGGTTAGGGTTAGGGAAGAAAGAATTAGGCTTGGTTTTATTTATAAAACCCTTCTCTAATTCTTTTGGGCTTTTGGGCCCAAATTCCCAGTCTAATTAAATTCCTCAGATTTAATCAGACACATTAATCTCTCTCTAAGTTCGGTAAATGCCTAGCACTTTTACCGTACTTCTGCTAAGCCTTTTCCTCATAGTTTCCTGTTAGCTTAGGCGTGTGACCCATATGGGATCATATAATAAAGGCAATAAGTCCAAGACTTATAGATCATGAGCGGACTCTAGCAAGCCATCATGAGTATTATATGACTTATGTCTGATCATTGACATACTCTTACGTTCTAGAGACAGTACAGAGATTACTGGACATAATTCCAACAATCTCCCACTTGAACTGGAATCTATGTATTCATAATCCTTTTGTCTCAATATCTCGATTAGTCATAAGGCAAGATTAGTGTCATCCTTATAAAGCCTAATCTTGTTCATCGGACTCTGATTTGATACTGACAATCCAAACGACTCGGGAAAGTCCGTTTGAGCATGGCCATGCATTTTCCAGTATTCAAATCTCCGATTGGCCTAGAGATATTCACTCCATTTATATTGGAGGGACAAATTCCGTCTTGTTCCATCACTGTAAACTACTCATTTCATGATGTACCCAAACAAGGTCCTTATAACTTATCGCAGAACGATAGCGTTAGACAATGATCAAAGTGCATCAGTCCATGTGCAGTCACATGCATGCGAACTCAGGTCTAAGGACTATACTCTATAGTCGTAGTAAGAATCTCTTATGACACAGATATAAATATCCTGAAGATTTCTTATAATCGGGTCTTGTCCGGTCGTATGTACCCTACATACACCTATGTACTGACTTTGATGCCGTGCATCTATGACACACTGAGACTTTGTCATAAGTCACATACCAATCCAGTCTCACACGGTTGTTGGTGTTCCAATTTCAACAACCTTCGACTAGGGACATGTTGATATAAGCCATCTATCAAATATAGGGTCTCATGATCAAGCTAAATGACTTTGATAACTCAAGATCAAGTCACTTACTTCGATGACCTATAAAATGGTTCATATCACTTTGGAACGATTATTTCATCACAGTTAAAATAATCTTGCAATAATAATTTCATTAAACATAAAATGTTTTACAAGAACATATCAATAACTAAATAAAGCCCTCAAACTCCCACTCAAATTTAGATTACATCTCAATGTTTCTAATGCCTACAGCTTCAGTCAGGAACTCGAGCTTAGGCCTTGGGAGTGGCTTTGTCAACGGATCAGCGACGTTATCATCTGTCTGAACTCGGCTGATCTTGACTTCCTTTCTATTAATGATGTCACGTATCAAGTGAAATCTTCTTAGAACATGCTTGGATTTCTGGTGTGATCTTGGTTCCTTTGCCTGAGCAATAGCACCATTGTTATCACAAAACAGTGCTAGAGGCTCAGCCGCATTTGGTATCACACCTAGTTCAATAATGAACTTTCGTATCCAAACAGCTTCCTTTGCTGCTTCTGAGGCGGCGATATATTCAGCTTCTGTAGTGGAATCAGCAACGGTGTCTTGCTTGGAGCTTCTCCAACTGATTGCACCGCCATTCAGACAAAAGATATAACCGGACTGTGACCGGAAATCATCTTGGTCTGTCTGGAAACTTGCGTCCGTGAATCCACTGACTTTAAGCACATCACTTCCACCGTATACCAAGAACTTGTCCTTAGTATGTCTCAGATACTTCAGGATGTTCTTGACGGCAATCCAATGGTTTTCACCTGGATTTGACTGGTATCTACTCGTCATGCTCAATGCATAAGCAACATCAGGACGAGTACATATCATGGCATACATGATAGATCCTATTGCAGATGCATAAGGAATATTCTTCATGCGCTCAAGCTCAGCAGCCGTCGTAGGGCTCTGCTTCTTGCTTAGCGTTGTGTCATGTACCATTGGCGTGAAGCCCTTCTTGGAGTCTTTCATTCTGAATCTTTGTAGGACTTTGTCAATGTATGAATCTTGACACAAGCCTATCAGCCTTCTATATCTATCCCGGTAGATCCTGATTCCAAGAATGTATGCGGCTTCACCCATGTCTTTCATGGAAAAACAACTTCCAAGCCAGTCCTTTACTGACTTCAGCATTGGAATGTTGTTTCCGAGAAGCAGTATGTCATCGACATACAGAATAAGAAATACTATCTTGCTCCCACTAGTTTTCTTATACACGCATTGTTCTTCTTCGTTTCTGATGAAGTCAAATTGCTTGATTGCTTCATCAAAACGAAGATTCCAGCTCCTCGATGCTTGCTTCAATCCATAAATGGATTTATGAAGTTTGCATACTTTCCCAGCATTCTTTGGATCTATGTAACCGTCAGGTTGTGTCATATACACATCCTCTTCCAGAATCCCATTCAGGAAGGCGGTTTTCACGTCCATCTGCCAAATTTCATAATCATGAAAAGCTGCAGTTGCTAGTAGAATCCGAATAGATTTCATCATAGCCACTGGGGAATAGGTTTCATCGTAATCCACACCGTGAACTTGTCTGAAACCTTTTGCCACCAACCTGGCTTTATAAATCTGGACATTTCCATCCACGTCAATCTTCTTCTTGAAGATCCATTTGCACTCGATGGCTTTTACACTAGCGGGTAAGTCAACCAACGAAAACACTTGGTTGACCGACATGGAGTCCATTTCGGAATCAGTGGCCTTGCGCCACTTCGAGGAATCTGGGCCCATCATGGCTTGATTGAAGTTCGATGGTTCATCACCATCAATGATCAAAAGATCATGACAGTTAGTCACGAGGAATCCTTGATATCTCTCGGGTTCGTGACGGATCCTCCCGGATCTTCGAACTTCAGGTACTACAGGTTCAGGCTCTACAATTTCTTGTAGGTCCTCCTGCTGCTCTTCCTCATTAGGTTGAGCAGTATCCTGTTCATCTTGAATTTCTTCAAGCAGTACCTTACTCCCACTGTCTTTCTTAGAGAGAAACTCCCTCTCAAGAAAGTTACAATCCCGGGCAACAAAGATCTTGTTCTCGGAACGTAGATAGAAGTAATAAGCCTTGGTTTCCTTCGGATAACCAATGAAGTAGCATTTATCAGACTTTGGTGTAAGCTTGTCTGAGATTAATCTCTTGACATATGCTTCACAACCCCAAATTCTAAGATAAGACAGCACTGGAGCTACTCCAGTCCATAATTCATATGGTGTCTTTGCTACTGCTTTCGATGGCGCTCTATTTAGAGTGAACACTGCTGTTAGCAGAGCATATCCCCAAAGGGATATTGGAAGGTCTGTGTGACTCATCATAGATCGAACCATATCCAATAAGGTCCGATTTCTCCTCTCAGACACACCATTCCATTGAGGTGTTCCAGGAGGAGTGAGTTGGGACACGATCCCACACTCTCTTAGATGATCACTGAATTCTTGGCTTAAGTATTCTCCTCCTCGGTCGGACCGAAGAGCCTTAATGCTTTTGCCAAGTTGGTTCTGTACTTCATTTTGGAATTCTCTGAACTTCTCAAAAGATTCAGACTTATGTTTCATTAAATAAACATATCCATACCTACTGAAATCATCAGTGAAGGTAATGAAGTACTGATAGTTTCCTCTTGCATTTGTGGACATTGGGCCACACACATCTGTGTGTATCAGGCCCAATAAGTCACTGGCCCTCTCGTTAGGTTTATTAAAGGGGGCCCGCGTCATTTTGCCCATCATGCAGGATTCGCATTTCTCACATGACTCAAAGTCAAAAGAGCCAAGAAGTCCATTCGTATGGAGTCTCTTAATGCGTTTCTCGCTGATGTGCCCTAAACGACAATGCCATAGAAACGTTTGGTTCTCCTCATTAGGTTTGAACCGTTTGGTATTAATGTTATAAATTGGCGCGGATTGATCGAGTATGTAAAGCCCATTCGTAAGAGGGGCAGAACCATAGAACAAATTGTTGCGATTGAAGGAACATAATTTATTCTTAACTGAAAAATCATAACCTTCCAAATCCAACAAAGAAATTGAAATAATATTCCTGCTTATAGCAGGTACAAAATAACAATTATTGAGTTCTAAAACCAATCCCGAAGGTAAGGACAACAAGTATGTGCCTACAGCTAGTGCGGGAACTTTCGCTCCATTCCCAACTCGTAGCTCCACTTGTCCTTGCTTCAGCCTTCTACTGTTGCTGAGTGCCTGCATATTAGTACAAATATGAGCCCCACAACCAGTATCCATAACCCATGAAGTATTATCAGAAGTAGTTGTATTAACTTCTATAACAAAAATACCTGATGAAGAAGTCTCGAGAGTCTTCTTCTTCAATTCCTTTAGACCTTCTTGGAATTTCTTACATTCTCTCCTCCAATGCCCTGGTTCTTTACAGAACCTGCATATGTCAGTTGGCCCAGCCTTGGACTTGGGCTTGGGCTTTGGCGTGTCCTTGTCCGCGACTTGGACAGCCTTGGCCTTTCCCTTATCCTTAGCAGAGGATTTCTTAAACCCCTTGCCTTTTTGCACCATAAGCACATTGGGGTCCTTGGCGGTTTTCCTCAGGTTGGGCTCTGCAGTCTTGAGCATTCCGTGAAGCTCAGGCAATGTCTTACTCAAGCCATGCATGTTAAAGTTCAGAATGAACTGATCATAGCTTGCAGGTAATGACTGCAGAATGATGTCGCAGGCAAGTTCCTGGCTGATAGGGCAGTCGAGTTTCTGAAGATGATCGAGATAACCCATCATCTTCAAGACATGAGGACTCACTGCCATTTATGCAGCCAACTTACAGTCTAAGAGGTTCTTAACTGTCTGAAACCTCTCAGTCCTTGCTTGCTCCTGAAAAAGCGATTTCAGGCTTGCCATTATCTCGATGGGTGACAACACACTCTCGAACTGCATTTGCAGCTCAGCAGTCATTGTCGCCAACATCAGGCAATAGACATCATTTTCATCTGACGAATGCTTTTCCCAAGCATTATGCAGAGTCCTGGCGGCATTGTTAGGAGGCCTCTCGGGGAGGGGATCACGAAGGACATAATCCTTCTTCTCCTGCTTGAGGACCAGCCTCAAGTTCCTTGACCACGTCAGGAAGTTCGTTCCAGTCAGCTTCTCCTTCTCGAGAACAGACCGGATTGAGAATGTGTTTTGTGTGCTTGTAGTAGTCATAGCTGTTATATATAAGATAAAAAGGTTATTAGTTAATATGTTCAATATGATTAATCTTGTATTATACTTAATATGATTAATCACGCATTATATTCAATAACATAAGTTATCCTCAATAGAATATAATGATTCCAAGATCCACATACAACTAAGATAAAAGTGGGCCACTGGCCATCACCCAACCTTAGCTTATATCGGTAAGCCCTATGTCGGCTAATTATATCCGTGATATAACTCTTGGTTGTGAATCTGGGCCCGAGGCCCAATCCACTCTGATGTCTCAAGGCCCGGGACTCCCGATGGCCTAGTCAAGAAAACCAGACTATACAGTCATGTAATCATTAATGTCTGGGACTCCCAATGACATTTATGAATCACAAACCGTCTTATCCACGCAAAAGTAGACACCCTCACACTGTAAGGCCATGAATACAATTGAATGGGCTTTGACAGCTGACATAGACTGGACAAGACATCCAACGCTTGATATTATTTGAGGTTTGTAGGTTTATTAAAAAAAAAAAAAACTTATCCCAAAATAGAAGATTACTATTTTGGGAAACTTTCCTTTTTGGGAAACCTACTAATTTTGGAAACTTTCTAATTTTGGAAACTTTCTAAAATTGGAAACTTCCTAAAATCCAAAACATGCAAATCTAGAAACTTCTATTTTAAGAAACTTTCTAATTTCAAAATTTCGGAAACTTTAATTTAAAATCGATTTATATAATTTTATAAAATAAATTTTAAATTAATTCTGAAGAAACGACTCAAATAATTGGCCCAATTGTTTTAACTTCTTGGCCCGAGGCCCAAGAATTGGTCTATGTCCAAGACATAACCTAATTGCCCAATTAGATGACATAACCAGTCTGGTTCATTAAAATTGGTCTAACCAAAATTAATTACTACGATGACCACAATTGTCAACCGGTTATTTACTAAACCGGATTTTCTCAATTTATTTGGTCCAACCAAATCAAATTAGAAAACCACTGGTTTAGGCACTAAATCCAATAATTATTTCGACATTGGATTTCTTATCCCGGTTTAACCAGAACTTAATAAATTTTAAGTCTGTTTATTAAACCGTGACGTTTAATTTTAATCAAGTTTTAAACCGAACCGAACCGAATTGGTCACGGACCATTCACGGCCGTGACCTAGTTCTTCGATCACAATCGACCAGCCGCACTTGAAGCCGGACGGGACGATGGTCGAGACGCTACGGGACAGCCGGGCCGTGAGATCGGGACGAGACAGCCGGGCCATCTCTCGCGATCGGACGGGATAGCTCGGGCCGATCGTTCGGGACGTCCGCGAGCAAGACACGATCCGGACGGCCAAGAGCCTCACGCGATCGGGACAGCAGCTGGACGAGACGATCGGGACGACGCTCGAGACAGGCGGGACACGATCGCCGTGTGATCCACTCGGCCGATCGATCCATGTCTCGCGATCGGATGATCACGCGACTCGATCCTAAAGCGATCGGTCCGTGCATCATCAAACCGACGCATACCAAATCATATAGTTTGGTTTGCGATTTTCATTAGTTTGTTTAGGTTTTAATTCTTGTTTCTTAAGTGTTTTCTCTTATCAGTAGATTGATTCAAAAACACCTCTTTAAACAATCCTAAACAAGATTCTAAACAAGAAAAACCACAGAACCAATGGCTCTGATACCACTGTTGGAATGTTTAGTGTTAATCCAGATTCAATTCTCAGATTCAACAGTCCTAAACATGCAGATCTAGGTTCTCTTGATTAGAAACTTAATGGATCTCACCTTATACATGTTTTATGCAGCGGAATGAAGGTACAGGTCAGAGATCAGCAGAACCACCAAGGGATGGATCCTCCAAAGGCTCACACACGCAATCACAGAAAATGGCTGCTAGACCGAGCTGAGGGAGGCCGCAGAGAGAGAGAGAAATCGCGGCTGGGTTAGGGTTAGGGAAGAAAGAATTAGGTTTGGTTTTATTTATAAAACCCTTCTCTAATTCTTTTGGGCTTTTGGGCCCAAATTCCCAGTCTAATTAAATTCCTCAGATTTAATCAGACCCATTAATCTCTCTCTAAGTTCGGTAAATGCCTAGCACTTTTACCGTACTTCTGCTAAGCCTTTTCCTCATAGTTTCCTGTTAGCTTAGGCGTGTGACCCATATGGGATCATATAATAAAGGCAATAAGTCCAAGACTTATAGATCATGAGCGGACTCTAGCAAGCCATCATGACCCCCAGTATTATATGACTTATGTCTGATCATTGACATACTCTTACGTTCTAGAGACAGTACAGAGATTACTGGACATAATTCCAACAATATCATGGTCTAAAACTAGTAAAAACCATGATATATCACCTGGTCAGATATGGGTGTCCTTGGTAAGTTGATCCGTTTAGGGTTTTCTAATAGTCATAGAGGTCCTGCAAGTCTGTCCAATGATCACTTAGTTCCTGTTCCAGCGAAAAAATTTCTCGAAAAATCATAGTTTCATACAAATTTTGACTCAATAAAACAATTTTGAAAACTAGTGAAAACATGGGACTGACTCTAAGAAAAGAAAGCAAACAGTGGTCAGTAACTACCTCCCCCACACTTAAACAACACTGTCACAGTGTTATCGCAGCTTGGGTTTGGGAGAACAAGGTATAAATCAACGAAAACGTCGGAAAATCAGAAACCTTACATGCTAGAGTAGTTTGTGTCGACCGACACACAGCCAGTGTCGAACGACACGAGGCTTAGGTCGACACTAATCTGATCCAAATCGAGCGTCCTCGATTATGGTCCGTGTTTTCGAGTTTGGTGTCGACCGACACTGCTGTCTGCAAACATGTTCATCACGTTCTGAAACACCAAAAAGCAGAAAAATCAAAGAAACAAAATCCTAAAACCAAAAAGAAAAGAAAAACTGACCCAACAGTGGGTTGCCTCCCACTCAGCGCTTGTTTTTAGTCATTAGCTTGACTATGGGTAGGAGATCAGACTCATGGGGGTTTCAACAGAGGCTTTGAGTGCCTCTGCGAAAGTCTCCTCATCCATGGCGGTGTATATGCGTTGTGCGTATGAGATTGACCGAGAAACTTGGGAATCGCAGCAAGGTCAGGTGGAACATTTCGTTTCCTGACTCTATTCCCTGGAAAATCAGCAACAGAGTTAGTATACTTATGGGCAGAGAGTGCATACCTTTGCTTTGTCAGATGTGATCTAGGTGTGATGTTTGGAGCTTTCTGCTTAATAGCATGTATAGGCTTTGAAGATGTTAGAGCAGGCTCTGCATGAACCGCCATCTTCTCCTCTCCAATCTCAGTCTCTGGTTCTATATCAACACTGAAGTTATGTCCATCAAAGGCTTATCTCCCAGGTGTAGATCAATCAGACCATGCCTCACATCTATCACAGCTTCAGCAGTAGCTAAGAATGATCTTCCAAGCAGAATAAGATCATTTAGCTCAACATTATACTTCAGCACAACAAAGTCCGTTGGAATTAAGTAGTTTCCAACTCTGATAGGTATGTCCTCAAGAATTCCTTCTGGATACCTCTTTGATCGATCAACTAGGATAAGAGAGATCCTAGTAGGCTTGAAATCCAATAGTCCTAATCTCTTAGCCACAGAGTATGACATGAGATTTACTCCAGAACCTAAATCACAAAGAGAATGCTCGAATCTGTTCTTAGAGATGGAACAATCTAGCACAAAGACTCCTGGGTCTGTAAGTTTCTCTGAAATCTGAATCAACTTCTTATCCATCTCTCTCATGCATTTGACCACATTCTGCTCATGTTTAGACCTCATAGGAACTCTGGGGAATGGTATAGGAGGTTTGTAGACCTTCTCCTTAGCAAAAACATCATATTTGGATGAAATTGGGTCTGCCCGACTGTAGCGTCGACAACCGCAGAAGTGGTGTCGACCCTTCAGTGTCGATCATGGTCGATTTCCGTTCGTCATGAGAACTCAAAATTACCGTCAGAACTACGTGTCGACCGACACTAAGAGGGGTGTCGACCGACAGTAAGAGGGGTGTCGACCAACAATAAATCTACAGTTTCAAAAACGTGTTTCTCATCTCTGCAGCTCACGAATCCAGCCTCCAAATTTCCTCCAATCAGCTGTGGAACAACCTCTTCTTCATGCTGGACATGGATAGCATTGACATATAGCCTTGGGTTCTGCTCAGTTCTCTCTGGAAGAAATCCATCCTCTTCTTTCACAGCTGCAGCAGTCTGAGCAACTTGAACATCTAGCTGCTTCACATGAGTGTTCAGATACTCAAATTTCCCATTCAGATCTTCATACAATGCATCTATCTTCTTGTAGAAGTCCACAGTGACCTTCATTTGACCCTCCAGCAACCTCTCCATCATAGCTTCCATCTTGCTCTCATGAGCACTAGCAGCAGGAGGTGTTTGATATGAAGATGATCCATAAGTCCTCTGATAAGAATTACCTTGCTGAAAAGGTTTCTGATAACCAGCATTCTGACCATATCCAGAAGAGTTTTGGTTGCTTGGGAAAGCACTCTTTTGTTCACCATTAAAGAACTTGTTGCCTTGCTGATTTCCAAACCTGTTTCCTTGAAATCCAGAGCCACTGATGTAGTTCACATCCTCTTCTTGGCAGCCTTCTTCAGCCTCAAACACTTCAACTTCTTGAGCAAAGTGAACATCCTTCTTACTAGTCAACAAGCTATGAACAGTGTCCAGCTTGTTCCTGATATCATTAATCTGCAGATCATCAATCTTCCCACCAGACTCTTTCCTTCTTCTATCAGCAGTCTTGGTGCTGTTACTACTCACCAAGTTATCAATCAGCAATCTCGCCTACTCAGGAGTCTTGGTGTTGAAATTACCATTGCTGGCAGCATCCAATGCAGACTGGTAGTAGAGATCAATTCCTCTGAAGAATATGCCCAACAGCGTTACTTCAGAGAATCCATGATGAGGACAATCACATTGGTACATCTTAAACCTCATCCAAGCAGACTTAAGAGGCTCTATAGGACCTTGAACAAATGTCAGAAGATCCTGTCTGAGCTGATCTGAGCGAGCATCATCATAAACGTGTCACTGGAACTCTCTTCAGAGCATCCCAAGTAGTTAACTTCCCAGGTGGAAGTTGTTTCAGCCAAGCAGCAGTCTCTCCAGCAAGAGAGTATGGGAAAAGCTTCAGATACAAGAAGTCATAATCCACCCCATTATACTTCATCCCAGTGATGAAGGCTTCAAAATCCTCAATGTGGTCCATGGGTTGCTCATGTGGGAGACCATGGAAGGGGTGCTATCTCAGCATAGAGTAGTAGACAGTCTTGATCTCAAAGTCATTCCTCTCAAAAGAAGGAGGAACAATTACTGACCGGTTAGCATAAAACTCATCCGGACGGTTGTAGTCAGCAAGAGTCCTCTCAGCAACAACCATCTTCCCCTGACCTTGAGGTTGTTCAAGCGCAGGTTCAGGGATTACATTCCCTTGGGCATCAATCCTTTGCATGTCATCATTGTAGGCGATGTTCTGTTGGTCTCTCAGAACGCCCCCAGCATCAGGTCTCAAAATCAAACGATTGTTCATCATTCTTGTTCTTTGACCCTTTCTGTTCGTTCTCTCTAGTCTAGCAAGCTCCTCAAGTCTGAGGTTCAGAAGTTCTTCGCTCTGGTTGCTTCGAGTATGTCGACTTGGCATACACTGATCTCAAAACACTGTTTCGAGGTCGATGTCGAGCGACACTGGAGTAGAAATCGATCGACGCTGAATGCGTCTGTCGAATCCTGCAGCAACAAAAACAAGCCAAACAAGATAAAAATCAGTAACAAACTAAATAAAAACGACCTAGACTCAACTCTAAAACAAAATCTATCGGCGAACTTAGTTGAGTCCCCGGCAACGGCGCCAAAAACTTGATAGGCTCAGAGTTTTATCCTATTCTACTGCAAGTGCACAATTATGCAAAGTAGTACTTAGGGTATCGAATCCACAAGGACTCACGGTCACACGATAGATTATATGTTGTCAAGCTAAGCTAAATCAAATACAGAGAAAGCAGTAAACAAAAGCAATAAACTAGAAGGAGTTTTCAATAGGAAGAAAGGCGTCAGACTTAGGAAGTTCTCAGGAATTATGCTATGCTAGAAACTTAACTAACCGGATTCAGATTAAAACAGGTTCAAGAACTAGAAACACAATGCTAAATAATCCAACTCTCGCCGAGATTATTTTTATATTTAGCAACCTAGCGATCTAAATCTCTTTGTGATCCTAGAGTTCTAAATAAGCATTAAAAACAGGTTCTATCGGTTCACAATTCTCCTAAACCAAATCTCTTTGTATCTAGTCAAATTGCTCACTCTAAGTTTTTTCAGATTATAACTCACACTCTCGTGCTGTTGTTAATTGTCTAAGATCTAAACCCTATGTGATCAGTCTAGAATTCAGTATTAAGCACACCTTAGGTGATGAACAATAGATGGTGAATCCTAATCAATCAGTTATCAAGCAAGCATAAAACCTTTGTGAGAATTCCTAAATCTAACTAGGTTACTACTCAGACATATCAGTAATCATACAACACATCATGAATAGAAAACCAAAAGACTTAATAGATAAAGAAAAAGGGTTCGAAATTCTTCTCTCAATGTTACAAGTAGCAAGAATCAGCCCTCTCCAAATCTCTCAAGCAAGAACAATGTTAAGAACAAGATAAAAGATAAGCTTAGAATAAAACTTAGCCTAACAAATGGCTGTAAAACCTAATTAATAGCTAAAACACATTTTGGGCCTTTTGTAAATATGGAAAACTTCTGGGTAAATATTGCAAATCTCCAAAGCTATATTTTTGACGCGCAAAAATTTCGTCTTTTAGTGGTGTCGGGAAATACTCAGCTTAGTGTCACCCGACACTCAGTGCAGACACACCCTGTGAACTGTGTGAAATCCATGTATGCTGCAAAATCACTCCAAAACCTCCCAGAATCTCCAGATAAGCTCCAAACGTACCTAAACCTGCAAAGGACTCCAAAGACTCCAAATACAAGGTTAAAGACTCAATATATCCACATATATCATGGTTGAAAACCTATAAAAACCATGATATATCATAGAGTCCTTCCCACTTTGCGCCGAGTTTGCCTACTCTCCACTCTTTGGTATTTTCATAGACTTTGCGAACCACGTAGTCGCCGACTTAAAACTGTCGTACCTTTACCTTTTGGTTGTAATACCGAGTTGCGAGCTGCTGGTAGTTTTGGATACGGAGTAATGCCCGATTTTTTTCTTCCTCGATCGTGTCGAGGGCATGAAGCAGAATTTTCTCGTTGATCTCATTATGTTGAGGAATGAGAGCTTGTCGGAGAGTATAGATGTTGGCCTATGCCGGGACCATTGCTTCCACGCCGAAGGCTAAGGAAAACGGAGTGGCCCCAGTTGCGCGGCGAGGAGTTGTTCTATGCGATTAAAGAACTCCATCAAGTTCATCGGCCCAAACTCTCTTCTTGCTTTTGAGATGCTTTTTGATGCCGTCGATGATGGTTTTGTTTGTGGCTTCAGCCTGTCCATTTCCCTGGGGATATCTCGGTGTCGACTTACTGAGTCGTATGTTCCATTTCCTGCAAAATCCTTCAAACAGGTTTGAGGTGAATTGTGATCCGTTGTCGGTGACAACCTCGTAAGGCAATCCATATCGGCATATAATGTATTTCCAGACGAAGTTCTGAACTTGGATGTCATGGATTGATACAAATGCCTTGGCTTCGACTCATTTGGTGAAGTAGTCGTCATGATCAATAGGAAATGCCTTTGGTTAGAAAGCGGCAACGGTCCAACGATGTCCATTGCCCAACTCATGAATGGGTAAGCCGTGGTGGATGTGGTGAGTAGCTCTGTAGGCCGATGTATGAATCGTGCATATCGTTGACACTTCTCGCACTTTTTAGAGTATGTCTCACAATCGGCGACCATAGTCGGCCAATAGTGACCATTTAACTTGATTTTAAGAGCAATGGACCGACCTCCAGATTGATTCCCGCAAGCTCATGAATGTGTTTCTTCGAGTACTCCGGATTTCATCTCCGGATATGCATCTGAGGAGGACCTTGTTGGCCAAGTATTTGTAAAGGGCGCCGTCGTACATTGTGTATCGCGCGCTTTTGACTTTTAGTCGGCATGCGGCCCACTTATCTTGGGGAAGTTCTCCCTCCGTTAGATATGCTCTTATCTCTTGTCTCCAATCCTCATCGTTGTTTGTTAGGAGTGCAATGAGGTTGGTGCATTTAGCATGACTATTGTTTGGATCGATTTGACTCCCTGCCTGTTCGATTGCAAGAACAACATCTTCAGAAGTGGATTCTTCATGATTGCTTTCGGGCGGCGGGATGCTTGGTTCGTGAATTGTTTCCACTGGGATTCATCGGCAGAGATCGGGATTTTATGCCAGAGATGCAAGTGCATCCGCTGGGGCATTTTATTTCCTCGGTATCTGGACTATGTCAAAGAACTCGAAAGAGCTGGTAAGTTCTAGTGCCGCCTTACGATAGGCTTCCATTCGCTCATTTTTATCCTCGTACTCTACATTGATTTGATTTTCCACTAGCATGGAGTCGTAATGGGCCAGGAGATGTCGCACCCCGATTTCTCTAGCTAGTTTGAGACCGGCTAACAGGGCCTCGTACTCAGCTGTATTGTTAGACGCTGTGAAACCTAGTTTGAACGATTGTTCTAGTATTTCTCCGGTTGGTGATATGAGATGTATTCCTACCCCAGCTCCTCGTTTTGATGAAGCACCGTCAACAAATAGTTTCCAATTTTTGTCTTCTACTTGAGTATCGACATTCAATTCAGGTGATAGTTCCACAAGGAAGTCGGCTATTACCTGAGACTTGGCGGTTTTCCTATTAATCGATGTTATACTCGCTGAGTTCCACTGCCCGCTTTGCCAGGCGGCCGGATTGTCCTGGACTGTGTAAAATCGTCCGAAGAGGCTGGCTGCTCAGCACAACAATTAAGTGAGATTGGAAGTAAGGGCGTAGCTTTCTAGCCGAGATGACGACTGCGAGGGCGAGTTTTTCCATTGATGGGTATCTTGTCTCGACTCCGTTCATCGTCTTTCTCACATAAAAGATTGGCTTTTTTCTCCTCGGTCTTCTCGTACTAGGAATCCACTGACTGCAGTCATTGAGACCGCAATGTATAAGAAAAGTGTCTCGCCATTTTCGGGTTTTGATAGTACTGGCGGGTTCGACAAGTAGTCTTTAAGTTGGATGAACGCCTCTTGACACTTGTCGTCCCATATAAATCTTTTGTTTCCCCGGAGGAGTTCATAGAAAGGCAGACATTTTTCCGTCGAACGAGATATGAATCTGTTCAGGGCGGCTATGCGGCCAGTCAGACGGTGTACCCCTCGGGTATTCATGGGTGATGGTAAGTCAACTATGAAGGATTGTTTAGGTTAATCCTGATTCAATTCCAGATTCAGATCATCCTAAACATGCAGATCTAGGTTCTCTTGAATAGAAACAATATCAGATCTCACCTTATACCTGTTTATGCAGCGGAAGGAGAAGGTATGGCTTGAGATCAGCAGAACCACCTAGAGATGGATCCTCCAAAGGCTCACACACGCTTCACAGGAAATGGCTGCTAGACCGAGCAGGAGAGGAGGCGCAGAGAGAGAGGAGAGATCGCGGCTAGGGCTTAGGGTTAGGGAGAAAGAGATTTGGGTTTTAGTTTATAAAACCCTTCTCTTTCCCTTTTGGGCTTTTGGGCCCAAATGCCAATCTGATTAAATCCCTTGGATTTAATCAGACCCATTTATCTCTCTCTAAGTACGACAAATGCCTGGCACTTTTACCGTACTTCTGCTAAGCCGTTCCTACACATTTTCCTGTTAGCTTAGGCGTGTGACCCATATGGGATCATATAATAAAGGCAATAAGTCCAAGACTTATAGATCATGAGCGGACTCTAGCAAGCCATCATGACCCCCAGTATTATATGACTTATGTCTGATCATTGACATACTCTTACTTTCTAGAGACAGTACCGAGATTACTGGACACAATTCCAACAATCTCCCACTTGTACTGGAATCTCTGTATTCATAATCCTTTTGTCTCAATATCTCGATTAGTCATAAGGAAAGATTGGTGTCATCCTTATAAAGCCTAATCTTGTTCATCGGAATCTGATTCGATACTGACAATCCAAACGACTCGGGACAGTCCGTTTGAGCATGGCCATGCATTTTCCAGTATTCAAATCTCCGATTGGCCTAGAGATATTCACTCCATTTATATTGGAGGGACAAATCCCGTCTTGTTCCATCACTGTAAACTACTCATTTCATAATGTACCCAAACAAGGTCCTTATAGCTATCGCAGAACGATAGTGTTAGACAATGATCAAAGTGCATCAGTCCATGTGTGGTCACATGCATGCGAACTCAGGTCTAAGGACTATACTCTATAGTCGTAGTGAGAATCTCTTATGACACAGATATAAATATCCTGAAGAGTTCTCATAAGCGGGTCATGTCCGGTCGTATGTTCCCAACATACACCTATGTACTGACTTTGATGCCGTGCATCTATGACACCATGAAACTTGGTCATAAGTCACATACCAATCTAGTCTCACACGGTTGTTGGTGTTCCAATTTCAACAACCTTCGACTAGGGACTGAATGATATAAGCCATCTATCAAATATAAGGTCTCATGATCAAGCTAAATGACTTTGATGACTCAAGATCAAGGCACTTACTTCGATGACCTATAAAATGGTTTATATCACTTTGGAACGATTATTTCATCACAGTTAAAATAATCTTGAAATAATAATTTCATTAAACATAAAGATGTTTTACAAGAACATATCAAATAACTAAATAAAGCCCTCAAACTCCCACTCAAATTTAGATTACATTTCAATGTCTCTAATGCCTACAGCTTCAGTCAGGAACTCGAGCTTAGGCCTTGGGAGTGGCTTTGTCAACGGATCAGCGACGTTATCATCTGTTTGAACTCGGCTGATCTTGACTTCCTTTCTATTAATGATGTCACGTATCAGGTGAAATCTTCTTAGAACATGCTTGGATTTCTGGTGTGATCTTGGTTCCTTTGCCTGAGCAATAGCACCATTGTTATCACAAAACAGTGCCAGAGGCTCAGCCGCATCTGGTATCACACCTAGTTCAATAATGAACTTTCGTATCCAAACAGCTTCCTTCGCAGCTTCTGAGGCGGCGATATATTCAGCTTCTGTAGTGGAATCAGCAACGGTGTCTTGCTTGGAGCTTCTCCAACTGATTGCACCGCCATTCAGACAAAAGATATAACCGGACTATGACCGGAAATCATCTTGGTCTGTCTGGAAACTTGCGTCCGTGAATCCACTGACTTTAAGCACATCACTTCCACCGTACACCAAGAACTTATCCTTAGTATGTCTTAGATACTTCAAGATATTCTTTACGGCAATCCAATGGTTTTCACCTGGATTTGACTGGTATCTACTCGTCATGCTCAATGCATAAGCAACATCAGGACGAGTACAGATCATGGCATACATGACAGATCCTATTGCAGATGCATAAGGAATATTCTTCATGCGCTCAAGCTCAGCAGCCGTCGTAGGGCTCTGCTTCTTGCTTAGCGTTGTGCCATGTACCATTGGCGTGAAGCCCTTCTTGGAATCTTTCATGCTGAATCTTTGTAGGACTTTGTCAATGTATGAGTCTTGACACAAGCCTATCAGCCTTCTAGATCTATCCCGGTAGATCCTGATTCCAAGAACGTATGCGGCTTTACCCATGTCTTTCATGGAAAAACAACTTCCAAGCCAGTCCTTTACGGACTTCAGCATTGGAATGTCGTTTCCGAGAAGCAGTATGTCATCGACATACAGAATAAGAAATACTATCTTGCTCCCACTAGTTTTCTTATACACGCATTGTTCTTCTTCGTTTCTGATGAAGTCAAATTGCTTGATCGCTTCATCAAAACGAAGATTCCAGCTCCTCGATGCTTGCTTCAATCCATAAATGGATTTATGAAGCTTGCATACTTTCCCAGCATTCTTTGGATCTATGTAACCGTCAGGTTGTGTCATATACACATCCTCTTCCAGAATTCCATTCAGGAAGGCGGTTTTCACGTCCATCTGCCAAATTTCATAATCATGAAAAGCTGCAGTTGCTAGAAGAATCCGAATAGATTTCATCATAGCCACTGGTGAATAGGTTTCATCGTAATCCACACCGTGAACTTGTCTGAAACCTTTTGCCACCAACCTGGCTTTATAAATCTGGACATTTCCATCCACGTCAATCTTCTTCTTGAAGATCCATTTGCACTCGATGGCTTTTACACCAGCGGGTAAGTCAACCAACGAAAACACTTGGTTGACCGACATGGAGTCCATTTCGGAATCAGTGGCCTTGCGCCACTTCGAGGAATCTGGGCCCATCATGGCTTGATTGAAGTTCGATGGTTCATCACCATCAATGATCAGAAGATCATGACAGTCAGTCACGAGGAATCCTTGATATCTCTCGGGTTCGTGACGGATCCTCCCGGATCTTCGAACTTCAGGTACTACAGGTTCAGGCTCTACAATTTCTTGTAGGTCCTCATGCTGCTCTTCCTCATTAGGTTGAGCAGTATCCTGTTCATCTTGAATTTCTTCAAGCAGTACCTTACTCCCACTGTCTTTCTTAGAGAGAAACTCTCTCTCAAGAAAGTTACAATCCCGGGCAACAAAGATCTTGTTCTCGGAACGTAGATAGAAGTAATAAGCCTTGGTTTCCTTCGGATAACCAATGAAGTAGCATTTATCAGACTTTGGTGTAAGCTTGTCTGAGATTAATCTCTTGACATAGGCTTCACAACCCCAAATTCTAAGATAAGACAGTAGTGGAGCCATTCCAGTCCATAATTCATATGGTGTCTTTGCTACTGCTTTCGATGGCGCTCTATTTAGAGTGAACACTGCTGTTAGCAGAGCATATCCCCAAAGGGATATTGGAAGGTCTGTGTGACTCATCATAGATCGAACCATATCCAATAAGGTCCGATTTCTCCTCTCAGACACACCATTCCATTGAGGTGTTCCGGGAGGAGTGAGTTGGGATACGATCCCACACTCTCTTAGATGATCATTGAATTCTTGGCTTAAGTATTCTCCTCCTCGGTCGGACCGAAGAGCCTTAATGCTTTTGCCAAGTTGGTTCTGTACTTCATTTTGGAATTCTCTGAACTTCTCAAAAGATTCAGACTTATGTTTCATCAAATAAACATATCCATACCTACTGAAATCATCAGTAAAGGTAATGAAGTACTGATAGTTTCCTCTTGCATTTGTGGACATTGGGCCACACACATCAGTGTGTATCAGGCCCAATAAGTCACTAGCCCTCTCGTTAGGTTTATTAAAGGGGGCCCGTGTCATTTTGCCCATCATGCAGGATTCGCATTTCTCACATGACTCAAAGTCAAATGAGCCAAGAAGTCCATTCGAATGGAGCCTCTTGATGCGTTTCTCGCTGATGTGCCCTAAACGACAATGCCATAGAAACGTTCGGTTCTCCTCATTAGGTTTGAACCGTTTGGTATTAATGTTATAAATTGGCGCGGATTGATCGAGTATGTAAAGCCCATTCGTAAGAGGGGCAGAACCATAGAACAAATTGTTGTGATTGAAGGAACATAATTTATTCTTAACTGAAAAATCATAACCTTCCAAATCCAACAAAGAAATTGAAATAATATTTCTGCTTATAGCAGGTACAAAATAACAATTATTGAGTTCTAAAATCAATCCCGAAGGTAAAGACAACAAGTATGTGCCTACAGCTAGTGCTGGAACTTTCGCTCCATTCCCAACTCGTAGCTCCACTTGTCCTTGCTTCAGCCTTCTACTGTTGCTGAGTGCCTGCATATTAGTACAAATATGAGCCCCACAACCAGTATCCATAACCCATGAGGTATTATCAGAAGTAGTTGTATTAACTTCTATAACAAAAATACCTGTCGAAGAAGTCTCGAGAGTCTTCTTCTTCAATTCCTTTAGACCTTCTTGGAATTTCTTACATTCTCTCCTCCAATGCCCTGGTTCTTTACAGAACCTGCATATGTCAGTTGGCCCAGCCTTGGACTTGGGCTTGGGCTTTGGCGTGTCCTTGTCCGCGACTTGGACAGCCTTGGCCTTTCCCTTATCCTTAGCAGAGGATTTCTTAAACCCCTTGCCCTTTTGCACCATAAGCACATTGGGGTCTTTGGCGGTTTTCCTCAAGTTGGGCTCTGCAGTCTTGAGCATTCCGTGAAGCTCAGGTAATGTCTTACTCAAGCCATGCATGTTAAAGTTCAGAATGAACTGATCATAGCTTGCAGGTAATGACTGCAGAATGATGTCGCAAGCAAGTTCCTGACTGATAGGGCAGTCGAGTTTCTGAAGATGATCGAGATAACCCATCATCTTCAAGACATGAGGACTCACTGCCGCATTCGCAGCCAACTTACAGTCTAAGAGGTTCTTAACTGTTTGAAACCTCTCAGTCCTAGCTTGCTCCTGAAAAAGCGATTTCAGGCTTGCCATTATCTCAATTGGTGACAACACACTCTCGAACTGCATTTGCAGCTCAGCAGTCATTGTCGCCAACATAAGGCAATACACATCATTTTCATCTGACGAATGCTTTTCCCAAGCATTATGCAGAGTCCTGGCGGCATTGTTAGCAGGCCTCTCGGGGAGAGGATCACGAAGGACATAATCCTTCTTCTCCTGCTTGAGGACCAGCCTCAATTCCTTGACCATGTCAGGAAGTTCGTTCCAGTCAGCTTCTCCTTCTCGAGAACAGACCGGATTGAGAATGTGTTTTGAGTGCTTGAAGTGGTCATATCTGAAATATAACAATAGAAAGGTTATTAGTTAATATGTTCAATATGATTAATCTTGTATTAAATTCAATAACATTATTAATCACACATTATATTCAGTAACATAAGTTACCCTCAATAGAATATAATGATTCCAAGATCCACATATAACTAAGATTAAAGTGGGCCACTGGCCGTTACCCAACCTTAGCTTATATCGGTAAGCCCTATCTCGGCTAATTATATCCGTGATATAACTCTTGGTTGTGAATCTGGGCCCGAGGCCCAATTCACTCTGATGTCTCAAGGCCCGGGACTCCCGATGGCCTAGTCAAGAAAACCAGACTATACAGTCATGTAATCACTAATGTCTGGGACTCCCAATGACATTTGTGAATCACAAACCGTCTTACCCACGCAAAAACAGACATCCTCACACTGTAAGGCCATGAATGCAATTGAATGGGCTTTGACAGCTGACATAGAATGGACAAGACATCCAATGCTTGATATTATTTGAGGTTTGTAGGTTTATTAAATTTTATTCCCAAAATAGAAGATTACTATTTCGGGAAACTTTCCATTTTTAGAAACCTACTATTTTGGAAACTTTCTAAAATTAGAAACTTTTAATTATAGAAATTTCCTAAAATCCAAAACATGCAAATCTAGAAACTTCTAATTCAAGAAACTTTCTAATTTCAAAATTTTGGAAACTTTATTAAATTTAAAATCGATTTTATAATTTTATTTTATAAAATAAATTTTAAATTAAATCTGAAGAAAGACTCAAATAATTGGCCCAATTGTTTTAACTTCTTGGCCCGAGGCCCAAGAATTGGTCCATGTCCAAGACATAACCCAATTGCCCAATTAAATGACATAACCGGTCTGGTTCATTAAAATTGGTCTAACCAAATTTTAATTACTACGATGACCACAATTGTCAACCGGTTATTTACTAAACCGGATTTTCTCAATTTATTTGGTCCAACCAAATCAAATTAGAAAATCCTGGTTTAGGCACAAAATCCAATAATTCTTTCGACATTGGATTTCTTATCCCGGTTTAACCAGACTTAATAAAATTATTAAATCTGTTTATTAAACCAGGACGAATTAATTTTAATCAAGTTTTAAACTGAGCCTTGAACCGAACCGAACCGATTTGGTCACGAACCAATCATGGTCGTGACCTAGCTTCTCTTCCAAGAAACGATCGTCCAGCCGCAACTCACGCTCGGGACGAGACGCGATGCTGACGATCGATCGGGACGTGACGAGCTGTGATCGGGACGGGATGGTACAGCCGGGAGAGCCGCGATCGTCCCACGCCAAGCTTCAGCGATCGGGCGTGATCGTGCAAGCTGCATGAACGATCGGGATTGCTCGGGTCGATTGCTTCCCACGATCGCCGAGCGATCGGGACGGCAACGCACGCGAGCGGGACGGGCAGGACGCGATCAGCTTTGCGTCTTGCACCTCACGGTCGAGTGATCCAACCGGCCTTCAACCGATCACGGCTTGGCCGATCGGTGCATCATCTCGGCCGATCGCAAACAACAAGTCATATAGCTTGTTTTTGCGATTTCAGTAGGGTTTGTTTAGGTTTTTAATTCTTGTTTCTTAGGTGTTTTGCTCTTATCAGTAGATTGATTCAGAAAAACACCTCTTAAACAATCCTAAACAACCTAAACATGAATCTAAACAAGAAATCCTAAGAACCAATGGCTCTGATACCACTGAAGGATTGTTTAGGTTAATCCTGATTCAATTCCAGATTCAGATCATCCTAAACATGCAGATCTAGGTTCTCTTGAATAGAAACAATATCAGATCTCACCTTATACCTGTTTATGCAGCGGAAGAAGAAGGTATGGCTTGAGATCAGCAGAACCACCTAGAGATGGATCCTCCAAAGGCTCACACACGCTTCACAGGAAATGGCTGCTAGACCGAGCAGGAGAGGAGGCGCAGAGAGAGAGGAGAGATCGCGGCTAGGGCTTAGGGTTAGGGAGAAAGAGATTTGGGTTTTAGTTTATAAAACCCTTCTCTTTCCCTTTTGGGCTTTTGGGCCCAAATGCCAATCTGATTAAATCCCTTGGATTTAATCAGACCCATTTATCTCTCTCTAAGTACGACAAATGCCTGGCACTTTTACCGTACTTCTGCTAAGCCGTTCCTACACATTTTCCTGTTAGCTTAGGCGTGTGACCCATATGGGATCATATAATAAAGGCAATAAGTCCAAGACTTATAGATCATGAGCGGACTCTAGCAAGCCATCATGACCCCCAGTATTATATGACTTATGTCTGATCATTGACATACTCTTACTTTCTAGAGACAGTACCGAGATTACTGGACACAATTCCAACAAACTATTGCTGAGATCTGTTTCGGATTAGCTTATATCCCACATATCCGAGGAATTCTCCTGATGTTACCCCGAACGTACATTTTGTCGGGTTAAGCTTCATCCCATATCGGTTAAGGATGCTAAAACATTCCTTTAGATGCCCAACATGTTGAGATGCGACTAAGGACTTAACCGGCATATCGTCAATGTATACTTCCATTGTCGTGCCGAATTAAGTTGCGAACATCCGGTTGACCAGTCGTGGGTATGTAGCGCCTGCGTTCTTAAGGCCGAATGGCATGACCTTGTAACAGTAAGTGCCGAGTTCCGTTATGAATTCCTTCTTATCTCGATCGTCTGGGTTCATGAGGATCTGATTGTATCCCGAAAACGCATCCATAAACGAAAGAAGCTCGTTCCCAGTTGTGGCTTCGACGAGTCGATCGATATGCGGCAAAGGAAAGTTGTCCTTCGGACAGGCTTTGTTGAGGTCCATGAAGTCGACACAGACTCTCCACTTTCCGTTTTTATTCTTTACGACGACTGGGTTGGCGAGCCAGTTGGGGTACTTGACCTCCTGAATCAAACCGGCATTGAGTAGTTTGTCTACCTTGTAATTGACGGCTTTGGCCCTTTCGGGAGCGAGCTTACGCCTTTTTGCTTAATCGGCTTGTAAGCCGGATCAACGTTGAGTTCGTGAGTTGTGATTGAAGGATTGATACCTTTCATATCCTTGACTTACCATGCCAAGGTCACGACGTTCTGCTGTAAGAAAGTGATTAGCTCGTTTTTGATATCATTTGGTAATTCTGCACCGATCCCTACGCATTTGTTTGCATCAGAGTTATCGATGACGACTTGCTGAATAAGTTGTTTTTGACCCTTCTTGCCTTGCTCCGTATTTATCATACATGACGGTACCCTTATCTTGTGTTCTCTTATGAAGCACGATCGACTTGCTCTTTGGCACCCCTTAACCGTTTGGATTCCTTTAAGCGAAGGGAACTTTAGGCATTGATGATACATTGAGGATACTGCCTTCATGCTGTATAGCCAAGGCGTCCCGAGGATAACATTGTAAATAGTCGGCTTGTCAATGACATGGAATTTTACCATTTTGTTGACTCCGCCGGCATAGACAGGCAATTTGATCGTTCCGATTGTGTATGTCTTCTCGCTCGTAAAACCGGTGAGCGTCATAGCCTTCTGCTTGATATCTTCTTCTTTGATTTCCATCTTCTTTAGCGTATCTAAGAAGATTAAGTCAATAGAACTGACTGTATCGACTAGGATGTGAGATACCTGATAACTTCCAATGAGGAGATCGACCACCAACGGATCGTTATGAGGATAATGAGTTCCCCATAGATCTTGGTCAGTGAAAATAACGGGGGGGGCTCGTCAGACAGGATCGGCTGAGGTGTGTTTTGTGCGGCTAGTGCCATGCGCTCGTATCCTCTGATCGATCGAACCGAGTCATTCACAGAGATTAAACCGCCCATTATCATGTTGATTCTTCGTACGACTTTAGGAGTTTCCTCCTCGTCTTCCTCTTGATCGTCACAGTCGCGTTTTAAGGCTATGCTCTTAATGCGGCGTTGCTGCTTGCCTTGCTTGGGCGTTTGATCATCGACTTTCTCTTGTCGGTTTCGCTTCAACTCTTCCCTTAGTTCGTCGATGGACGCTTTAATCTTACCACTTACGAGTCAGGCATATAATGCATCTTTGAGGGTTCGACATTCCGAGGAGTTTTGCGAAGTAGCTTTATGGTACTCACAATACTTTTCTTCCGGCTCAGTAGCAGTCTGCGGTGTCGTCTCTTTGTCCTCCTTGCTCCATTTTTTCCATGGTTTGGATGAACGTTGTTTCCCGGAGTTGCCGACTACCATCGTTGTCTTTGCTCCCTTTTTGTAATATTGCCTTGGTTCTCGTTCTTCCTTCTTGTCGGTTTGCTTGGTGGAGCCGAATATTTTGGCCAAGGCCACCTTCTTCTCTTCCAGCTCGACGAATTTGTTTGCCCGATGGAGGGCGTCTTCGATGGTCAGTGGCGGGTTAAGAACCAGATCTTGGTAGAACGGGGATTTGGGCCATACGGAGTTTGTTAGAGCCGCAATAGTGAATTTATCTAGGGCTTCTGCTCGTGTCACGGTCGTCTTAAACCGATCTACGAAGGCTCGCAGCGTTTCCTGCTTTTCTTGTGTCATGGACATCAATGCGTTCAGCGAGGTATCCTTGTTCACATAAGAAAAGTGGTGTCTTACGAACACTCGTGTAAGGTCGGAGAAGCTGTCAATTGATTCGGGCGGAAACCGAGAGAACCAATTTAACGCGTCTCCTTCCAAGGTTTCAGCGAATAGCTGACAAAAGCCGATATCGCGTTCTTTTGACGATGAGAACCGTGATTTTGCCGTCATGACCTTGAAAGTGGTCAAGTGGGAGGCTGGATCCTTAGTACCGTTGTACGTTAGTAGTTTGAGTTTCTCCTTCTGTCAGACGTACATATTCGTGATACGCGAAGTAAAGGGGGTTCTCTGAGTTTCTTCGATGATTCGATCGATCTCTGGGGCGGACCCTTTTATGGTGTGAACCTCGACTTTGAGTTCCTTGAGTGTGTCTCTAAGTTCGGTTAGTTGTTTCTCGACCCAACTGCGGCTTGCTCCTCGAACGGGCGTTTCATGAGTTTCCTCGTGTGATGTACTTCGCTCATAGCAATAGTTATCCCGGCGCGAGTCATTCTCATGACGCGAGCTTCTTCTGCGATCTGAACCTTGGTCGTGCCGAGATTCATAATTATTTCGTTCGTATTCATCATCTAGGTCTCTGCAAGGCGAGTACCGTTCGTGATGTAAGCCGTCTTGCTTTTGATGTGAGTCTCGTTTGGGTTCTTTTGGATCCCGTTTTCGACGCGAGCCTCGCTCATGTTTATCCTCTCCATCCTGTTCTTGGCGTGAGTCTTTCTTGGTTTCGCGGTCCGGACTCTGCTCTTGGTGATCTCCCTTAGGCGTATCATAGATCAGTCGTCTGGCGACCTTTTCTTTTGACCTTGGGGAGACGGCTCGTTTGGATTTCCTCGACTGTTGGTCTGAACGAATTCGATCGTGTTCAGACTGCAACTGGTCGATTTTTCCTGAAACCTCTTTTAGCAAATCATTCGGGGAATCGATTTTGGCCATCAGAGTGGCCAGGACAGAGTCTTGTTTAGCCGTCCTATCGACTAGCAGGATATGCTCATCATATTTTTCGGACTTGGAGCCTCGCGGCGGTTTGCCGTTGGTCGCTCTGGTCCCTTCATCTTCGTGATCGCTTAGGTCGAGATCACTTCCTTCATAAGCAACCCTGGGGTTGATCTCGTCGTTGTTTCCATACATCTCGTTCATAAATTTCTTTCAGAAATCCCCACAGTCGGCGCCAATTGTAAGATCTCAACTCGGCCTATCCAAAGATAGAAAGAGTTTTAGGGTTTTTCTTGAGGGATTCTAAAAGAAAGATTTAAGAACACGGTGAGAAAGTATGGAAATTAGGATTTCGCTAGGTTTCCGGGAAGAAACAAAGCGGCTGAGGAGAGTGTTTAAGTCGCCGGAGAGAAATTAGGTTTAACTCAGTTTTGCTAAGAACTCTCTGGCAATTGTATTGAAAAGCGTGTGTATTGTTCAATATCGAGATGTCTTTTTATAGGTTTACAAAGTCGGTCAAACAAAATAAGGAAAAACGAGATAATTACGGATTTTTTCCTATTATCTCGGCTCGAATGTATCTTTTATCTCGGCGTGTTTACCACGCGCGTCGTTTTCCTTTCGTCGCTCTTCCTTTCTTTGTAACCCTAGTTATCTAAGTGACCGGACCGAATTAAGTTAAATCGAAACCCGCTTTCCTAATTAGACCGACCTAAATTCCTGAATGGACCTTTTAGAAAAGATGCTAATCTTGATTCCAACATATTTCATATAGTTAGTTGCTCTTGTTAACAAGTCTGAATGAATAGGAAGTGTTATGGAAAAAAAGTGATAGATTCATTGTCGGTTTATAATAAAATACTTTCATAAAATAAATGATTATGTAGTTTGTTTTATTATTATCATATAATACAAACAAAATGCATGAAAAATAAAGTTGATAATGAGAAAATAGTTAATCATGTAATTTGTTTGCTAATTATCGCAAGTGGCTATGTAGTTTATTTAAGAATAATTTATAAATATCGTAAATATAGGACATCGTAAATATTATTTTTTGTCAATCGTTGATTCCAGGCCAAAAGGCCGTAAATATTCAAATGGGTCGTGCCCTATAAGAAAAGAGTCCGACACGATTACAAAACAGGTCCAAAAGAGCCCACATTAAAGGAAAATGACACGCAGCCGATCCACGCGTCGATCCCTGCGGGAGGAAAGGCATGCAGCAATACGTGGCAGAGGAGAACGCACCGCCAGAAGTTAGCCGGCAAACGGGGAGGAAGCGCCGCCAAGCCGTTCCGGAGCAATTCGCTTAGCAGAGACAGAGGACCAATTGTCGATCGAAGCGCATCCCGAACCACCGCGAAGCACCTGCATCAAGAAGAAGAACAGTAACAAGCAACCCTGCCGGAATCAACCCAGCCCAAGGAGGCGCCGCCGCTGATGAGGTTAGAAACCCATCAAAGTCCACCATAAGCGTCCTCAGCGCGATGGAAACGGTGACGATATTAATCCCGGTGAAAAGAGGATCGGAAGCAGAGCCGAGACAGACCAGAAGCAACCACGGCGAGCAGCTGAAGAGGGAGCGCGATCGGAGAAAGGAGCCCGAAGGGCGAGAAGTTCCGACATCGGAAAAGATCAGCCAGCCTTAGACAACAACATGACTTATTGGGAAGGAGAATCGAAAGAAAATCACCCCAAAATCGAAAAAATCGGATGGGGAAAAAAATCTAGACCCCATAGGAAGAAGATGAACAAGCGAGATCAGAAAAAACCTCAAGCGAAAGAAACACAAAACAAAGGATCGAGCTTACGATTCAATCAATCCGAGATCCTCTTCTGAAAGATAGTAATCCGAGAAAAAGAGCGATTCGAAGTCGAGAGAAGAATCTCTCTCTAAGAAGAAAGAGAAAGCTCTAATCGCATGTTAGAGCATGGCCATTGAGGTATCTTAAGGCCCGGGTTCTTAACTATTCACGTGGGTCCCACGTGAATAGTTAAGAACCCGGGTCCTAAAAATCCTTATTTAAGAACCGGTTCTTACACTGTTCATGACACGTGGCGGCTTATCATTCGTCTAATTTTTTTTTTCGAATTTTTTTTTTTTTTTACACTTTTCCCAAAAAAAAAAAAAAAAATTTTTAAGAACCCCCATAGGGGGTTCATTGATGGTCATGCTCTTAGGACATCGTAAATATAAGACTGTAGTTTGTTTAATAGTAATTTTATAATATAATTATATCCGAATACGATATAAAACTTTAATAAAAATAAATGATTATGTAGTTTGTTTAGCCATGTGGTATTTTTTGAAGGCGAGTGGGTTATAATATTCATGGAATTTAGTTCAAAGTATGTGTTTTTTTTTTTCAGTGTTCTTTGCCTAACTTAAAATGCGTTGAGACGACATGTTTTCTTCTATTTTAACTAACTGTACATGTTTTTTTTTTTTTTAACTAACTGTACGTGTTAAACAAAATACATATTTAAGAAAGTAGGTATTTTTAAGTTTGTAAAGTAGTTGCATATTACAACCGAATATATACAAAACCACGTATAGGATACATTAATATTTAAGTTTTAACACATTTACTTTTCCAATTTGAGTAAGATAGATGACTATGTAAGTTAGATTTGACATGCAAAAATAGTTGACTATTATATCCGTATATATATGCAATTATGCAAGTTTCATTAAATATGAGGATCCAGACGTTAAAAATAGTTGTCTATTATATATGAATATGTATGCAATTAATTAAATTCTTAAACACTAACTTTTTCCGAGACTTTATAATTTAAATATATGAAAAATGTAAATCTTATGAATAGTAGAATGAAAATCTAGAAAGTAAATGAACCAGTATTTATAAACAATGAGCCGTAGTAGAAAAAATAGCTTTACAAGGAATGTGAGATGTAAAATTCGAAATAAGCCATTGCAGGGAAAAAAAAACCTCATCGAAAATTACGTACGATCCTTGCAAAGAAATTTGATGAAGGCTAATGTAGAAAAACAGGTATGCGTTTTGGGATTGCTAGAAGTGGCACGGGGAAAAAGAGGATCACTGGAGGTGGCATAGAGAAAAAAATGGAAATGAGAGAGCTTTTATGTTTTTTTTTAGATATGAAACAAAAAAAAAAAAAAAAAAAAAAAGAGAAAATGAGTGAATTTTTTTAAAAAGTGGGCTGGAGTCATCCAGTTTTTGTCTGTATTCAGTAAATGTAAAGATGATATTGATGGAATATGGAAGTGGAGTGAGGAGTCTTTTAAATTGCCGAAAAAATATTTTCTTATCTTAATTTTGGTCTCAACAAAATATTATATAGTATAATTTCCCTAAATCCTAATGTACCAATTCATCCAATTTAAAAAACCCACCTTAAGTTTTTTCCAGTTGGAACATTTGTCAAAATCAACAAAAATCTGGTCGAACTAAAAAAGCTGGTCGAACTGGAACATTATATATGATTCCAGTTGGAACATTTGTCAAAATCAACAAAAATTTGGTCGAACTAAAAAAGCTGGTCGAACTGGAACATTATATATGATCAATCTCTCCAATTTTAAGTGTGATTGGTTGTATGTAATAAAGGGAAGAAAAAAAAGTAAAAAAAATACTCTTTTCAATTACTTTGATTTTCACCAATCACAAAAAAGTGATGGAAAAATAATATCTCTATATCTTATTAAAAGTAAAACTGTTTTACATAAGTAAAAAATTTTCCTTTACAAAACTCAAGAATAATAAAATTGTCTCTCTTCTGCTCACTTTTTCCCTCTTTTTCTCATTAATGGTTCCGATTGGTAACTTTTTACCGTTGCGGTAAGGGGCTTACCACTTTGATGATCACCAATCATCAAGCGTTAGCAAAAATAATATTAAATTTTTTTTCTTTCAGCTTTTTTCATACCGCTTTCTTCAATCGCTTGTTCTTACCTCTTTGCACTATTCTTTAACCGCTTACCACTTCCGCTGACCGCAAATCCTACTGTTCCGTTTTTGTTCACCAATCGGACCCATTTGTTTTCCCACTCTCTCACACTCTCTTTACCAATCAAAGCCTTTATGTAAATCTATACTATTAAAATAGGAAGATTTTTTGAAACTAACATTTTTTGACAGGTTATTTACATGTCATGCCATTGGAATTTGGGCGTAAATATGTCGATTAATTAACGGTAATTTTGTCTTTTTATCTGGTGGAAAGAAGTGGGTGATCCGGGTTCAAAAACGAATAAACACACGGGTCATAATTTTAAAATCCTTGTCGTTGATTTTCAGACGTTCTGATCTCGATCGTTTATTGTAAAAAGGATCAACCTTGGATACTATCCGAAATTGTTATGGTTATTGGGCATTGGAAATTCGATTTCGGTTTAACCAATCAAAATACATTTGATTGAACAGTTAAAATCAATTTTTGGTTTACCAGGACTAAAACTCGATATGTTAATGTTAAAATAAAAAAACTAGCGTGTTGTATGACCATGCCATATATGCAGATTTGTAAAAAAATTATAATAAAATTATTTGGAGAGTTAACAATTGACAAGAATTTGAACCCAAGGAATAACTTCATGTGAATCAATCTAAAACCACCTTTGAATTCGAAAACCAGATGTGTTGCACATTTAATATCACCAGCCATTCCAATTTTAAAATTCCAAAAACCAAATTTTTTACATATTTATTATAATGGAATGAACTTAACTCATTTCCTTTCAAAGATTATTCTAATTTATAATTATCACCTTTGATTTCGAAATTCGGATCATAATATTCTAACTATTCTTAAAAACATTCCTAAATATTCCTTTTCTAACTACATAATATATATCTTTTGCCTAAACAAGACCATAACCACTGTAACAGTTTGGAAGGCTCATAATAAATCTTGAATGTCGATATATTTTATAAATATCTTCGAGATATCTTGACCTAATTCCAGGTACATAATTTGATACTATATAAAGTGCTTGGCTCGCCTTCTCTATCTTAACATACATACTCTATTCAGAAAAATAACTCTTCTTCTATTATGGCTAGGAATACTAACCTCAACGACATCAAACCATTTAAAGCCGGTTGGAAGATTGAAGTTAGGATCATATACTCTTGGAAGCAGTACATCTCACAGTTTGGAGAAACATTGGAGCTAATATTAGCTGATCAAAATGTATGTGAATTTTGGTTTAGAAATATTTTATACATATATCGAGTTCTACAGTATATAATACTCTTATTGTTTTGTTTCGATGTGCAGGGTACTAAATCCATGCAAGCTGCAAGAAAACTTACTTAGAAAGTTTGAAAGGATATTATCTGTTGGTGAATGGAAGGTTATCCAGAATTTTTCATTGAGTCCAGCCTCTGGATTATATAGATCGACTGATCATTTGTACAAAATGACTTTTGTACACAACACTTCTGTGACACGATCTACCATAAGAACCGAAAACATGTATCTATCTTTGGTTGATTATGAGATCATTCTTAGTGGTACACTGAACACGGCCTTTTTGGTTGGTAAGTTATTCTTAAATTATGTGTTCGTGAATCTTAAACTCAATCTTATCTATATAATTTTGATAATAATTTTATTGCAGATGTTATTGGTCAAGTTTTGAATATGAGTGAGCTTCAGAACATTCAGTGTGGTGGAAAGGAAAGAAAAAAGCTAGAATTTACTCTTAGAAACATCAAGTAAGATAAGTATTACATAGTATAGATTCATATGGATTCATATTAACTATGTTTTTTTAATATAGTGATGAACGATTATCATGCTGTTTATGGGGAAATTTTTTTGAGACAATATATTCGGCAAAAACTGATGCTGATGGTGAGGTAGTCATATGTTTGATAAGGTTTGGCAAAATAGGGACCTATCGATATATGTGAATATTGTTCGTTATATTTTATACTGTAAAGGATACAGCTGGTAGTTAAAGAATATTGCGTATATAAATATATACATATATACTACTGAAGTACCTATATATATACACATAGTGTAATAGTACAGATTTTCAAGTTTTGCCTGTTGGTTAGGTGGACTGCAAATATCAAATGCTTATGATGCATCGCTGGTCCTAATTAATCCTGGAATAGAAGAAGCAGAACAGCTAAAACAGATGTATGCACCATTTAATTATCTGTAGTAAAAATACACATATAGAGATCTACCAAGTTTTCCTATACAGTTTGTTACTAATTATTGTGCAATATAAAAGGTTCAACGATGATTCTCATACGATAACCATATTTGAAAACTTGGAACAAAACTCTGAACAAAATGCTAGACGTGATGAATGGTTTGAGTACCCAGAAAAGACAAGTCTCAGAAATGTTGACCTCGACTCAGGTAATACTTTCATCAGATATTCAATATCTACTCGCTATCATATGGATATAAACATGTTTTTTTTTTGTTTTTTTAGGTTGATAAGTGCAAATTTGTATACAATATATATGGTATAGATACTGAATTACGATGGTATTATTTTGGGTGTGGTAGATGTAATAAAAATGTTATTAAAATCGATCCAAAGCCTTTATGGTGGTGTGTTTGGTTTAATTTTCAATAAAATAAAATAATTAGTTTTAATAAAATTTATTATAATAATCGTGAGATAAATTTTTTTTTTTTGTTATATAGATGTAATAGGTGCAATAATATATGTAAGCATTTAGTTGACAAACGTTTTCAAAATTTTAAAATGTATTTATATTTATGCATTAGCTTTATCTAATTTTATTCAATTATATGAAGCAACACATTTTATAAATGTGTTTCAAAGGGTAGAGTCACCATGAAATTCAATGATCTTTGGAACTCAAGTGGAAATTAGAAAACAGTTGTGTGTCTGAGGTTTTGGCGGGTTAATACTTCTACAAGTAAGAAATTTTCATCATAGTATTTATTTTGTTGTCATTCAAGTTTTAGTAAAAAAAATTTAGAAATAATAAGCAATAATTTAAAACAATTTCTATATATTAGGAGTACCAATACTTGAAGATTCTGGTGAAATATCTGATGTCATCTTCGATCCAGAAATTGAAGAAATCACTTCCATCAAAAAGTGGTAAATGAATTTTATTTAACTATCAAATAGACTATCTTTTAACAAAGCAAATAATAATAATCCCTGTTCGAAAAGTCGTCCGCGTAGCCGAGTAGTTGGCCGAGTAATCCCTCGATGGTAGGCCGGCGAGGCGAGGAGGAGCTAGGCGGTTCTAAAAGTCAAAGGTCGAGGTTGACCCGTAGAATACCCAATTAATTGGTAAACCGGCGACTAATTGAAATGGACCGGGTTAAAAAAAATATCTGGCCCATTTAACAAAAGACAACACCCCAATAATTTTTTATGGGGTCAATTGACAAACTTTTTATGCTTTGACTACTTGATTATTGATGGGCGAAGCTATTGAAACATAACAAATGTTTTATTTGTTTGTGTGTTCATGATCAAGACATTTTAATTTTTGTATATTTTTGGGATCTTTGTAATTGGAATTTGGAAGTTTTTTTGTATTTTGAAATAGATGTAGGTAAAACAATTACCAAATTGCCTATAAAATCAATTTATAACATAATGTTTCTATGAATTAGGAACATAGTCCAATTTTAAAATGTCACAATATATATATTATACAACCTTCATACATGGAAATATTACTAATTTTAAGAACAATTACTAATATATATGATTAATTTAAACTAAATCGTCTAAAATTCCGCCCCACGTAAATTCCGCATACTCTCCGATTTTTTTCGTTAGGCACTAGGCCCAACCCCACCGCCCGACTAGCGCCTAGCGAGTTTTTGACCGGAGATAATAATCATTGTCATTTTTTTCTTTTAAGGATTTGAACTTGGTGAATGAATTAAAATCTGGTGGAGACGACTCAAGTATTATATTGCCTATTATAATCATGTTTTAAATGTAATGAACTTATTTCTATTTGCTTGTAATATTTTACAGGATTTTCCTTGATAACATTATCGGTTTTGTACTAAGGTCACTTTTTTTAGAACATATGCTTATGTTATTTTCCTCTAATGTTGGCTAATTTAACATGAAATGCATGATTAGAATTAATAACATGATTATCTTTTAAATGCTATAGTTATTATTGTTCACATTTACCGTAAATATTAATTTTTTTTTTTGATATTTACAGTAATATCATTGATTTATTATATATATATATATTTATATATATTTCATGGTCGATTAATATTCATTAGGACCGATTTGGTATTTTTAGGAGGTCAGAAAATATAAAACACTATTTTCTTATAATTTTGAAACATTTTCTATAATATGATATATTAATCAAATTTATATTAATTTTTGAAAATTCTTTTACGAAATCATACAATTAATTTTATTAGATTTGTAAAACAATTATTTCACTATTTTAAATTTTAAAATCGATTGTTTTACTATTTTAAAATAATTGTTAAATACATATCTTTAATGTTACATATGAATTGAAAGACATTAGATTGTGATTTGATGTTTCCTTCTTTAAAAGAAAAATGTAAGAAAATTTATTTACTACACTACTAATATAATATGCATATATTCAACTCAAACACATGATTACTTTATATTACAATCTATACTATTAAAGTTACTAGATAAATCATATTAACTAACCAACACACATAAACAATTTAGAGATAAAATAAAAAAAAATATACTAATTTTAGATAAAATAGTTATCACTATTTTATCATATTATATAATCTATACTATTGTGTTACAGAAAAATAAATTTATACTATTAATACAGATTAATATCAATATATAATAATTTAAATATATAAAGGAAACATATCTATTAAATATTTAAAAGAACTAAAAATCAATTGTATATATACGCCGCCTCGTTTACCGCTGGCCACTTCCACGGCCGAAAAAACGGCCGGCAAATCTACTTAGAGAAGAAAAAATATAGTAGTAGCTATTTAATATCTTATAACTTTTTTTTTTTTTTTGACAAACGCTTAATATCTTATAACTTTTGTTGTTATATTACATAAATATACATATTTGTGTTTTTTTAAGACGTTTGATGACGAATCATGTCTCCACTTCTCCTCCTTCACCATCATCACCGCGACGACTTTTTATTCTCTCTCTCACACACAGATTTTCCTAAATAGTTTCTTAAGCTCTTTCTTCATCACCTAATCTCTCTTTTTTTCTCGTCCTCTCGTTTCCGATCTTTAACATTTCTCTTAACCCTAGTTCCACTTGCATTCCCATCTCGATCGCCATTTTTTAATCTCCAAAGATTACGATTCATTCTTCCGATCTTGTCACGGGAAGAGGAAACTCCAAGTTAAATACCTTCTGCGTTTCCGCCGTTGATTTTCCCGCCATTATTTGTGTTGATCGGAGAATTTAAAAATGGAGAGAGTGAATCTGGGAGGTTTAGGTTACGAAAATGGCGGAGTGATGATGACAAGAGATCCTAAACCGAGGCTGAGATGGACCGCCGATCTCCACGATCGCTTCGTTGACGCCGTCGCTAAGCTGGGTGGCGCAGACAGTAAGCTCCTCTTTCTTCTCTTTCTAGATAATTGAGATAACCGGTTTCACATTATAACTCCGGTTTAATCGGCTTTGGTTGCTTCAATTTTTATATTTGTATAAATCTCTGTTATATATTGATTCAATCGATTTTTTTTTTTTTTTTTTTTACATTTGTTTAAAATTAATAGTTTTTTTAAGTTCTCTAAGTAATTCGATCATCTAGGTTGATTAATGATATTCTATCCTTGTTTTGATCTGCAGAAGCAACTCCGAAGTCGGTTCTGAAGCTGATGGGATTAAAAGGCTTAACACTGTACCATCTCAAGAGCCATTTACAGGTTTAATTTTCATCAACATGAAACCTCTATAAATTATGAAAGATGATTTTTTATTAATTTAGCAAATATCTTTATAAGGAGACTAGTTAGATAAAAATAAAACTTAATTTAGAATTGATTTTTTTAATTAATTTATAGAAATATTAATTTATAAAATATACTATATATACGTATAAATATATAAAATTTGGTTTATATATGTGTATATATATTTTTATATAACAATGTACAATGTTTGTTTTTTTAGCAAACAACAATGTACAATGTTCTACATATAATGTGGCTTTTTTTACATAATTCCTTGTGATGCGTAGAAGTATAGACTTGGTCAACAACAAGGGAAAAAGCAAAATCGATCAGAACAAAACAAAGAAAATGCTGGTATGTATACAACAATACCAAGATACGCACTCGGTATATTGTGTTAAGGAAATAGATTAGAATTAGGGAGAAACAAAAGAAGAATTTGATTCTAGTTTGCGATATAACGTTGCAGGAAGTTCATATGTTCACTTTGACAATTGTTCTCAAGGAGGAACCTCGAATGAATCAAGATTTGACAGGTAATGATATATGCAACTCTCAATGTCCAAACTTGTAAATTTGTTTTGTATATATATATATATATATATATATATATATGTAATATATGGTATTATGACAATATGTTTACAAACACGCGCGCGCAGACAAAGCGGGAATGTACCATTTGCAGACACATTGAGACATCAGGTGGATGCGCAACAGCGGTTTAAAGAACAGCTCGAGGTAACAAGACAATCTCTTCTTCATTTTGTTCTCTTGAAGTAATTTGAATGTGATGGTGTATAGGTGCAGAGAAAACTGCAGATGAGAATGGAGGCACAAGGAAAGTATTTGTTGACGTTACTAGAGAAAGCACAGAAGAGCATCCCCTGTAATGGAGCAGAAGCAGACAAGGGTCAATTCTCAGATTTTAATCTCGCAATTTCAGGACTTGATGATCACAAGAACGATAAGACAGCCGGTTTGGTTACAAATATCTCACAAGTTACCGAAGATTTTCGATTAGGTGGAGAAAGAGAGAAAGGAGATGCAGGTGTTAAACCGGAATCCTCCGGGTTTGTGCACTTTGATTTGAACTCCAAAAGTGGGTTTGATCTATTGAATTCTGGGAACTATGGGATTGAAATGAAGCCAAATGTGATTGCAGAAAGACACCAATAGGTCAAAGAGACTCTTTCTTTAAATTTATTTTCCGTTTTCTTATAGAATGTTACACATTGTTTTTAATGTTTTCTTCATAGTCAACCAAAACCTCTTTGACCTCTCATCGTAGATGCACTGGTAAAGAAAGTCATAAACACAAAATAATTGCTTTTTTTCTTCTTCAAGCTAAACGAATGGGCCTAAATGGTCTATGTTGTCGGACATATTTTTTTATTAATCTGGGAACATGGGCCGAACACATATTTAATAAGTTAGATTAATAATTTGGCTAATTATTTAACTAAACCGAGTTATTTCACTTCGTTTTGATATATTATATTAAACAAAAACTAATATTCTAATTTTACCAAGATCACATAACCTCTTTAATCTCCATGGTCCAATTCTGAGTTTACATAGTACAATTTCCAAGCAATACCTGGCGAGGTTCAGATTTTATGTAATCTAAGAAGAGAAAACAGAAAATCTCCATAGCTGAACTACATTAGCCAAATTTTCATGTAGTGTTTGGGTAGGACCAGGCTCGGCCCAGAGAACCTGAGCTGAAAGCAAAAACAAATTAGGACTTAAAAAAGTAGAATTAATCACAGCAAAAGTTTAATCCTTTACCTCCTTATGAAAAACATTTTCACTTTCACCAAAGCAGACTATACTAATGAAACATTTTGCAAATATGTGGCCCAAATTATACTTATTATTTTGAGGGCTGCAAGCATAAATTTTCACAGCTTCTATCCAAGGCCAGGTCTAGATAAAACTTCGTTTCTGAGTTTTGAGGTTATTCATAGGCGTATATTATAATTTATACATATGTATGCATTTATCCATTAGAAAAAAAGAAGAAAAAAAATCTTAGAAAAGAGTAAAACGCTTTGATAGATATTTTTGTAATTGTGCAATACATAGAAAAGTCCATGTTTTAAAGGAAAAGTTTGAAGAACTAGAGAAACAAAAATTATGTGTTCACTTTTTTTTTGCAAAAGTTTTCAAAGAAAAATATTATAGGAACTCGGATCCGTTGGAGTAAATACGATTCTATTTTCCATCATACAAATGGAAGAGCATTGTATCAACTGAATTTCTAATAAATAAATGACTAATCAAAAGGATGGGAACATAGAACACTATTTCAGTATGGAACGACCCTTGAATCTTATCCACTCTTCCAAAACCAACTAAAAGTAAAATTAACAACCCTGACTTCATGCTTAATGTGAACGAATTGATAGACACAAAAACATTAACATGGAAACATGAGGTACTTCAAAAAATTATGAAACAGGAAGATGCTGCAATTATTTCCAGTCTACGCATGAATAGATTTCTCAGATCGGATTCATATGAATGACATTTAAAAAATAAAAATATACAATCAAGTTTAGATATTACGCGGAGAGAGAGTTCCAGGATAAGGATATACAAAATCTTTTGCTGGGACCAGAAGTAAAGAGTTTACAGACTTTTTCGTGGAAATTAAAATATCCACCTAAGTTAAAACATTTTTTTTGCAAGCGATATCTTGTTGTTTATCGTCGATGAAAAATTTGAAATCAAAGGACATTAATTGTGATACACAATGTTGCTGATGCGTAGTGGACGAGGAAGCGATTAATCATATCTTTTTGAATGTCCATCAACTTTACATTTATGGGCTCCATCAAAAGTTCCCTCGAATATGGGAATGTTTCTTTTGTCTTCGGTTTTCGCAATATAGATTATCTATTTTGGAGACTACCAGATGATAATAAGAATATTAGTTTTCCATGGATATTATGGTATTTATGGAAAATCATGAATGATAAATTGTTCAAGAACATAGACCGTAATCCCGAGAAAATACTAAATTAAAACAAGGAGAGACAGAAGCATTAACATGGGATGAAGCACAACATGATAAAACACAACGGTCACAAAATCAAGGAAATGAGCCTTAAGTTAACATCAATTGGATCCAACGTGGTTATTGGTGTTTTATAGATGGGTCATGGAAAGAGGAAAAAATGTATTCATGACAAGGGTGATAGAATTGTTTTGAAGGTAATATGAATTTGATGATGGGAGCTACTAATATCCGTGGAAGCCTATCTCCGGAGTTTGAGGTGCTAATTTGGGTCATGAAATGTATGAAGTTTTTAATTAAGAGAAAGTTATTTTTGCAACGGATTATTCTCAATTGGTGAAATTGGTATCTGAAACAGAGGAATGACCGGCGTTTGCAAAACACATTAATGAGTTCGAGAGCAGAAAGAACTACTTCAAATCTTTTGAGTTCGTATGGATACCAAAAACATGAAGACAGACAAGCTAGCAAGAGTGCTCGCACTCAACCGTCCCATTCACTCATAACAACTAAAAAAAACTGTCGTGGATCTCAATAGATTTCATTTGTTGCAAAAAAAGAAAACAAAATCTATGTATTCTATAAATATACATACATCAAAAGGTACTTGCTAAATTTATGATTCTTAAATTCTAATATACTAAAACTGGACACATACTTGCAAATATAGATCTTTTCCATTACCAAAGAAGGTCCATTTTTCTTTGAACTGGTTTCAAGTGACTACCAAGAGGAGATCAAGTAAGTTTGTGAAAATATATTTTTCATACCAATAAGATATATTTTAATAGATTAGTGACTAATCTAAATGAAAATTACTCTAGTGTAAACTTTATTGTCACTACTAAAATGTTTAGCTTCATACGACAATATTAATTTGAGCGAATTAGTCGGATCCCACGATTAAAATAATTTCTAAGTATTTTTATATATGTAAATGTAAATATCTTAAAGTGTCTAAAAGTTTTTAAATAGTGAATTGTGGTGTAGAGAGTGTAATAATATTGTTGAAATAATGGAGTGTGATAGTAAAGAGAGTGAAATAGGTAAATGGACGTTTTAATCTCAACCGTTCATTTGGGTGAAATATATATATATATATATATATAAAGAATGCTTTTCTCTCTTCTCCTTAAGCCACCTCATCGTCTCAATTTATTGCATATTATTTTTATTTCATTTAATTTAAATCTATATATATTATTAAAGAAATATGAAAAGTTATTTTCATATTATATATCATAAAACCAATATTCAATCAATATAATTTATCCTCATCCAAATTTATGGCACATTATTTCTATTTTTACTTAATGCTTTAAATAGGTAAGTTTATTTTACTAGAATATACTCAAAAAAATTTAATCTTAATTATACTAATTTATTATTATTATAATATATATATATATATATATATATAAGTATACAAAAGAAAGCACCTCATGATCTTATTGCACATTACTTTTATTTCATTTAATTTAAATCTATATATATATATTATTAAAATAAATATAAAGGTCATTCCATATTATATATCATAACACCAATATTCAATCAATATAATTTATCCTCATCTAAATTTATGGCACATTATTTTAATTTTCAGTTAATACTTTAAATAGGTAAGTTTTTTTGACTAGAATATACTCAAAAATTGTTTAATCTTATTTATACTACTTTATTAATATAATATATAAAAATAGTAATAATCCAATAATAAATTAATTTTAAATCAGTAATTTTAGGAGAAAAATAATAAGAAGAAATGGGGATACAAATTGATTAACAACAAACATCCAAAATCGAAAATAATCTATATCAATCGACCGTATTTATAAAGAGATATATTACAGTCAATGTTAGAATCAAAAGAGAATGCATAATGAGAACAAATATAACCAATTATTCTTTCTTGAAAATTTATATTTATAGTAAGATAACCTATAGTCTCTTATAAGTTCTCTAATAATAATAAATCAGAATATTCAAATTAGTATTTTCAACTAAAAAGTCAAGTAAATATTTCTAAATATCTCATCATCTTAATCTATTGCACAATATTTTTATTTCATTTATTTTAAATCTATATATTATTAAAAGAAATAAGAAAGGTCATTTTCCTATTATATATCATAAAACCAAATTTCAATCAATATAATTTATCCTCATCTAAATTTAGGACACATTATTTTTATTTTCACTTAATGCTTTAAATATGTAATCTTTATTACTAGAATTTACTCAAAATTATTTAATATTGATTATACTAATTTACTAATATAAACAGAAGCAAAAATAGTAATAATCCAATAATAAAATTAAATTTAAATCAGCAATTTTATGAAAAAATAATAAGAAGAATGGGGAAACAAAATGATTAAAAACAAACATCTAAATAGAAAATAATCTTAATTATACTGATATATTAATATAAATTGAAGCAAAAATAGTAATAATCTAATAATAAAATTAATTTAAAGTGGTGATCTTAGGATAAAAATTATAAGAATAAATGGGGATATAAATTGCATTAACAACAAACATCTAAAATACAAAATAATATTTATATATCGATCGACCGTATTTATAAAGACATATATTACACTCGATGTTGAAATCAAAATAAAATGCATAATGAGAACAAATATAACCAATTAAACTTTTTTGAAATTTTTATATTTACAATAAGATAACCTATAGTCTCTTATAAGTTCTCTTATAAGAATTAATCAAAATATTCAAATTAGTATTTTTAACTAAAAGGTCAATTAAATATTTTTAAATATTTATTAGAATTTATGATGTTGTTTCAGAATTTGTTTTTTTTTAAAAATATTGTATATCCGCTTAACAAATATTATAATTCAATATATAATTTAGGATAAAAAAATAAAAATTATTTATCTGTTTATCTGCTCACCCGCCCTACGAGCGGGTTAATTTCTAGTTTGTATATAAAAGTGATGGATTTTTCATTTATAATCATCAAACAATTTCTCATATAACAACTTTCTCAGTTTACCCTCTCTAAAAGTTTTATAGATCCTCTAACCCATATGAATTTTTTCATAAATTAATTGGTAGATAACAAAAAAAAAACTTAGAGCAGCATTGATATTTGTAAACTTGAGCCTTTTTCATAATTCCTTTACTATATAGATGACTTCAAATTCCTTTTTCGAGGTTACCGGTTTTTCGTTCTTTCAAACATTAGAAGGGCAGTGAAACGTACCGCCATTGCTTTGCACTAGAGGCTGGTTATTTGAAGATTATATAAATTGTTCCACCCTTGTTTTGAAGTACCGAGAAATTTGTTTTGTCTCTTCATCGGACCTCCTGCACATCCACTCCCGATAGTTGCTATAATTGTAAGTTTTCGCCATTAAACTAAATTTCCAAATTCTTTGTGTTTCTATGAATGAAAAAGAAAAAAGAGATGACTTTCGATTATGTATACATTTTAGGCGACCAATTAGTGACTAATAGGAATTTAAATGGCGACTATAAGTTGAGTCACATAAAATAGGTACACTTAACCACAACATGAAAACACGTGTTTTTGGACCGGTATGTTACAGTTGATATCCTACTACTTTGAGACCCGCCGAAAGAGTCACAAATTAGTCACTGGTTTTGCTAATAATTTGCGACTTCTTAACAACTTTCCAGTTTAATCGCACATTAGTCACAAAGTTAGCGATTACTTTGCGACTATTATTTTCGGTCTCGACAATAGTCTTTAATTTTTTGCAATTTGGTGACTACCATTTTTGGTTATACACTACAAGAAAACAGGGAATACCTACTCCATTTTGCGACCGATTTTCAGTCGCTAAATGTACCGACTGAAGTGCGACTGATTTGCGACTGCCGAGCGACTGAACACATTTAGTCATCCATCAGTCGCAAATGTACGACCAAAACTATCAGTCGTAAAATAGTCGGGGTATTACGACTGATTAGCGACTCCCAAGAAGTCGGTTTAAAAACAATCGCTAATTCGGTCGTTAAAATTAGTTATGAACCCACGTGTTCCCCGTTAGTATGTAGGTCTAACTAATTGTTACGTCTATTATTGTTAGTCGGAAATCAGTCGTAGAGCGCAAATCAGTCGTAAAAGTTTCTATATATTATGATTTCGGATATCTCCTCCTCATTCTCAACCACTCAACACATAAAGCTACGAAAACCGAGAAATCAAAAGAAAAACGAGTTCTTCTTTACTCACAAAATGTCGGGAAATTACAACTATAGCTATTCTCGGGAGTGGATGTATAGGAGGATCGATCCAACTACTGGAATTTTTTCGCAAGAGTTCGAAATGGGGGTGGAGCAGTTCATGACATTTGCAAACAATCAGCCTCTAGAGGACTTTCTGAAGGGAAAGATGTTTCAAAAGATTGTCCTCCTGAGTATTTGACTGGTGAGCAAGTTTATTGCGAGCGGCTACATGGCGTAAATCCACCAAAAACAAAAGAATGCGGTGGGAACGGGCACGAAAAGAAGAATCCTGGTTATGGGAAGTAGCATAACTGGCACAAGGAGATCATATTTTGGGAGCTACCATACTGGAGGGACCTCAATCTCTGATATAATCTTGATTTGATGCATGTTGAGAAGAATGTTTTTGACAATATCATGAACACTCTTATGAGTGTGAAAGGTAAATCAAAAGACACCATAATGTCAAGATTGGATATAGCACGATTATGTTCTCGGCCACACTTACACATTGATGATGAGGGTCAAGCTCCTTTTCCTGCCTACAGACTGACAGCCAACGCCAAGAAGAGTTTATTGGAATGTGTGAAATATGCGGTCAAATTCCCAGATGGGTATGCCTACGACTTAGCTAGTTGTGCAGATTTGGATAATGGAAAGTTTTCGGGGATGAAGAGTCATGACTGCCATGTTTTTATGGAATGGTTACTTCCATTTATCTTTGCAGAACTCCTAGACCGGAACGTCCATATTGCGTTATCAGGTACTGCTTACTTATAACACTTTATGTATACTATAACACTTTATGTATACTTGATATGTAAAAATTATTATGTTTTGTTATATTTACTGTGACATGTGTCTCTAATGGTTATTATTATTGTAGGGATCGAAGGATTTTTCCGGGACTTATGTTCGAGAACTTTGCAGAAGAGTCACGTCAAAGTTCTAATACAAAACATAATTCAAATCATATGCAATTTGGAGAAGATCTTCCCTCCATCATTTTTCGATGTGCAATCGGACTCGAGATCTAACCATAGATGAGAAGAATGAGATTTTTTTGCAGGTAGAATTTCATTTCTTGATTGTTATGAATGAGTTTTGTTTGATGGTAAGTATTGTTGTGTTTGGGATTATATGAATGGCAGTCCACTTTCGCAAATGAGAAAGGAAGTCTCTATGGAGTAGGAAGCCTTGCGCAGACACATGTCAATGGGAAGAGGAAGTACCCGGAAAGCTCTGCCTCATTCGCTAGTATACAACAACAACTGGAGGAGGCTAAAAGGCAGATAGAAGTACAGGCTGCTGTAAACACCCAAAATGCTGCTCGTGAGGAAGAGTTTAGAAGACTTGCAGCCACCCAACAAGCCAAGATCGACCAATTGACATTGGTCGAAAGGTACTTGACTGAAACTGATCCAAGGTTCTTGGACTATTTGGCTGCAAACAGAGATCCGAGACCCGCTGCTGATGGTCATTCCATTGCCGCATCTGATCCTACATCAACTAACTAATATGTTTATCTAGGTCTCAGCTACATTTTGTGAAGTAAAAAAGTAGTGAAGGTGAAATACCAATGTATGAATGTATTTTGGTGTACCTTTTCAAGTGGTTTTGTCTATAATGTTCAGTTTCTTTATACATGTTAAGAAATAAATTTCAAAAAATCAAATCACCAAAATGAATAAGCTGACCAATTGTTGTATCCGTAGATGAAAATAGTCGCACATGAGTCGCAATTGAGTCGCAATTCAGTCATAATATAGTCGTGACAGAGTCGTAACTGTACGACTACGCTACGGCTATTAACCGACTACACCACGACTACTAATTAGTCGTAACATTTTACGACTGCTACTATATTAGTCATCATATCAGTCGTAGGGTAGTCGTAACCCGTTGCGACTATTTTACGACTGATATGCGTCGTCAAATAGTAGTCACACTTCAGTCGTATCATCAGTCGTAAAACGGTCGCAATGGGTAACGACTACTCTACGACTGATATGCGTCGACAACTAATAGTCACATATGTGTCGTAGAGCAGTCGTAAAGTAACGACTGATTCACGACTATGTAATTTGCGACCAAGAATTACCTACTGACAGTAACAGTCGTAAATCAGTCGTAAAATGTGATTTCCCGACTGAATAGCGACTACTACGAGTGTCGCGAAAAAACAGTTTTCTTGTAGTGATAAATTAACGACTAATATATGATTATATATATGTAGCCGCAAAGCAGTCGTAAACGTGTCTCTAAATAGTCGTAATATTTTGTGACTACAAATATAGTCGCAAGGCGCAATCACAAAAATATTATTTTCTTGTAGTATTTCTGACTGACAATCCGGTTAGTAAACAAATCTCTTGTTAGTCATGTTCTCGTAAATTATATATAAACAAAAGATGAGTTTTAGGGATATAAAAAAAGATTTTATAAATAATATAATATTAATATTTCAAAATAATTATATTATATAAAAATAAGTATCTCAAAAGTATCTCATAGTTTTTTAGGTTTTTCAAATTAAAATTGATCCTCATTTCTCTGATACTTTTTAAATGTTTTAGTGGTGAGATGTCCCTTGAAACATTTTTGTTGGAGATGTTCTAAACTTTTGAGATATATTTTTGATTTCTAACAAAATCTTTTTTAATACCATAGAAATTGTAGATTTTTTTTTTTTTAAACTCATAATATTGTTTGTTTGTAAGTATTAAGATAATATTTATGGTAGAGTCACAAAACGTGACAGACACGAAGCAAAGAGCCTTTTAACACTCCACCAACACTTTGATTGACCTAAGGGTATATTGGTATTTTGTGAAAAAAATTATTTAATTTAATTTTATGACTGTCTATTTAATAAACTATGCAAATTGATCTTTATATATAATTAATGAATTAAACCCTATGGTTAAAATATACTATTATATCTGATTTCTTTTCTTGTAATCTTGGGGTGAGTTTGACTTTGTGCATATAAAGGAAGGAGGGCAGCACTTGAGTATTTGCATTATTCAAAAGAAAACATCAATCAAGAGATGACGATGTCAGGAATATACGTGGCGGAGCTGCCGCTTATTGGGTCGGCTGAAAATCACTACAAAAGGTGGAAGCATGAAGGCCACCTCTTCCCCGACGCCATCGGCGAACATATAATCCATGGCGTCGCCATGCACGATGGCGATTGGGACACACATGGCGCCATCAGATCGTGGGACTACACATGCGGTCTCTAATATTATGCTCATATATGGACGGAAATATATGATCATGTAATTAAATGAGCTAGAGTTTTGTATTTGTGTCTTAGATGGAAAGAAGGAGGTGTTCAAGGAGAGGAGAGAGTATGACGACGAGAAGATGGCGGTCACGCAGATAGCGGTGGGTGGTCACGTGAGGGACCTGTATAAGGTGTATGACGTCATCTTCCAGTTTATACCCGTGTCGGAACAAGGATGCGTCTGCAAAATCACTCTGACGTGGGAGAAGCTCAACGAAGACTCCCCAGAGCCAATGAACTACATGGAGTTCGTCAAGAATATGGTGACAAGTGTTGACGACCACATGGTCCAGGGCCAGAACACTGCTTGAATACCCCCTCATCATCACTGTCTTGTCTTTATGCTCATAATAATGGCTGTATCATCTCTCTTGGAAGATTTCATGTCGTTATGGTGTTCGCTCTCTCTGCCAGTTTACAGAATAAGTGAATCTATATATAACATACCAGATTGGGAATCTCTCTCTATCAATTCTCAATTTCTCTCCTCTTTCGTTGCTTTGAAACCCTAATTATATTGACAGAGGCAGAGGTAGAAGCATGTAACTTTTTGAGGCAACGATTTGAGCGGCCAAGTCTGTGAGAAAAAGGCTCCTGACTACACAACCTCCATTGGAAAATGTTAATTGGTTTGGTCAACAGGTGCAGATGGACAGACAAACGTGTTACAGGGTGAGAGAGAGATTTTCAGAGATAGTTGAACCACTCTGTAGATATCTTGACTTCTGAACAAAAATTAAATACTATCTAGAATAGTTTGTTTGTAAATGCAATTTGAGCTGAGCGAGAATGAAATGAGCCGAGAGCAGGTGGATCGAGTCACAGTCTTTTTTATTTTTTTATTAGAGCATCCTCATCCATTAGATACTCTCATAAGTATCTAGCTAATAAAATAATAGTTTTGATAAAATTTAGTTATTTAATTAATCTTAAATTGTTAAAAAGTAATTAGCTAATAGATAGGTGATAAGTGTCAATTAGAGTATCTAAACAAGATATCATAGTTTCTTAAGGACGGAAGAAACCATAGTTTCTTTCAAATTCTTTTTGCAATTCTGTATCTTTTTTTGTCTTTTAGTGGTGGTTAATGACCATTTAACCTTGTTTTTTGTCTTTTAGTTATAGATAGTTAATTATACAAAGCTATCAACAATTCATCTTCTATCCATCCGATTTTTTTTTTAATTCTTTTCTTTTCTCTTACACTCTCTTTCTTACTTTATGCATTAATTTTTACCCCACATTTTTTTTGACAGTGGATAGGATGAATTGGGTGAGGTTTTCGGACTTATAAATCATCGGAATGGAGAGAGAATCGATCGATCTATCGGAAATCCAAAAAAAAAAAAAATTTGGACTTAAAAAAAAATTGTGAATGGATAGTTTATCCATCCACGTGGATACTTATGATGGACAAGATGATTTAACATATGATGTTAGACGATCACATGAATGATGAATCCAAAAATATGTTTACCATGGGTAAATGTTTAACATATGATTATTCGTGGACAAGATGCTCAACAAGAATTTGGAACCTTATCACATCTCATGCTTAACAAGATGATTTAACATATGATGGACAAAATGCTTAACAAAATGCTTACCATGGATAAACGCTTATGATCCGTGGACACAAAGTACGGATCTAACGGACAAAAGTTGGTTAAGAGTTCATATGATTGTGAATTTGTGGACATAGAGTAGGTGTAGACCATGTTTACCATGGGTAAACGTTTAACATATGATTATTCGTGGACAATACGCTTAACAAGATGGTTTAACATGAATGATGATGGACAAGATGTCCACAATATGTGCTAAACGCTTATGATGGACAATAGGATGGTCAAGAGATCACATTATTGTGATCCGTAGACACAAAATATTTTGGTTCGATTATTCGTGGACACTACAATGACTTATATCACATGCTAAACACTTATGATGGACAATATTTGTATGTGGTAGTATCCACGTGGATAGATATTGTAGATATCTACTCATAACTATCCACTCGCAAATTTTTTTTATGTCCAATTTTTTTTTTTTTTGGAATTATGGTAGATCGTTAAATTCTCTCTCCATTCCGCTGATCTAAATGGCCAAAAATATCTTATATCGGAACCTATCCACCGTTCAAAAAACAAGGGGTGAAAATAAATGCAAAAGTAAGATCGAGAAGGGAAAGGAAAAGAAAAGAAAAAAGAAAAAGGAATGAGTTGATTTTCGGTGGAAAAGAAAAAGAAAAATGTGAGGAAAAGAAAGTCTGAGGATAAAATTGTCTTTTTGCTGGTGTACCCTACAAAAAAAGATACCAATTAGCAAACTCTTTTGGAAATGTACAAAATTGAACTAAAAAAGATAAAAAGATATACTGGATGCAATTCACCCAAGATATCTAAGTTAGATATTTTTATTGGAGATGCTCTCACTACAAGAAATCTGGAACATAGCTACGGATTATTTCGTAGCTATGGCCCAATATCCGTAGCTAATTTTCAATTAGCTATGGATAGCTACGAACGCTATCCCGCCTAAACGCTCGTAGCAAATGAGAATCCGTAGCTATCCGCAGCAAGCTTTCGGCGGCATAGCTACGACCAGTTCCGTAGCTAATTGCTACGGATAGCTACAATCCGTGTTCGTAGCTAGATTGGCTACGACTAGCTACTATTATTGCCGTAGCTATTATTTACCATTTAAAAAAAAAATATATATATTAAAAACACAAACAATAAAAATTAATATTTATAATAAAATCAATTTACATTAAATAAATAATTTTTATACAAGAAAAAAACAAAAAAATACAAGATCTCTGATGGCAGAGAAATCCGACGGCTCCGGCAGACAACTCCGGCGACCAGGCCGTCGACTCCGGTGACAACCGCCATCCTCTCTCTCGGCTCGTTTTCGTCGTCTCTCACACCGTCTTCGTCTAACGACCACCGTCTCTCTAACAACCGTCATCGTCTCTCGAGCAGCCGCCAACACCGAGGTCTCCTCTCTCACTTTCACCGGATCTCGTGGTGGAGAAGAGGCTCCGACGTCTCCTTCGTCACGGAACACAGGAACAAGGCCGGATTTATCTCCAACGTCGGCTCTCATGGTCGGATTAGGAGCAGAGCCGCCGGAATATTCATCTTCTTATCCTCCAGTTCTTCGTCTTCTTCTGGGAACGATCTCGTTCATTCTCTTGTTCTATGTCGTGGTCGGATTAGGAGCAATGGTCGGAATCTTCATCTTCTCCATACAAGATGGATACAAGAAAAAATGAAGATGTTTGAAACCAAAAACAAAACGTGAAGATGGTTGACGGCTCTTGTTCCTGAGAAAGGGATAAGAGAAGGCACAATTAATTAGGTTAAAAAGATGAATGGCTAGGATTTAATATAAATTTGATCTAACGGTTACAAATTTAATCTGTGTGTTTGCTCAAAATCAATCTGAGCCTTTGATATATTTTAATCAATGGCTCATGTTTGTGATCCGGGTGACACTTCTTTTAACCAATAAAAATCATTCCAGATTTAATTAATTTATGTTAGCTAAAAATTATTTCAAAAATAACAAACATGATTAAAATTAATTTTTAAAAAGTTTAAAATTAAAAATGTAACAAATAAAAGATTTAAAATTTTAAGAATGTTAATGTTTTATTATGATTATACATAATAACTAAATTATTGTTCAATACATTTTAGTTTATAATTAGTATTAAAAAGTGTTAATTTTTTTGGTTTACATGATTTTTAAATTTTTAAAAGTTATAAATTTAGATATGAGTATATTGCTCAATACATTTCAGTGTATAAATAATATATATTAATAAAAATGATTTAAAAATAATACAACTAATTATATATAACTAAAAATGTTTAAATTTATTATTTGTGTTTACATTAGTTTATTTATTTTCAAAATGTTAAATTTTATTTTGAGTATATATAATCATTAAATTGTTGTTTAAGAATTTTTAATTTGTTATTCCTATTAAAGATTAGTAATTTTTTTTTAAAAATTATTAGAGTTATAATTTGTTGTTTTAAAATAGTTATTAATTAATTTTATGTTAAGTATATAATTAAGTTTTTAAATATAAGTTTGTGTATATATAATTAATTTTTATATTTAAATTTTATAGTTTTCATGTTTGAATTTATAGTTTATGATTGAGATTAATGTTTAGAGTATGGTTATTGTTTAGGGTATAAGGTTTTAAATGTAGTGTTTAGGGTTTAAAATTTATAAATAATAGATTTATAATATATTTTAATTTAAAAGTGTTAATACTTAGTTTTGGATATATTCTAATAATTATAGTTTTATTATTTAGAGTTTTAGGGTTTGTTTAGGGTTTAGGTTTCAATAGCTACGGATATATTCATAGCTATCCGTAGCTATCTGTAGCTATACAATATATATAGCTGCGAATAGCTACGAATGATTTCATAGCTAATTTAGCTACGACAAATGACGTAGCAAATCGTAGCTATTGTTTGCTACGACTTATTCGTAGCTATTCGTAGTTATGTAGCTACGGATAGCTATGATTTGTATCCGTAGCTAAATAGCTACGGATTAGCTACGGATAGCTACGATCTTGCTACGATTTGAATTCGTAGCTAATCCGTAGCAATTTGTAGCTGAAAAAATTAGTTAGGGAAAAATCCGTAGCTAATCCATAGCTAAACACAGTTTTTCTTGTAGTGTCTTAACTCCGAGCCATATGGAAAGGGCGAAGAGGTTACTGCTGAGTACGTGACGTGTAGAATCAAAATTGGCTTGCGAGTATAATGGGGGATCATCAACATGGGTCTCTCTTCGTGACATGACAAAAGCAAAGCTTGTTTCTTTGTGGACCTATATGGCCCGAGAGAGTATTTGCCAAAATGTTAAACACGATTACTACCACTAACTTCAAAATTATTTTCTTAAACACGACTACTTAGGCTCTAAATGGTGACCAAGGGAATGAGAAGGAACAATGAATTCTCTTTCATTCCTTAAAAAATATACTATTTACAAGTAATATTTTTTACACATAATTCTTTCTCATTCCTTCTTTCGTAGAGAACTAAAGAATAAAACTATTCCTTATCAAATTTGGGAAAGAACAATAATTCTTATTATTTTATTCTTCTTCGTTCTTTTCTTACTTATTCCCATTGTTCTTTAAATGGTCACTAATTAGAACCTTAAACTACCAAAAAAATACTACTAGTTTTTATAACTCACAGATTTTAATATTATTCTAGAGTTGTGATTCTCGAGACCGCGCTCATGATCTTGTTGAATGCACCAATACAGACTAAATGTTGCAAAGCTGTAGTGTTTAGACAAAAGCAACATTTTCGTTTTATCATTCGACAAAAAAACCTTTTGATAGTCATCAAATCCAAATCAAATACCAATTACTCCAGCTCCCCGATTAATATTAGTACTATTTTTCAGTTAAAATGAAGATTTGGAAACAGCATATATCATGTAGGTATAAGTTTTTTTTTTTTTTTAATATAATATTATATTTATAATCAACCGATCGAAATCGGAGTTAACCGGATACAAATCGAGACAAACCGAGAGTAAAAACAAACCAACATTGGACCAAAGGAAATTCTCTAAACCGCCTAATAACCGACCCGGTTAGGGTTGACCTAATTTAGGCCCAATCTCTTCTCCTTCGTCCTTCCTCGCCGGCGGCGCCACCGGCTTCTCCGGACTCCGGCATCGAGGTTCCACGGACTGAACCGGCGATTTCCGGAAACCCTGAGCCATCCCTTTCCCGGCGGTTACAGATCCAGCTGAAAATTCGATCCTCAGATCCGCCTCGCAAACTTACCGTGAACCGATCTCGAAGGCACCAGAGCAGGCGATGACGGCGACATGGCCACCTCACTTCTCCCCGTCGCCTCCTCCTCTTTCCCGAAAGCCTCACCAAGCGCCTCCATCGACCTCCTCGACAAACGCCGCGACACCAACCACGACTCCCTCCGCGGCTTCCGCTGCTACACATACTCGCCGTCGACTCCACCGCCTTCCTTAGCTCGCCGCAGTCCTCAGCACGACCTCCTAAGCTTGACGTCTTACACAGTCGGCAGCTAGATTCGGTCCGCCTCGCTTTCTCCGGCGCCTGCCTTAGCTCGCCACCGTCCTCCAGCAGCCTCCTAAGCTTGACGACACGGAGGCAGCAAGACATACCGCCTCAACATCTGATAGCTCCGCCGAGGGAGACTTCCCACCACGCATATCCAGCCCAGATAACTTCAAGACACCTCTCGGAAATCTTCGATTTTATCGGCAGATCTGAAACACAAAGGAAAAGAAAGGAAAACCGACGGAGATCTCTCACGGCATCGACGGAGACCGTCTTCGCCGGAGAAATCTCCGTCACCGACCGCACACACGCAAGAACGAAGAAAACTCTAGAGAGGATTTGTTTTAAAGCGCGTGGGACTCAAACCCTCATCATGTAGGTATAAGTGCATATGCATGGTTGGGAACTTGGGCAACATCAAGTTGGCATTACACAAAATTCTCGACCAAAATTATGATGAGAGATTCTAATTTTCAGACATATATATATATATATATATATATATATATATATATATTCCACATTAAAGAAACTATGTACCATAACCATAAACATTTATATTTATTCACTGGATTTGGTTACTTTTATCTCTTAATCAAAATAAATAATTTCTATGTCCCATTATATAAGATTTCTACCTAAAAGCGCTCATAATAAAAAATACTTATATTAAAAATATTATTTAATAATAAGTTATATACTATTGTTCAACAAATCATAAAAAACCTGTGGAATTTAAAGAATTCAAAAATTAAGTAGCATTAAAATCTGTATAGAAACTTGTAAAATATTTTATAAATTGAAACAATTTTTTTTGCATAAACATCTTATATTTTGGGACAGAAAAGTATAGAAAATGCCAGTTATATGCTTCAGCCGTTGGTTGTCATTTTTTGTTGCTTATCATTAATAAATATCGACTTTGAGTACTAGTGTAACTTAGAATTCCCTTAAACGAATCAAACACAGGCGCAAAGATCTTTTATGTACATAAAATGATATTTAATATAATTCATTACTTAATTTCTTCTTATTGCGCCAACAGAAGCATCACATTGAGCTATACAAATAAAATACGCTCATGAAAAGATAATGGCATATAAAAGTTTTGTCATATGGTTTGAGATTAAAGGGCAGTATAAGTGTGTCATATCTTTTGTTAAAAAAAATATTATTGGGTTAACCAATAGGTGATTAAGTGGTGGTCTGGTGGGATATATGGTCGCGTTCTAGCTGGACATGCTGCATGTATACAAGAGTCAAAACAGCATATAACATAGTTATTGGGAAATGTTATGCAAAAAAATACCTAACATGGTTATGCATGCATGCATTCTCCAACTTCAATCAGGCAAAACATACGAATAAACTGATGTATAGAGGAAAATAAATTACTCGACCAACAAAAGTGGGTGAAAAGGCAAAGATGCCCTAACAACTACAATGCCAGCATTGTTTAGCTAATGATCAGTTATTTCCTTGGCTTATAATCTATTTTGTTTATTTATCAAACGGCCAATATAATAATGGTTACAATTCATAATTATTTCTTATTTATTTATTACTTTTTTTAAAAGGGCATTCATATTAAAGGTTAAAAGTATAAGTATTACAAGCAGAAAGTTTTAAACAGAAATGGGAGAGAGGCTTTGTTATGAAATAAAACAGAGCAGAATACAGGGGATTTAAAAGAGTCTAAAGACTTCCCCAAATGTGGACCAAGTTTTCACCATACTTAGAAGTTAGAACCCATAATTTGCATTTAATCATTAACTAGTATGATTGGTCATGTGCGATCACAAATATTATGAAAAATAAAAAATTATCAAATTAATATAACAACAATGATAATATTATAAAATATATATGAGACTATTTATAATTAAATATACATATATTATTATATTTAATAAGATATTTATAATTTATTATTAATAAAATTAATAGTAATAAAATAAATTCTAATTATATATTTTATGTATAAAAATCAGTACATAAATATTTTATTTTAAATATTTAATCATTTATATATATAAATTCAGAATTTATATAAATAATACGAATTTACTATATAAATCCAAAATAATATTTATTAATATTTAAAAATATTCATAAATATTTTTATATTTATTATCTTATTTTTTTATTTTTATTGAAGGTTATGTATATCTCTAAAATAAAATTAAAAATCTTCATAAATATTTTCATATTTATGATCTCATTTTGATTTTTTTATTTTATTCAAGTTTATGTATATCTCCAAAACAAAATTTAATTTTTTTTTATAAATATTTCGTATTTATCATCTTATTTTTTTATCCAAGGTTATATATATTTTTATAATAAAACTAAAACATAATAAAATTATCAATATAAATTAAGGTTAACATGACAATTAATATAATTTTATTAATTAAAAATTAGTAATCAGACCATTTTAAAAGTGAATATAAAGCCAAACACACTTTTTAATTAATATAAAGATTAGAGTGGAAGTCGACGTGAACTAATATATTTGTTTATGTTTTTAGGGAATGATAAGTCTTTCCTAAATTATTGGTACTATTTAGGTTTTAATAATATGAGCTGATTCTAATTTCCGTTTAATTATATATATAGACCATTTGTTAAAGAGTTTGTATTTATAATTCTTCTGATATGTAGATCAAATTCTTCAGAAAAGTATAAATTACTTAATTTTTAATACTGTAAAAGTTTTTAGTTTTAGATCCATAATCTTCTAAAAACTTAGAATAAGTCAATTTTCATTTTAAAGTTAAAAATCCAAAACACAAGAACCAACTACATTGCATTACTTTTTTCTTTGTCAAATTAATCTTGTTCTTATCCAAAATTTATTTTTCTTTCTATTGATGTTGTTGATGAAAACTGTGAGAACACGTTGATAGAAAGAACTTCACACACGAGTTTCCAAACGAATATTTTATTAAGAATCACTTGAACAAATTATAAAAAATTTGTTCAATCAGTTTTATAGGACTTCACAGCAGTGAATTGTAACTGACCAATTCTCAATCTACCCATTTCCGAATCTACCCAGAATCTTTACCGTACAACAATAGTTGCACACACTCGTATATTCACTCACCAAGATCCATAGCTCATATTAACTCGTGTGTCACACTCTGAATAACCTCCACCTAATTCCATTAGGTCTTCTGCCTTATATACTAGTGAACCACAAGTATCTTGCCTTACACAATCTCGTCCTTCCATACTTGATACTCTTTTCCATATCTTGATTTGAGTCCACGCCACAAGCTGTCGACTTGTATTCCACGTCATGTCCTTTGTGTCATCCTCGTCATTACTTGAGTCACTCGCGTACCAACTCAAAACCTTTGAGCGTTCAATCTCCCCTTTGTTGTCTAAATGTGTGCACCATCTCAACCTGTCAATTAACAACAAGTAGTACAAACCACAGACAACCATATCCAATATGTAATCACACATACGACTATGATCAATAGTAGAAATGGATAACCATTAAAGATCCTTGAAAGCAAAACAATGTCTAAAATTACGAGGGGACACCACACATAGATAAGTACTAAGTTTAGACTGGAAACATAACAGAGAACATAGAGCACATTCCAAAGCATCAAACTAATCAAGGCTATCAATCATCTTTCTCAAAGTGGGCATCGTCATCACAGCTCGCTCCATCACTAGCGCCCCTAGGGTACTGCGGATACTGCGTATATTCTCCCCCTGAGTTGGTAACACACTTGACAAAAACAAGCTCAATAAAATAAATGTGAGTACATATAATTAGAGAATGAGAAGAACATACTAGCAATACGACGATGAATGTAGCGTAATCCACGAATCGTTCTGTCAATGTCTCTTTGCAGATCCGGAGTTTGAGCATCTTCTTCATTATCCGAGCCACGACCAGCTTTGGGATCCAAGGTGATGCTAAGCGGATAACCAACCGGAGCGCCATCTACGGAAGTCACATTAACATCCCGCTGAAAGTAGATCAACTGAAAAATCAGATTTGGGAAGATGATCTTCCTGTCTGCTTGTGGAGAATGAGCCATATCCATGATTTGGTCATACACTAATCGCCCATAATTAAATGGCTTTCCTTGGTGCATCATGTACAAGAAGCGGAGTCTTTCTCTGACTAATGTTGTCGTATTTGAGCTAGGAATCCAGTTTGAACAGCATGGGTTGGTCAATCTGTTGGACGAGATGTATCGGAGGTGAAGAACATCATGTTTATGAGATGAGGAGTAAAGTCATACATCTCACCCCGAACATAGATAACCCGAGACCCATCTCTAGCCTCAGAGTCACACAAATTCGCTAGAAACTCCTTAACCAAATGCGGATAATATGAAGACACATGTATGACGGTATAGATTAATACGGCTTTCTCAATGAACTGCCTTACCTCACTGAGCTTGGAGTCTTCCAGTTGAAGAAGTTTCTGATCAAGAAAGGCTCGACGCTTCAGCTGATCGTAACGATTCTTGGCTTTACTGGAAGAACGGCAAAAGCTGAGAGGCTACATGTTTAGACGGACCATCTCGGGATACTTGAAGAACAGATCTGAAAAGACTTGCCGATTCGCAGTGTAGTGCTCTTCGAATTCCTAGTACGGAGGCTTGTGCTTTGATGCAAGTTCTTCGTCGCCAGATTCTAAATCACCAATCTTCGTCGTCAGATTCCAAAACTTAACAAATCTATGAGCATGAAAGAATAAAAACATGTACTTACTAGCTTACTTGTTGAAAGTATGTCGATATCAAGAAAGCAGGATTCCCACACAAAGTCATCTAACACAGAAGTAAAAAAACACAGACATACATCTTTTCTTAGCCAAGATGCTTTCATCATGTCTAACCAGTCATATGAACCTTCCACTGAAATAGGTATCTTTAAGATGATTGTGGCAATGTCTTATCAGTTATCATACTTGAGACATTGGAAAAGCATATCTAAACATCCTTGAGTGGAGTATGCTTAACTACTCAAAGGTTATTGGATAGATTTCTTCAGCCGAGGTGCTTTCATCTATGAAAGAACAAATATTTTCACAGCTTCAAGATTATTGGACAGATTTCCTCAGCCAAGGTGCTTTCATCCATGAAAGAACATATATTTTCACAGCTCCAGTCAACTTATTAGACAGCTCTCCTCAGCTGAGGTGCTTTCATCTATTAAATAACATCCACAAACTATTACTGGTTATTATTTCTTTTTCCATCTAAGGCTATACTCTTTCACTCAGGATATTTAGTATCCTTCTTCTTATCTAGTAAACGATCAAAACTTAACACTCATTCAAAACAGTGATCTCATTTAAGTGTAAAATGTTTAGCAGCCTCTCCCAAAGAGAGTGTTTATCATGTTGAGCAGTCATTAAGAGTACTTATTTCATGAGGCATACTAGTTGATGCGTTTTTCTTTCTTTCTTCTATGATGAGTATGAACTTTTCTTGTGTTCCCTAGCCTTTCCATGATTCGCCATACTCTCAAGTAGCCTGTGAAGAATTTAGAAAACACAAACTCCAAAAGCCTTTCGTAAGTACAAAAGACTATTGAATTTAAGAGGTTTGGTAAAAATATCAGTCGACTGTCTCTCAAGTGCTACATGTTTCATGATAGCTAGTTTCTCCTTAACCAGATCTCTTACACTGCGATGTTTAACATTTGATAAATATGATTCAATCATTGTTGATAGACAAGTTCCATGTTTATTGCCCCAGTATGTTAAAGGGTAGATAATATTAGTACCGTATTTGCTGATCACTTGTTTCATCCACATTGATCTTGTACAGAAACCACCCAACCCTCTAGCTTCTGCTTTTGTATGTGTGAGCCATGACGTCCATTTTTGGTTTTTGTTATCGTCCAAGCCAGTGTTGTTACTAAAAAACAAATATCTTCCAAATGTACTCTTATGATTGTCGATGCTTCCATCCAAACACACACTTGAATACCCTGCAATGCACGAATTCATATGAGTGTTATACTTATAATTCATAGTATCTTTAACTTCACTTTGATGAGACTGTCGTGGATGATTTTGATAACTCCCACACAATCCGACACTGAGATACACATCTGGTCTCGTCATTGTGAAGTATAGCAATCTCCCACACACATCTTGGTGCGATAAGCCTCCATATGATGACACACTTGTGTCCATTTCCAAGACATGTGTGTTCTGTGTGACACACTGTGTAGTTCTGTAGCTCCAAACAATGACGTACATATATACTTGTGTCTGATTTCTCCAGCCTGTGCTCCATATCCTTTAGAACTATCCAAACTCGTGAATTTCCATGGTTGAGTTCATTCACATATATGTGCGTACAAAGAGGTGTGTGTTCACTTCCAAAGATGAGAAAGGTTTCATCTCTTCCTCCTCTTTGAATCTTTGATGCAAGAGAACTTTAGTCAGCCTTTCATGATATGAATGTTTAGAGTCTTTAAGTCCTATTAGCTGAACACCATATGCCCCTTTCTGACAGAACCCTATCCTCCTTGCCAAGTCACTTGGGTTTTCTGTTACAGCTTGAGGTTCTTGTTCAGATGCAATCGCAGAATGCTCTCTATTGCACATATCCAAGAGTGGCCCTATGGATACATAACAATTCTCCAATATCTTCCACATCTTGTGATAATTATATGATCTGTCCTCATTCAACAACATGTCTCCAGAGTTATTTATCTGATCTCCAAGAGTGGCTCTATGGAAACGTAACAGTTCTCCAATAGCTTCCTCATGTTGTGATAATTATCTGATATGACCTCGTTTTTGGTAGGAATCACCTTCACTCCTTCAAATGATCGATTGATGCTAATCATGTTGTTACTTTGATTCCGGGTCAGGTACACATTCTTAGAGACTTGTATTTTGCCAGTTCTTGCAAACTTGCCTTGACCTCCATCACACCAGGTCACATGTCCCCGTTAAACGAGTGATGCTTCCTGACGTCGTTCTGAGCATCCTATCATGCAATGTGAGGATTCATGATCAGGATACCACTCCTCATTGTCGGCTCTAGGGGTGTAACCCACATTGTTAGCAATAGAGAAGTTGCAGACAATCTCATTGGACTTGGGGGAAATATTGTTAGCAATATTGAAACTCTCATATAGATCGGTCTTAGAAATCTACACTTTACCAAGATGTTTTGGTTCAATGTAACAGGGATTTCCCTTCCATGCATTGACAATCCAATACCAAAAAGTCCAACAGGTTGATTTTCTATGGCCTCTCTTACCGCACACATATCAGCCTTGTCTTTGCTTCAGAGTTTGTTCCTTGGAGTTGCCTTTAACATTCATTCTGTCTTGATTCATTCTGTCTTGATTCACACTTTTGTTCATAGCAGGAACAAACTTTATCATACCACATGTGAGGCTCGATCCAGCTCCTCCTGAATAGTCCAAACCCCAACTTACTTTGGGAGGCTGACCCATTGATAGGGTCAGGTTTTAATCCTATTCTACTGCAAGTGCACATTTAAGTGATTGTAGTATATAGGGTATCGAATCCACAGAGACTCTGGTCTCGATAGATTAGAACTGTAGAGATTTAAACTAAGAAGAAAGCAATTTGTAGTAAACTAAATAGCAAAGCGAGAAAGTAAACAAGTAGCAGATTATCGGTGGTGAAAGCAGTCAATTAAAGGCGCTAAGTCTAGGGCGTTCTCAGGAAATCAGACAAGCAGACAAATCAATCAGTCGAGATCTAATTAAGCACAGTTCTAGAACTCAAATCACGGATATAGAATTAACCAAATTCCTTTGCGAGAATTCTCTAAGTCTAAGTGCAGCAATCCAAATTCCTTTGCAATTACTAACAGATTAAACCAGCATTAATTTCAAGTTCGATACGTTCACAATTAAACTAAACCAAATTCTTTTGCGAGAAGTTTAATTGCTCAACCTAAATAGTTCAGATTCTAAACCACACTCCCGTGTCGTATTTAGCAACCTAAGATCTAGATTCTAATTGATCAGGTTAGAACTAGCATTAAACTCAATTTAGATCGAAGAACATTCTATTCATGTGAATCCTTAACTGATTTAAACAAGTCTAGCAAGTCATGAAATCCTAAATGAGAAACCCTAAACCTAACTATGAATCTACTCAGACATAGAATATGAAAGCATAATCAATGAATTAATAGAAATCATAAAAGAGATTAAAAAAATAAAGGGGTTCGAAATCTTCTCCAAAATAAAGTGAAGTACAGGATCAGATCAGCCCCAATAGCTCTAAAAACTCTCTGCTCTTAATTATGAAAGCCTATATAAAATAAACACAAAAATCCTAATTATATAGGCTTAATCTCGGCTGGGGCTTCTTTGTAAATATTGGAAACTTCTGGGCAAAAATGCAAAATTTTAAATCTTCATTAAACCGCCGAATCGGCCCAACTCGCTAGTGTGTTGATCGACACCAAATGTGTATCGATCGATGCAATCCGGATTTCTGGACAGTGAGCTCAATCTCTCGGCCAAACACTCCAAAAATCCCCAAAATGCTCCAATATCTCCAATTCTGCTCCAAACCTGATTATACCTGTAATAGACTCTAAAAGAACACAAAAAGACTCTAAAACACAATTATATCATGGCATAAAACCGGTAAAAACCATGATATATCAACTCCCCCACACTTAGCCTTTGCTTTCCCTCAAGCAAAACAGAGAACTAAAACATTGGTGAAGAGGTTTGAAAACTCTTCAGAAACTCTTTTCATCCTAGAAGCAGCAACACTCAGATTCCCCTTAGTAAACCGCATGAAAGAATCAACCTGCAGACATCAAGACCAACATATACTTCCCCCACACTTAGCAACTGTCCTAAGTAAACTCCACAATCACAATCACGCATTCAAATTCACCCTACTGATTTCTGCAAGTATTTAAGTGCGGTCTCACCTAAGAAGTATCGATCAAAGGCACATGGACTCTTACCTTATCAGCTCTAGACCACCATACTATCTTTCTCTAGTCCCTTTCTTCTCTTTTCCCTTCCTTAGCATTCTGATTTTTCCCCATTGGGTATCATTTTATTTTTTTTATCAGTGCTCTTCCCGTTAAGGGGTGTACTTTGGACACATTCCATGGATGCACAGGATATGAAAGTTGTAGCTACCATTCCCATGACCACTTCGGAGTTACTAACTCATCCTCAGTTTATTATCTTTTTTTTTTTTTTATGGAAGGGGAGAAGGGAACCAAATAGGACAGGTTTACAGGCTGTGTCAGAACTAACAAGGGAATCTGACACAAAGTATACCAAGCTCTTAGGTGAGAAATCTAAGTCAATATTAAGTTTGAAGTCAGTAAAAGGATCCTCTGATACGTGAAGCGATGTGGGTGTCCTCAGTAGGTTGATCCATGTCTGGGTTTTCTAATAGTCAGAGATAATCTGCAGTTTCATCCCAATGGTTACTTAAGTTCCTGCAAGTGCTGCTAATCTTCTAAAAAAATCCTTGTTTCCTACTTAAACTATTTTGACTCAATAAAACAAATTTTGAAAAATTTAACTGACTCTAAGAAAACAGAAAGAAAGAAGTTAGTAGAACCTCCCTCACACTTAAGACACACTGTCCCCAGTAGTGTCAAGCGAAGGATTGATAAAAAGAAAGAAAAAATTGTTTAAGGAATGGTTGAGTTCTGTCGGGTTTTACCTCTGTCGCTCAGGCATCGATCGTTGCACTAGGTGCATCGACCGTTGCTAGGCGATTTTCGTGTGTGATCGATCGTTGCTCAGGACCGCAATGCGATTTCGATCGTGTTGTGACGATCGACACAGTGGTGTGTCGATCGACGCACTGCGTATATCGGATCAGTCAGCAAGTTAGCAGGTTAGTCCATTGGTTATTGTCAGATTTCGAATCCTGCAAGCTGAAAACACTGAAAACAGAGTAAAATCAAGGCAACTAATGTATCAAATCAAGCACAACCATCCAAACATAGTAGCATCCTAAAAATCAAAAAGAAAAAAGTGCAAAGGAAAAGAAAAAGATAGCAGAATACAGAACCGACTGTCTGAAAAATGGAGACTACGCACTCTCGCTCTCATCATCATCTATCCCACCATAGCGCTCAGTGTCACTGGCAGACGCAGGAGAACGCTGTCGACGTCGAGTAGCAGGGACGGGCTGATGAACCTGTGGCTGTCTCCTGCAAGTGCAGCCACGCATCCACTCCCAAATTGTCTTCAGTATCCCATCATTGCGCTCTCTCCACTCAGCCACATACATGTCTCCCAAAGGAATCGCGGGCTCTGGGAAAGGTCCAATATCGTCAGCAGGGGCAGCAGCAGGCGCAGAGGAAGATGAAGCTCGTGTGGAAGGCTCTCCCAGCGGATGAGCCATAGAAGGGACTCTGCGCTGCTCAGTCTCAGGAGGCTGGAATCTCAGGGTTTCCACTGTATCAATCTGTGTAAGTGCAGGAGCAGGAAGTTCCAAACCACACTTCCCAGAGCTCTGATCATGGTAAACCCAAATGCGCCCCTCCTTGAGCCAGGTGGCGCTCTGCAAGTGGCTGAAATCAAGGAACTCCTTGGCTGTGTTACACTTTGTGCCCTCTAAGGGAATCCCGCAGTGCATGAAGATGGGAGTAAGCAGGCTCCCCACTGTCTCAGTAAGCACACCATCAAATGGCTTCAGCTGCAGGTCGCATAAGTGCTGAGTGAAAACAACTCCCAAGTTGAGACCCTTAGTAGGATCTCTCACGCCAGAACCCTCAAACTGATCTCGCAGCCCGATAAACAACATCTCCATCTCATACTTGCGCATCTTGTTGGCCTCATACTTGCACAACAAACTCCAACACAAGATACGCAAGACATATCTCAGTACAGGATGCCTAACCTGCTTCACCGGTGTAGTCCTCGAGTTGTATCGGCCACTGCCAATACACTCCCAAAATGATCGAGCCTCCTCTGGATCCCACTCAAGTGGCATGCCAATGCGTCTCGGCTCAGTGCTGAAACCGTAGATCCTGCAGATATCTAGTAAAGGAATCCGATACCTGACTCCTAAACTCATGAAGGTAAAGATACCTCCTGTAGCACTCCTGCTGTCTGGATCTGTGTAAACCACTCTGCAAGTGGCTAGCAGCTGTCTGACTAACTCTGGGTACAAATCATAAGGACGCATAGGCATTGTCCCTAGACCAATGCCCTTGCACACTGCAAGTACCTGCTCATCTATCCCCAGACTCTTACAGGTAGAGAAGTCTGCAAACTTGGTTGGTTTAATAGTCATCCCACACCAACCATTGTATAGCAGCGTGTCAAAATCATCCCACTGGTTAAGCAGTGGCCTCTCTGTAAAATCAACAGTCTTGAGGAACTCAACAATGTTCTGTGGCTACTGTCTGGCTGTCAGGATCGGTGTCTCATCTTCTTGGGGCCAAGGCAGTGCTACTGCTGGACCAACTCTCACATAAGGCTCAGGTGGCTGTGACTCTCTATGGAACCACCCTGGTGGTGGTATGTACTGTCGTGTGGCTGTGGCTGCTGTTGCTCTGCGCTTGCGGGGTTGTCTGCGAGACGCCATCTGCATTCAAGAAATTAAAACAATTAGTCTCGGCAATCTTTCTGTGAAATCGCGAAGCAACGACCGTTGCAACTAAGGCATCGATCGTTGCAAGGCGATTTCGCATTATCGAACATTTCCCCAAAATCGCAAAGCAACGACCGTTGCAAGGCGATTTCAGCCGCAATCAAAATCCATAAATCGTTCTAAATTCGTTCAAACCGCCACAAAATCAACAATAACCCATCACTAAACAACCTAAATCATGTTCATATCCGCACAGAATCATCAATCTCAGGCTAAACATCCGAATTTCATAAACCTTAAATCAATTCCGAAAATGATGAAAATGAGAGCTCATACCTTGGAATCTTTGTAAATGGGTTATAGAAATAGCAAGAGGATGTTAAAACAAGTAGAATTGAGCTTTGAAACACGAGAAATGATGAAAAATTTAGAGATTTAGGAGTGGAGAATCTCGGTTGTACGGTCGGCGGAATGGAGAAGAAAAGAGAAGAGAAGGCAACTTACCTCGGTCGTGGGTGCAACGACCGTTGCTAGGTGGCAACGATCGATGCTGGTTGAACCAGATTGATTCCGGTTTAGCGCACGTACCTTAATTTTGCAATTGAACCAATTGCAACGACCGTTGCACAGGACAGCAACGATCGTCACAATGCGATCACCTCTCCTCGTCGAAATCTCCTTGCAACGACCGGTGCACAAGTGCATCGATCGTCACACATCTCCAGAGTCGAGTTCTGTATCTGAAACTTAGCAAAAACAAACAAAAACCTGAAATCCTAAGAAAAACACCAAAAATAAGAAAGAAAAACACGTAAACCTAACAGTGGGTTGCCTCCCACTCAGCGCTTGTTTAAGGTCATTAGCTTGACCGGACGAACAAGATCAGTTTGCTGGAGATCTTGACAGAGACTTTGATTGCCTCTGTGCAAGCCTCCTCATCCATGGCAGAGAATAAGCTGTATCAGAATGATCCTCTCCTAGAAAAGAAGGAGTAAACTGCTCTCCAGGATCCAAAACCGTAGTGTGACTTGACTGCTCATCATCTCCATCCATAATGGTGAAGGTCTGCCCATCTATCAGTGGCTTGCGCAGCTTGTCCATCTCAAAATGCAGCGGCTCATCTCCCAGGTGGAGGTCTATCAGACTGTGTCTAACATCTATTACTGCTCCCGCTGTAGCCAAGAATGGTCTCCCAAGTATCAACGCATCATCAGGATCACTGTCATACTTCAGCACTAAGAAGTCTGTTGGAACCAAGTAGTTTCCAACTCTCACCGGGATGTCCTCAAGGAGTCCTTCCGGAACTCGTATAGACTGATCAGCTAGGACAAGAGAGGTCCTAGTAGGAGAAAAATCCAGCATACCCAGCTTCTCTGCCACAGAATATGGCATAAGACTTCCAGCAGCTCCCAGATCACAAAGAGAACGCCTAAAACTATCCTCAAAGATAGAACAACTTAGCACAAAAATCCCAGGATCAGGCAGCTTCTTGGGAACCTTGGTTAAGAGCACATCACTTATTTGTTGAGGGACTACAATCACCCAATCTTTCAGCTTTTCATCCAAAGGCAACATTTTATTCAAGTACCTCTGCACACATGGGTGATAAGGTGGATCATCAGATGATGTAATTTCTTCCAACTCTTCACCAATCTCCTCTAGTTGCTTAAGCTCTTCAATCTCCTGCTTAATCACTTCAGACAGTGAGGGATATAATCTAATGAATTGTGCATAAATCTCCTGTTGAGTAATCTCAGAGACTCCAGGGAATAAGCGATCAAGCTCCAAATCTGCGTCAATGCCATCATCATTCGGCGAGTCTGTCCGTTCACGACCTGCATCGACCGACACTAGCGGTGTGTCGATCGATGCAACACTGTTTTCACAGTTTTCACCCTAGAGATTTTCTCCAAAATCCGAAATTTCACCTTCTTCTACCAACTCAGCTGTGCTTAGCTCAAATCCTTCACCTAGGTGAGATCCATCATCAAAGTACACAGACCATGCCTTAATATGGGTGTCTGCTACTCCTTTTCCCTTCATAGAACTGGAAATCTGATTCACCTGAGTATCCAACTGCTTCATATGAGTGTTCAGAGACTCAAACTTTCCATTGAGATCCTCATAGACAGCATCCAACTTCTTATTGCAGTCCACGGAAATCTTGGTCTGACTCTCCAGCAGCTGTTCCATCATTGCCTCCATCTTACTCTCATGAGCAGTGGCTGCAGGAGGAGTCTGATAAGATGAAGATCCATAGGTTCTCTGAGTACCTTGTCCAAAAGGTGTCTGAAAACCACTAGTCTGTCCAAAACCAGCTGAGTTCTGATTGCCTGTGAAGGCACTCTTCTGTCCTCCATTGAAGAACCTGTTTCCCTGCTGATTACCAAATCTATTACCTTGGAAACCAGATCCTCCAATGTAATTCACATCTTCTTCCTGAGTGTCCTCCTCAGTCTGAATTACCTCTACATCTTGGGCAAAGTGGACAGCTTTCTTACCAGCTAGGAGATTACAAACTGTGTCCAACTTAGATCTAATATCAGCAATCTCCGAATTCTCTACACTTCCACCAGATTTTCTCCTCCTCTCATCCATAGTCTTGCAACTGTTGCTGCTCACTAGGTTATCAATCAACTGCTTAGCTTGTGCAGGAGTCCTGGTGTTGAAATTTGCATTGCTGGAGTTATCCAGTGCAAACTGATATGGAAGATCTATGCCTCTCACTACAAGAAATTTGAGTATATATAGCGCCCAAAAAACGCTATATATTGCTATCATAGCGGTTTGTTAAACGCTCTATCTGCGGCCGTTATAATAGATTGGGACCTTTACATAGCGTTTTTTCGTTATGCTATATTTTAGATATTTACAATAGCGCTTTTTTTAGTGCAATAATAAATGAAGTAATAGCGTTTAATTTCTGTTATAATATATTTTCTATATATATTTGATAGCGTTTTATTTCTGTTATTATGTATTTTGTATACAACAGTTTTTGTTATAGCATTTTATTTTGAATCTCTGTGATTTCTTATTCTTGTATGATCTAATTTACTAAAATGTGAAACCTGCTACAATTTCTAAAATCTGATAATATCATGAATAGAAAAGTGAAACATATTTCATAATATTAAATCCAAAACATCTTACAACAAGTTGATACATTAAAACACATATTTAAGACACATTTGATAATACGAAGTGTTTAGATAAAAACTAGCTTGTCATTTGGCCAAACAATTCTAGTACCTACTGCATCAGCTGAAGAAGAACTCTTGCTTGAATGTTGTGTAGCTGCAGCTCTCTTGGTTGCTTCTTTTCCTCCTGTGCTGGCTTCTCTTCTCTCCAGTGCGTGGTAACTAGCGGTAAATACCAGATACAAGACAGCGGTGTCAGAACTTGGATTAACTATAACGCTAAAGCTTAATTAAAAAATAATATCAAGTGAGTAGAACCAGCACAAGCGATAAGCAAACTCATCTATTAACAACCATGATTCATCTATTAACAGCCATGATTCAGATAGTAACTTTTTCCCAATGAATTGTCACACGAGAATCAGAAGCATGAAGCCAACTGTTAGCAGATATATCATCCTGGACAAAGGTTAAGGCTCTGATATCGCAACATATAGAGAACGAGACCTGAAAATACCTAGCAATGTGACCTCAGTAAATCCATGGTGTGGGCAGTCACGCTGGTACTTCTTGAATCTCATCCAGACAGTCTTAAGAGGCTCAGTAGGACCTTGGGAAAAGGTGAGTATGTCCTGTCTGGACTGATCGGAGCGTGCATCATCGTAGAAGTGATGCAGGAACTCACTCTTCAGGGCTGCCCAAGTATCAAACTGCCCAGGTGGCAGTTGCTTCAGCCATGCAGCAGCGTCTCCAGCGAGACTGTATGGAAAGAGCTTGAGAAACAGATAATCCTGGCAAACTCCATCATACTTCATGCCAGTGATCATATCCTCAAAATGATCAATGTGATCCATAGGTTGCTCCGTGGGATGACCATGGAAGGCATTCTGTCTCATCAGCGAGTAGTAGATGGTTTTGATCTCAAAATCATTCCTCTCAAAACCAGACATCACAAGAGCTGACCGGTTTGCATGAAACTCATCCGGTCTGTTGTAGTCAGCTAAAGTCCTCTCATGGACAACCATCTGTCTATTTTGGGACGGTCTTTGACCTTGGTTCTACTCCTGTTGCGGTTGCTCAGGAGGATCAGGGATTACATTCCCTTCAGCATCAATCCTATGCCCAGGAGCATTGTACGGATTGTTATCTCGGTCCCTCAGGGTACCTTGAGCATCAGGCATAATGATTACCTTCTGTACCACCATCCTTGCTCTTCTTTATCTTCTGTTAGTCCTCTCTAGCCGTCCAAGTTCTTCAAGTCCGAGATTTACGAGGTTCAAGTTCTGATTACTTCGAGTTTCACGCGTCTGCATAAACTGTATGTAATCGTCAAGCAACGATCGATGCAAGAGATGTTGGGATAGTGTCCTGAAATCACACTTGTACTCACTCCTGATGATAGTTGTGTGTCGAGATCAGACATTCATATAATACTGGGCGGTTGCAATGTTTTTCTAGAAGCCTCTTGCAATCTGTAAGTTGTAGACTTACTGCCAGTATTATATGATCCTATAGGGTCACACACCTAAGCAAACTAGAAGCTACGACATGGGAATGATTATTATGGTAATGATCATATTAATGCGTATTGGATACACATTATTATCGACAAAATGGTGTTGTGTCGATCGACACAGCTTGTGTGTCGGTCGACACAGTTCGGGTTTCGAAAGGGCTTTTCGAAATTAAGACTTAATCAAGTCTGGCCCGTTAAGTGTGTTTTAGGTCGAATAAAACATGAGTGTCTCGACCTAAAACGGGAGCCGTCGAGTTTTTCTCAGTGAGAAGAGCAGAAACACCATAAACAGAGGATTCCCATTGATCCGGCACTAGCATCCCGTTTCCAGCTTGTGTGCGTGTGTATCTGGTAAAGGCAAGGCACCTGCGTTGCTCAACTGATCTCGTTCACCATTTCATTCCACTGCCAGTTCAAGGTAAGAACGATGTTGGTTAAATTTCAATATATCAAACCCTAGATCCTAGGAGATCCAACAGTGGTATCAGAGCATGTTAGGGTTTAGACTATTGATTCAGATGCAATTAATTCGAAAAATGATGTTGTTGAACTGAATATTGCGTGCTAAATCATGTTTTCAAAGTGTTAATCTCGGATTATGTGCCTGTTGAAAACGATGAAACTGTTGAAATCGCAATGTGTCGATCGACACAAAGCGTGTGTTGGTCAACACGCCGCGAAATAACGCGTAAAATTTTAGGGTTTGTCGCAGAGTATCGATCGACACAAAGCGTGTGTTGGTCGACACAGTACGAAAACTCGTAAATAATTTTAGGGTTTCGATCTGCGATCGAGTACCCGTAATCCTGCTGTGTCGATCGATACACTGGGTGTATCGGTCGACACAGGCAATGCGATTAGATAGATCGGTTCAATTGGATTGAACCGGTTATCTCGCTCGGTTAATTTTATTAACCAATTTGGTTCTGGTTAGGTAATATCGATTGACACCGAGTTGTGTGACGATCGACATGGACTGTTAAACCGAACCGGTTCAATTAGATTGAATCGGTTAAGGAAATTCGATCCAGTTTGACCGGTTATCGGAGACCGGTTTAAATTATGTTGTGTCGACCGATGCCAATGGTTGGCATCGATCGACACACCATTCGCAGAATTACTGGTTGGACCATAAATTTGCGTATACCATATCAAATTCAATCCCAAAGTTCTAGTTGAACATAAACTTAATAAAACTGAATGTTTTAATTAAATTAATAACTTCTTGGATGTATATTGGATATGCATCAAGATTAAATAACCTTTTCCTCAACAAAATATCAAGTGATCTTGATGTCTTGCCCGATCTTGTCTACTGTCAAGACTCGTGTCGTTTGTTGGATAGTCTTGGAGTCCTTGGTATCCACTGCAACATTAGTAAGGCAGGTGGTCATTGACAGACTTGCAGTGCGACTGTCAGTGATCACAAGACAGAAGAGATTGGTTTTACTTGACTGGGCTATCAGAAGTTCTGAGCCCAAAGACATCAGAGTGGATTAGGCATAGTTTGTCTCATCCACGACCAAGAGTTGTACTGGGTACAATTAGCAATGATTTGCTTACCTATATAACTAAAGTTTGAGTAACGGCGAGTCGCCCACTCGAATTTTAGTGATCTGAGGATCTTGGTTCATTGTATTCATTTGAGGAAACATAGTTTTGAATACAATGCGAGTTTTCTTATTAGATAAGAATTCTCATTCCTTGAGCATTATAACTAAACCTATACCTCTTTTAATTACATCTATGTCTGTCTCAACTCACATCAACACTTTCTCACTAAGATCCGTCCTTGAGAAGGACAAGTTAAATGGATCTAATTTCTTGGAATGGTATCGGAACCTGAGAATAGTTCTCAGGCAGGAGAACAAGGAATATGTCCTTGAAAGAGTTCTCCCGAGAGGCCACGTTCCAATGCCCCGCAGACAGAAAAGAATGCTTGGGATAAGCATTCAGCTGATGTCAAAGATGTTAATTGTCTAATGCTGGTGACTATGAACTCTGAGCTGCAGAAGCAATATGAGAACGTGATGTCACCCATTGAGATGATTAACAACCTGAAAGCTTTGTTCAGGAGCAAGCTCGCACAGAGAGATACCAGACGGTTAAATCTCTCATGGATTGCAAGCTGGCTAAGGACAGTCCAGTAAGTCCTCATGTCCTTAAAATGATGGCTTACATTGACAACCTGGGGAAACTGGACTGTGCCATTAGCCAGGAGCTAGCCACTGACATGATTCTGCAGTCTTTGCCGTCGTGTTTTGATCAGTTCATCATGAACTACAACATGCAAAACATGACTAAGACATTGACTGAGTTGCACGGCATGCTGAAGACAGCAGAGCCGAATCTCAAGAAGGCAACTCCCAGTGTACTGATGGTACAAGGGGGTAAAAGGTTTAAGAAACCTAAGAAGGATAAGGGAAAGGCCCAAGTTGTCCAGACTGAGAGTCAGGACAAGCCCAAGCCGAAGCCCAAATCCGGGCCTTCTCCTGAGGATAAATGCAACTACTGCAAGCAGTTAGGGCATTGGAAGAGAGACTGCAAGAAGTTCATGGAAGATTACAAGAAGCTGAAGAAGACGTATGATGCGTCTGACTCAGGTATTTATGTTATCGAACTTAATGTTATGTCTTCTAGTTCTACTTCGTGGGTATTGGATACCGGCTGCGGTGCTCATATTTGTACTGATGTGCAGGCACTAAGAAACAATAGAACGCTGAAGAAAGGACAAGTGGAGCTACGTCGGGAATGGAGCTAAGGTTGCTGCACTGGCCGTAGGCACTTACGATTTGTCCTTACCTTCGGGCATGGTTTTAGCATTGAATAATTGCTACTTTGTACCTGCGATTAGCAGAAACATAATTTCAGTTTCCGTTTTGGATTTGGAAGGTTTTGATTTTGCTGTTAAGAATAAAGTTTGTTCTTTTAATCGTGATGGTACATATTATGGTAGCGCCCCATTAGATAATGGGTTATATGTTTTAAACCAAGAAATGCATGTCTTTAACATAAATACAAAGCGGTTTAAGTCCAATGACGAAAACCCGACTTTCTTATGGCATTGTCGTTTGGGCCATATGAATGAGAAACGCATCCAAAGGCTCCATCGAAATGGGCTTCTGGGCTCATTTGATTTTGAATCATGTGAGAAATGCGAATCTTGTTTGATGGGCAAAATGGCTAGAGCCCCTTTCAACAAACCAAATGAAAGGGCTAGTGATTTATTGCTCGGGACTGTTCTTTTACAACCAATCTGAGAACAAAGTATTTGTTGCTCGGGACTGTTCTTTTCTTGAGAGGGAGTTTCTCTCTAAGAAAAACAGTGGGAGTAAAGTACATCTTGAAGAAATTCGAGATGCACAGGAAACTGCTCAACCTGCTGAGGAAGAGCAGCAGTTGGATGCACAAAGTTCTGTGGAACCGGCGCCTGTGGAGCCTGAAGTTCGCAGATCCGGAAGGATCCGTCACGAACCCGAGAGATACTATGGATTTCTCGTGACCAATTCCAATGATCTGATGATCATTGATAGTGACGAACCAGCGACCTTCGCGGAAGCAATGATGGGCCCGGACTCCGAAAAATGGCTTGGAGCCTCTAAATCCGAAATGGGATCCATGTCAGAAAACCAAGTATGGTCCTTGGTCGATTTACCTAATGGTGCAAAAGCCATTGAGTGTAAATGGATCTTCAAGAAGAAGATTGACGTGGATGGCAATGTACAAATTTACAAAGCGAGGTTGGTGGCTAAAGGTTTCAAGCAAATTCATGGTATTGACTATGATGAAACCTATTCCCCAGTCGCTATGCTTAAATCCATTCGGATTCTTCTAGCGATTGCCGCTCATTATGACTATGAGATTTGGCAAATGGATGTCAAAACCGCATTCCTGAATGGTATTCTAGAAGAGGATGTGTATATGACACATCCTGAAGGTTTTGTTGATCCTAAGAACGCTGGAAAGGTATGCAAGCTTCATAAATCCATTTATGGATTGAAGCAAGCATCACGGAGTTGGAATCTTCGTTTTAATGAAGCAGTAAAACAATTTGGTTTCATCAAGAACGAAGAGGAACCATGTGTTTACAAGAAGACTAGTGGGAGCAAAATTGCGTTTCTTGTACTGTATGTCGATGACATACTCCTCCTCGGTAATGACGTTCCGTTGCTTCAGTCAGTTAAGACTTGGCTCGGAAGTTGTTTTTCCATGAAAGACATGGGAGAAGCCGCGTACATTCTTGGAATCAGAATCTACAGAGATAGAATGAATAGGCTGATTGGATTGTGCCAGGACACTTATATTGATAAGGTGTTGCACAGATTCAGGATGCATGATTCCAAGAAGGGCTTCATACCGATGTTTCATGGCATTAGTCTCAGCAAGAAGCAGTGTCCGGTGACACATGCTGAGCGGGAGCGCATGAATAAGATTCCTTATGCTTCTGTAATAGGATCTATTATGTATGCCATGCTCTGCACTCGTCCAGATGTAGCTTACGCGTTAAGCATGACGAGTAGATACCAATCTGATCCAGGTGAAGTTCACTGGACAGCTGTCAAGAATATTCTCAAGTATTTGAGACATACTAAGGATAAATTCCTTGTGTATGGAGGAAGTGAAGAACTTGTGGTGAATGGATTCACTGATGCGAGTTTTCAGACGGACAGAGACGATTTCCGATCACAATCTGGATATGTCTTCTATCTAAATGGCGGTGCAGTGAGCTGGAAGAGCTCTAAGCATAATACCGTAGCTGATTCCACGACGGAAGCTGAATATGTTGCTGCTTCTGAAGCGGCAAAGGAAGCTGTTTGGATCAAGAAGTTTATGACTGAACTTGGTGTGGTTCCTAGTATCTTGGAGCCAGTGGCTTTGTTTTGTGATAACAACGGAGCCATAGCTCAGGCGAAAGAACCTAGGTCATACCAGAAGTCCAAACACGTAGAGAGGAGGTATCACCTGATTCGTGATATCGTCAATAGAGGTGATGTGTGTTGGGAATGTCCTGAAATCTACCGTACTATCTCTAGAAAGTATGATAAGTGTCGAGATCAGACATAAGTCATAAATACTGGGTGATCATGATGGCTTGCTAGAGTCCGCTCTTGATCTATAAGTTTAAGACTCATTACCAGTATTGTATGATCCCAAAGGGTCACACACCATAGCTAACGGGAAAGTTAAATGGAATTAATACGGTAAGATGCAATGGCATTTACTGTATTGGATCAGAGTTTTGGGCCAGACAAATACAGGTTTTTGTCTGATTTGTATTTTGGGCCCAAAAGATTAATGAGCCATTAGTCTAATGACTTGGGCCCATTAATGAGATATAAGAGAGTTAGAAAGCCCTAAAGGAAATCAGTACTCCTGCGATTTTTTTCAATTGGCGTGGCTTCTCTCTCTCTCTCTTAATCTCTCTCTCTGATTCATCCATCTCTTTGGTCTAGCAGCCGTCCCTTGCTTGTAAGAGTGTGGATACTCGAGGAGGAGCCGATTCTCATCAGCTCTGATCTGATCTTGTCATTACCACAAATTTCCGCTGCAAAAGGTAATGTCAAGGTTTGTTTTATGATTCATTCATCAAGAACCTAGATCTGTTTAAGGATTTGTGTTAGGTTGCAATTGAGAATTGAACCATGGAAAAACATCAATAATCCTTCAGTGGTATCAGAGCCAGGTTTTAGGTTTCTTGTGAAATTGGATCATATGAATGTTTGAATTAATTTTGAAAGAAAAATTGATTAAACTAATTAAGTCCAAATCGTTTGTGATCCTGTTAATCATCGGCTGCGATTTTTTTTAATGATCGAATGAGATGGCGTGTGTGATAATCGAGTGCAATGCTGTATTGATTGGTTCACGATGCTGTGTTGATTATTGAATTGGATATAAGACGTTGCTAGTTCGATGCAATAATTGAATGAGCTGAATGTGTCAAAACCGTTGCTATTATGTTGTTAATAATAGAATTGATTGATTTTGTCTTATATGATTGTGATAATCGCTTGGTTATTTACTATATATATTATTGAATGAACACGATTTGAATGAACACGATTTGAAATCGTGATTTATTATATATTATATATATATAATATTATGTATGGTCAAGCGGTTAACCCAAATCGCGGTTTACTGGAAATAATTTTATTTTTGGTTAAACCGGATTTAAATTCAAAAATTGAATTTTAACCTAAACCGAAGGCTGGTCTAAGTTTGATTTGGTTGGACCAAATAATTTAGAGCTGGTCTGGTTTAGTAAATAACCGATGGTTTTGATAGTTAATTTGGTCTTGGACCAGAATTAATAAACCGGATCGGTTATGTCAAATTATTGGGCCAGCTGGAATTCTATGGTCTTGGGCCAAGAATTGGGCCTATAATTTGTGACCCAACCCAAAATATTTATAAAATATTTAAATTAGAAATTTCTATTTTTAGTAAGTTACTAAATTTAGAAAGTTTCTAAAATAAGAAAGTTTCCCAAAATAGTAATCTTCTATTTTTGGAAATAAAACTGAAAATCCTCAAAAACAATATCAAGCTTGGATGTCTTGCCCAATCTTGTCAGCTACTTAACGCTTATTTGATTACAGATATGGCTTACAGTGTGAGGTGTCTGTTTTCGCGTAAGTAAAGTAGTATATAGTCACTAATTTCATTGGGAGTCCCAGATTTTAGTGATTATTTGGCTGTAAGAGATTGGTTTCCTTGACTGGGCCATCGGGAGTCCCGGGCCTTGAGACATCTGGTGAATTTGGGCCTCGGGTCCAATTCACAACCGAGAGTTATTGGTTATAACTAGCTGTGTGTATGCTTACCAAGTAAAGCTAATTCTGGGTGACGGCCAGTGGCCCACTTTGGATTTAGCTAAACATGGGTCTCGGAATCATTGTATTCATATGAGGTTAAACAAAGAAATTTTGAATACGATGCGAGTTTTCTTATAAGTTGTTAAGATTACTCTTTTATGAACTTAATAACTAAAACTCTATTTATCTCTAAATTTCAGCTATGACAAGCACAAACAATCAAAACACTTTCTCGATCCGGTATGTCCTTGAGATGGACAAACTGAACGGATCAAATTTCTTGACTTGGTCGCGGAACCTGAGACTAGTTCTCAGGCATGAGAGAAAGGACTATGTCCTTGAGAAAGCTCTCCCCGAGAGGATCGGATCCAAAGCCAGTCATGCAGTATATAATGCTTGGAATAAGCATTATAATGATGCGGTAGATGTGCGTGGTCTGATATTGGCTACCATGGACTCAGAGTTGCGGAAGCAATATGAGAACATGGAGTCGCCAATAGAGATGATCAGCAGCCTGAAATTGAAATTTCAGGAGCATGTTAGAGTGGAGAGATACGAGTTGGTTAAATCTCTCACTAGCTGCAAGCTACCAAATGATCATCCAGTAAGTCCTCATATCAGTAAAATGATGGGTTACGTTGATAACCTGAGGAAACTGGATTATCCAGTTAGCCAAGAATTGGCAACTGATATCATTCTGCAGTCACTGCCGTCAAGCTATGATAAGTTCGTAAGGGACTATATCAAGAAAGGCTTAACGAAGACGTTGACTGAACTGCATGACATGCTCAAGACAGTTGAGCCAAACGTGAAGAGTACCCTGTACAATCTCATGAATGAGAAGGGTAGGTTTAATGAACCTAAAGCTGACAAGGGTGAAGACAAAGTTGTCCAGATTTTGAATCATGACAAGCGTGTGTCTTCTGAGCCCGAGTCAGATACCTCTTACGTTGGTAAGTGCTGCTACTGTAAAGAGACTGGGCATTGGAAGAGAGATTGCATTAAATTCATGGAAGATTATGAGGAGTTTAAGTTGATGTATGAGACTACTCCCTCAGGTATTCATGTTATTACTTCAAGTTATACCTTATAGGTATTGGATACTGGTTGTGGCACTGATATTTGTTATAATATGCAGAGCCTGAGCAACAGTAGAACGTTGAAGGAAGGGCAAGTGGAACTGTGTGTCTGGAAGGAGCTTGGGAAGCTGCCTCAGTCATAGGGTTTTCACTTGTAGATGCCTTTGAGGCTTGGTTTTATTGAGTAATTGCTACAATGTACCTGCTTTAAGCAGAGTTGTCTTTCATTTTCTTGTAAGAATTTGAACGTTTTTCGTTTTGATAAAAGACAAGTTTTGTTCTTTTGATCTTAATGAAATGTTAATTGTAGCACCCTATTCAAGGAATGGGTTTTATATATTAAACCAAAGAGTGCCTAAAATGTAACATAAATACTGCAATTGGTTTAAATCTGATGAATTAAACCTGATTTTTCTTGGCATAAATGTTTTGGTCAAAAAGAGTAAGTCAGATTCAGAAACCCCATAGTTATGGACTTTTGGGCTCATTTGAATGGATATCTTATGAGACTTGAATTCTGCTTACTAGAACAAAAGCAAAAGGCCCATCTTAGCCGAGCTAGAGAAAGGCCCAAAGACTTATTGGAGATTGAACATACAGATGTATGTGGTCCGATGAGCAGTAATGCCAGAGAAAATTTCCTGTACTTCATTGTCTCTACTGATTATTTCAGTGAGTGTGACTGTGTTCATTTGATGAGACACAAGTCGGAATTCTTTGACATGGTCGAAAGAGTTCCAGAATGAAGTATAGAATCTGAATGACAAAAGTATTAAGACTCTGGATTAGATCACGAGTGAGAATACTTAAGTTATTGATTGTGTGATCATCTGAATGAGTGTGAAGTCGTTTCACAGCTCATTTCTCCTGAAAACCTAGAGGTGTTTCTGTGAGAATGAATCAGATCTTATTAGAAATGATTAAAGATGAGTCACACGAATCTTCCATGACATTCTCTAAGAATGACGCTCTAGAAATATCTAAGTTTACGCTGAAATAGTTCCACCAATATCAGTTGAAAGACACCACGTAAATGTGGATTGGAATCGATCCAAATTCGTCTTTACTGAGTATTTGTAGTTGTGCTACTTCGCTGGTTGTCCTAGGGAAACCAAGGCTTGTTACTTTTACGTCCAATCTGTTTTCTAAGAAGGGAAGTTACTTTCCAAGAAGAACAGTGGGAGTAAAGGTATAACTCGAAGAAATTCGAGAAATACAGGAGGCTGCTCAACCTGTTGAGGGAGAGCAACATATGGATTTACAGATTTCTGTAGAATCTACACCTGTAAAGCCTGAAATTCGCAGATCTGAATGAATCAGTTACTAATCCGAGAGGGATTTCTCGTCATTAGTTGAACCTGATGATCATTGAAAGTTCGCATGATCTGATGATCATTGAAAGCGATGAACCTGCGAAATTCAAAGAAGCGAAAGTGAGCCCGGACTCCGAAAAATTACTGTATGTAAGTTAGCTTCATTGATCCATTTATGGATGGAAGCAAACGTATCGGAGTTGGATCCATCGTTCTGTTGAGGTAGTCAAAGTTTTGACTTGTACAGGAACGAAGTGGAACTGTGCGTATACTAATAGATAAGTGGGAGCGATGTTGCATTTCTCAAAGTGTATGTCAATGACATACTGATTCTCGGAAATAACGTTCCAATGCTGCAGTCGGTAAAGGACTGGCTTGGAAGTTGTTGTATGATTGACATGGGTAAAGCCACGTAGTTCTTGGATTTTGGATCTAAAGATAGAGATCCAAAAGAGCTGGTAGGACAAAGTCAGAATTCTTGAATTGATAAAGTCCTACACGTAATCAGCAATCCAAGAAGGGTTTTATGCCAATGTCCCATGGCAATTCATTAAGCAAGATACAGTGTCCTGCGATATCTGCTGAGCTTGAATGCATGGATAGGATTCCATATGCGACGGCAATTGGATCTATCATGTATGCCATGACATGTACTTGTTTTGATGTTGCTTTAATGTTAAGCAAGACAAGTAAAGACCAGTCAAATCCAGCAGAGAATCACTGGATTGCCGTAAAGAATATTCTGAAGTATTTGAGGAATACTTAGGATAAGTTCTTGATTTACGGAGAAAGTGAGGTGCTACAAGTCGATAGAGTCTGAAAGGCAAGTTTCCAATAGACAAAGATAATTCCTGGTCACAGTCCGGCTATATCTTGTGTCTATCTGGCGGTGCAAGGCACTGTAGCTGACTCCATGACTTAAGCTGAACATTTCGCAGCTTGAGAAGCGGCGAAAGAGGTTGTTTGGATAGAAAAAGTTCATCACTGAACTTGATGTGATTCCCAGCGTAGATGAGGCTAGCTGCACATCTGAGATCCAAACACCTTGAGGATAGGTATAACCTATTCCGTGAGATAAATGACAGAGGTGTTAAGTAGATAAGCAAGTTTCATCGAATGAGAACGTTGCTAATCTATTAACGAAGCCACTCCTTATGCCTAAGCACGAGTCGCGGACTGTAGCTGTAGGATGAGTGAAATTAAGATGTAGTCTTAATTTCAGTGGGAGTTTGTAAAGGGCTTTACTTAGTTATTTTGAATGGTTCATGAAAACATAATATTTTATGTTTATGAAATCTAATGATTTCTGGATTATTTTAACTGTGATATAAATAATCGTTCCAAAATGATTCATGTCATTATATATGGGTCATCGAAGTACATGAGTAGACTTGATCTTGAAACCCCATGTTTAACGAAGTGACATAAATCATAGTGTCCATAGTCGAAGGTTGTTGAAATTGGAACACCAACAACCTGTTGAGACTAGATTGTGTTGAGACTTATGACCAAGTTTCGAGGGGTCATAGATGCGCGGCATCAAAGTCGACACATAGGTATATGTAGGGGAGCATATGACCGGACATGGCCCGCTAATGAGAACTCTGCAAGATATTAATATCTGTGTCATAAGAAGTTCTCATATACGACTATAGAGTATAGTCCTTAGACCTGAGTTCGCATGCATGTGGCTGCACATGGAGTAATGCGCTTTGATCATTGTCTAACGCTGTTTCGTAACTGGGAGCTATACGGACCTTGGTTGGGTGTATTATGAATTGTGTAGTTCATAGTGATGGAACAAGACGGGATTTGTCCCTGCCGTTTAACGGAGGTAATATCTCTAGGCCAATCGGAGATTTGATAGCTGGTAAGAGAATGGCCATTCCCAAACGGACTTGCCCAAGTCGTTTGAATAGTCAGTATCAAATCTGGTCCGATAAACATGGTCTGGCTATATAAGGATGACACGCATCTTGCCTTATGCCAGATCGAGATATTAAGACAAAAGGATTAGGGAATGTAGGATTCCAGTACAATCGGAAGATTGTTGGGAATGTCCTTTATAGGATTCCAGTACAAGTGGGAGATTGTTGGGAATGTCCTGAAATCTACCGTACTATCTCTAGAAAGTATGATAAGTGTCGAGATCAGACATAAGTCATAAATACTGGGTGATCATGATGGCTTGCTAGAGTCCGCTCTTGATCTATAAGTTTAAGACTCATTACCAGTATTGTATGATCCCAAAGGGTCACACACCATAGCTAACGGGAAAGTTAAATGGAATTAATACGGTAAGATGCAATGGCATTTACTGTATTGGATCAGAGTTTTGGGCCAGACAAATACAGGTTTTTGTCTGATTTGTATTTTGGGCCCAAAAGATTAATGAGCCTTTAGTCTAATGACTTGGGCCCATTAATGAGATATAAGAGAGTTAGAAAGCCCTAAAGGAAATCAGTACTCCTGCGATTTTTTTCAATTGGCGTGGCTTCTCTCTCTCTCTCTTAATCTCTCTCTCTGATTCATCCATCTCTTTGGTCTAGCAGCCGTCCCTTACTTGTAAGAGTGTGGATACTCGAGGAGGAGCCGATTCTCATCAGCTCTGATCTGATCTTGTCATTACCACCAATTTCCGCTGCAAAAGGTAATGTCAAGGTTTGTTTTATGATTCATTCATCAAGAACCTAGATCTGTTTAAGGATTTGTGTTAGGTTGCAATTGAGAATTGAACCATGGAAAAACATCAATAATCCTTCAATGTGAAGATCAGCCGAGTTCCGACGGAAGAGAATGTCGCTGATCCTCTGACTAAGTCACTCCCAAGGCCTAAGCATGAGAGTCATACGACTGCTGTAGGCATTAGAGATCTTAAGATGTAATCTTGATTCTAGTGGGAGTTTTAGTTTTATTTTAGTTATAATAAGATGCTCTTGTAAACATTCTTTTAGAAGTGTTTAATGAAATTTGATTTCAGCATTATTTATTGTGATCTAAATAATGGTCCCAAAATAAGTTTATGTCATATTATAGGTCATCAAGTTGAGGACTTGATCATGAAACCCTATAAGTCATAGATGATATAAATTATGTTTTGTCCCTAGTCGAGGTTGTCAAAGTGGGACAATGGAAACCGCGAGAGACTAGATTGTGAGGTGACTGTTGGCTAAGTTTCATGGAGCCAATGATATGATTATCGCAGTCAGTCACATAGATATATGTTGGTGAACATATCATCGGACATGACCCGCTAATGAGAAGTCTACAAGATAGTTATATCTGTGTCATAAGAGGTTCTCATTACGACTATAGAGTATAGTCCTTAGACCTGAGTTCATCATGCTTTCTTGCATATGAATTGGTACACTTTGACTTTGTCAAACGTCGGCCCGTAACTGGCGACTATAACGGCATTGTTCAAGTATATCATGAAGTATGCGTTGAAATAGGGATGGAACAAGATGGGATTTGTCCCTCCTGAATAACGGACGATAAATATCTCAGGGTCTATCAAAGATTTAATACTGAGAAAAATGTGTGGCCGCACTCAAACGAACTGTAGTTCAGTTGTTTGTAATGTTCAATATGAGATCAGGAGTTCGATAAACATGATGTTGGCTTAATAAGGATGACACCAATCTTGCCTTATGCCAAATCGAGATATAGAGACAAAAGGATTATAGGAATTGATGATTCCAGTACAAGTGGGAGATTGTTGGGATAGTGTCCTGAAATCACACTTGTACTCACTCCTGATGATAGTTGTGTGTCGAGATCAGACATTCGTATAATACTGGGCGGTTGCAATGTTTTGCTAGAAGCCTCTTGCAATCTGTAAGTTGTAGACTTACTGCCAGTATTATATGATCCTATAGGGTCACACACCTAAGCAAACTGGAAGCTACGACATGGGAATGATCATTATGGTAATGATCATATTAATGCGTATTAGATACACATTATTATCGACAAAATGGTGTTGTGTCGATCGACACAGCTTGTGTGTCGGTCGACACAGTTCGGGTTTCGAAAGGGCTTTTCGAAATTAACACTTAATCAAGTCTGGCCCGTTAAGTGTGTTTTAGGTCGAATAAAACATGAGTGTCTCGACCTAAAACGGGAGCCGTCGAGTTTTTCTCAGTGAGAAGAGCAGAAACACCAGAAACAGAGGATTCCCATTGATCCGGCACTAGCATCCCGTTTCCAGCTTGTGTGCGTGTGTATCTGGTAGAGGCAAGGCACCTGCGTTGCTCAACTGATCTCGTTCACCATTTCATTCCGCTGCCAGTTCAAAGTAAGAACGAGGTTGGTTAAATTTCAATATATCAAACCCTAGATCCTAGGAGATCCAACAAGAGATGCAACGATCGATTCAATCTCAGAATCGCCTAGTGACGATCGACACAAAGGTGCAACGATCGACGCAAAGCGAAATCGGTACCTGCAGAAAGAAAACAGAGAAAAATTAGTAACTAAATACAAAAATAAAAACAAAACGAAACAAAAACAAAAAAAAAACAAAAAATCATAGTAGAAACCCTAAGTTCGATCCTATCGAAGACTTTAAGAGTCCCCGGCAACGGCGCCAAAAACTTGATAGGGTCAGGTTTTAATCCTATTCTACTGCAAGTGCACATTTAAGTTGTAGTATATAGGGTATCGAATCCACAGAGACTCTGGTCTCGATAGATTAGAACTGTAGAGATTTAAACTAAGAAGAAAGCAATTTGTACTAAACTAAATAGCAAAGCGAGAAAGTAAACAAGTAGCAGATTATCGGTGGTGAAAGCAGTCAATTAAAGGCGCTAAGTCTAGGGCGTTCTCAGGAAATCAGATAAGCAGACAAATCAATCAGTCAGGATCTAATTAAGCACAGTTCTAGAACTCAAATCACGGATATAGAAGTAACCAAATTCCTTTGCGAGAATTCTCTAAGTCTAAGTGCAGCAATCCAAATTCCTTTGCAATTACTAACAGATTAAACCAGCATTAATTTCAAGTTCGATACGTTCACAATTAAACTAAACCAAATTCCTTTGCGAGAAGTTTAATTGCTCAACCTAAATAGTTCAGATTCTAAACCACACTCTCGTGTCGTATTTAGCAACCTAAGATCTAGATTCTAATTGATCAGGTTAGAACTAGCATTAAACTCAATTTAGATCGAAGAACATTCTATTCATGTGAATCCTTAACTGATTTAAACAAGTCTAGCAAGTCATAAAATCCTAAATGAGAAACCCTAAACCTAACTATGAATCTACTCAGACATAGAATATGAAAGCATAATCAATGAGTTAATAGAAATCATAAAAGAGATTAAATAAATAAAGGGGTTCGAAATCTTCTCCAAAATAAAGTGAAGTACATGATCATATCAGCCCCAATAGCTCTAAAAACTCTCTGCTCTTAATTATGAAAGCGTATATAAAATAAACACCAAAATCCTAATTATATAGGCTTAATCTCGGCTGGGGCTTCTTTGTAAATATTGGAAACTTCTGGGCAAAAGTGCAAAATCTTAAATCTTCATTAAACCGCCGAATCGGCCCAACTCGCTAGTGTGTCGATCGACACCAAAGGTGTGTCGATCGATGCAATCCGGATTTCTGGACAGTGAGCTCAATCTCTCGGCCAAACACTCCAAAAATCCTCAAAATGCTCCAATATCTCCAATTCTGCTCCAAACCTGATTATACCTGTAATAGACTCTAAAAGAACACAAAAAGACTCTAAAACACAATTATATCATGGCATAAAACCGGTAAAAACCATGATATATCACCCATGGTTAAGAGCTTTTCTAGTTTGTTGGTACCATTGTTCAGCATTCTGACTTTTTTTTTATGGTTATCAGTAAGGTTATGTTCTAGACAACTGTTCTTCTTTTGTTCTTGATTAAGGGATTCATTAACTTTTAACATTTTTATTCTAGTGTCTTGTTTCTCTCCTTCTCTTCATATATGGCTTGTGTTAGGTTAACGTCTGAGGTTACACCAATACTCTTTACTGTCTCCCCTGGTGGAGTTCGGTCCATCTCAAGGATATTCACTTGAGCTTTCAACATAGCCCTGTCTTTAAGAAGTTGAAGATTTTCATGATTGAGCTTCACCCAGTTGTCGTACAACGTCCTATATTCATGTTTCACATCAACCTCTTCTCCGTCTGAGTCATATTCCAGTCCTTCTATGTATTTAGCTCCAGCCTCTTCTTTCTGAAAAACAAGGACAACAAAGTTCAACATCATACCTCCTTCTTCACTGTGGTCGTCAGACTCAGTATCTCTGAAGCAAAGAAAGGATTTGTCTTTTCCTTTAATCACAGTGGGACAATCAATTTGAGTATGACTGAAACCTCGACACTCAGAGCAAGTGAGTTCCTTCCGCTTAACCAATGGATACTCATTCTTGAAATGCCCAAAACTTTCACATTCATGACATTTCATATACTTCTTTTTGGATGTTCTGTCTCCATAAGGGTGTGATGACCTGTTTATAAATCTTCTTAAGTCATCCTTCTGATTTCTCCCAAACGGTCTATTATGACCCTTGTCCATTCTCTTAATCATTTGTTAAAGTTCCTTGCCATTAATACGAGATTCTATTACACTTTCTTGACCATGTCGTTGTCTTGGATAGCACCGAAGGCAATTCCTTGATTGGTCTTTTGATGTTGATTTGTGCCTTTCATCTCTTGTGATTTGAATATACTGACTAACTTTTTGAACTTCATGTCATCCGTGTTCATGGAACACTGCAGAATGGCCTTCTGAGCTGAGAACTTGTTCGGCAAGCATCAGATTAGTTTCTTTACTAGCTTCTTCTCATGATATTTCCTACTGGGAACAAATGCTTCATTTGCAATTGTGCTCAATTTTTCAGAGAAGTTGCTTACGGTTTCATCATCTTCCATTCGCAGATTTTCAAAGCTTGAGGCTAGATAGTCAAGATGAGTTCGTTTGACACTTGCATCTCCTTAAAAGTGATTTACCAGGGTATCCCAAGCTTCTTTAGCTAATTCATAGCCTTGAATAAACTTAAACTGCTATGTACTTACTGCATACATGATTGTTGATATGGCTCTGGAATTGAACTCTGATGCATTCTTTTCATCATCTGTCCATTTTTCAAGCGGTTTTACCACTTTGGTCTTGTCTTCAAGGATTTCATAGGGCTCTAACCATCCATTCAGAACCGCATTCCAAGAACTCTCATCAATGACACAAATTACATGTATCATCCATACTTTCCAATGCCCAAAGTTTCCTTCATCAAGCATAATGGGTTTCTGAGTAGCAATAAACTCCTTTGTATCCATGTTCTCTCCAAGATCTCAACCTGATTAATGATTTTTAGAAATCCAAAGGTTGCCGCTTTGATACTGATAGGTCAAGAATTAATCCCTATACTAAACTGCAAGTGTACAGCAATGTCAAAGTAGTATATAGGGTTATCGAATCCACAGGGACACTTGGTCTCAAGAGAATCAAACTGTAGGGAATGAATACTAGAAATAAGCAATGTGATTGTATTGAAAACAGTGCAAGAAAGTAAATCAGTAGCAGAAATTATTGGTTGTGAAAGCAAGTAATTAAAAGCGTCAAACCTAGGGTATTCTCAGGAAATCAGACTAGCAGACAGTTCATTCAGCAAGGATCTAATTAAGCACAGTTCTAGAACTCAAAACACAGATATAGAATTAACCAAATTCCTTTGCGATAATTCTCTAAGTCTAAGTGCAGCAAACCAAACTTCCGTTTGCGAGAACTAACAGATTAAACTAGCAATAAGTCCAAGTTTGATATGTTCACAATTATCCTAAACCAAACTTTCGTTTGCGCAAAGTTTAATTGCCCAATTTAATTAGTTCAGATTCCTAAACCCCACTTCCGTGACGTATTTAGCAACCTAAGATCTAGATTCTAATTGATCAGGTTAGAACTAGCTTTAAGCACAATTAAATTGAAGAACAGATATAGTTTGAATCCTTAACTGAAATTGAACAAGTCTAGCTAGTCATGAAATCCTATGTGAGAAACCCTAAGTCTAACTAGATATCTACTCAGACATAGATAATGAAAACATGATCATATGATAAGTAAATTGCATAAAATAATAAAGAGTAAAAGGGGTTCGAAATCTTCTCCAAATACAGATGATGAATTAGGTTCGATCAGCCCCAAAAGCTCTAAAAATCCTCTGCTCTTAATTATAAAAGTATATCCAATAAAAACTCTAAAAACTCTATTATATAGGCATAATCTCGGATGGGGCTTCTGTGTAAATACTGGAACTATCTTGGGCTTCTTTGTAAATCTTCAATACTTGTCAAACCGACGTGTACGGCCCATCTCGCGACTGCATCGATCGATGCTTTGAGTGCAACGATCGATGCATGATCAATTATACGAACAGTGAGTTAAGCTCTCGGCCAAAACGTCCCAAAAATCCCAAAATGCTCCAAATATCTCCAATTAGCTCCAATCCTGATTTAACCTGTAAAAGACTCTAAACAAAGACAAAAGACACTAAAACACATCTATATCATGGTCTAAAATGGGTAAAAACCATGATATATCAACTCCCCCACACTTAGCCTTTGCTTGCCCTCAAGCAAAACATAGAACTAAAACATGGTGAAGAGGTTTGAAAACTCTTCAGAAACTCATTTCATCTTAGAAGCTACAATACTCAGATTCCCCTTAGTAAACCACTGAAAGAATCAATCACAGGATATCAAGACCAACATGTACTTCCCCCACACTTAGCAACTGTCCTAGGTAAACTCCACAATCACATTCAAGCATTCAAATTCTCCCTACTGACTTCTGCAAGTATTTAAGTGCGGTCTCACCTAAGGAGTATCGATCTAAAGGCACATGGATTCTTACCTTGCCAGCTCTAGACCACCATACTATCTTTCTCTAGTCCCTTTCTTCTCTTTCCCTTCTTTAACAACTGATTTTTCCCCACTGGGTATCATTTTATTTTTTTTATCAGTGTTCTTCCCGTTATGGGGTGTACTTCGGACACATTCCATGGATCACATGAGAGATAATAGTGTTTGCTACTATTCCCATGACCACTTCGGAGTTACTAACTCATCCTCAGTTTATTATCTTTTTTTTTTTTTTTACTTTATAGAAGGGGAGAAGGGGACTAAATAGGACAGGTTTACAGGCTGTGTCAGAACTAACAGGGAATCCGACATAAAGTATACCAAGCCCTTAGGTGAGAAAATCTAAGTCAGTATTAGGGGTGAAGTCAGTAAAGGATCCTCTGGTACCTGAAGTGATATGGGTGTTCCCAGTAGGTTGATCCGTGTCTGGGTTTTCTAATAGTCAGAGATAGATCCTGCAACTTCATCCCAATGGTTACTTAAGTTCCTGCAAGTTTTGTAAATCTCCTCAGAAAATCATAGTTTCTTACTTAAACAGTTTTAATGAAATAAAACAAAAAAATTTTGAAATACGGACTGACTCTTAAGAAAACAGAAAGATAAACGTCAGTAGCACCTCCCCCACACTTAAGACACACTGTCCCCAGTAGTGTCCAGCGAATGATCGGTAAAAAGAAAATAAAAATTGAAAAGGTGAAATTATGTCTGTCGGGTTACCTCTGTCGCACGAGCAACGACCAGTGCATTAGATGCATCGACCGTTACTTGGCGACTTTCGTGTATGGTCGATCGTTGCTCAGGACCGCAACGATCGCTGCAATGCGATTCCTTTCGTATTGTGACGATCGATGCAGAAATGCATCGATCGCTGCACTGCGATTTAATTCGAGACCTGCAAACATGACTGCACCAGAAACAAAAACAAACGTAAAATCCTAACAAAAACACCAAAAATTAAAAAGAAAAACACCAGTACCTAATGGTGGGTTGCCTCCCACCCAGCGCTTGTTTAAGGTCAATAGCTTGACCGGACGCGCAAGATCTTTCAGGTGCCAGAAGATCCTGACAGAGACTTTTTCTGTCTCTGTTCAAGTCTCCTCATCCATGGCGGAGAATAGGCTGCTGCAGAATGCTTCAGTCCAAGAAAAGATGGAGTAAAATGCGCTCCAGGATCTATTATCACAGTCTCATTCAGCTGCTCATCATCTGCTTCCAAGATCTTGAAAGTCTGTCCATCTATCAGTGGCTTCCGCAGCTTCTCCATCTCATATCGCAGTGTCTCATCTCCCAGGTGGAGGTCTATTAGACTCTGTCTAACATCAATCACAGCTCCTGCTGTGGCCAAAAATGGTCTCCCAAGCAATAAAGCTTCATCCGGATCGCAGGCATATTTCAGCACAAGGAAGTCCGTTGGAACTAAGTAGTTTCCAACTCTTACCGGAATATCCATAAGGAGTCCTTCAGGAACTCGCATGGACTGATCAGCTAGGATAAGACGTGTCCTAGTAGGAGCAAAATCCAACATACCCAGCTTCTCTGCCACAGAGTAAGGCATTATGCTCCCAGCAGCTCCTAAATCACACAGAGAACGCCTAAAACTATCTTCAAAGATAGAACAATCAAGTACAAAGACTCCAGGATCAGGCAGTTTCTTTGGGACCTTAGTTAACAGAACATCACTAATATGCTGAGGAACTACTATCACCCATTCTCTCAGCTCTTCATCTAATGGCAACATCTTGTTCAAATATTTCTGAACACATGGATGATAAGGTGGATCATCAGATGATGGAATTTCTTCCAAGTCTTCACCACTCTTTTCTAGCCTTTTCAGCTCTTCAATCTCTTGTTTAATCACTTCAGACACCTTGGGACAGTGCCAAATAGCTCGTGCATAAACATCCTCTGGAGTGATTTCAGACGTATCAGGGAATAGGCGGGCTAGTTCTGCATCAATCTCATTTTCATCCCACGGATTCTCTGCTTGTTCACGACCTGCATCGATCGATGCCAGATGTGTATCGATCGTTGCATCGCGATCATCATAACTTCCACCCGAGAGTTTTTCACAGAAATCCGAAAATTCTTCCTCAGTCACCAACTCAGCTGTACTTAGCTCAAATGTCTCCCCTAGATAAGATCCATCATTAATCAGTACAGACCAGGCCTTAATATGAGTGTCTGCAACTCCTTTCCCTTTCAGTGAGCTGGACATCTGATTCACCTGAGTGTCCAACTGCTTCATGTGAGTGCTCAATGTCTCAAACTTCCCATTGAGGTCCTGATAGACAGCGTCCAGCTTCTTGTTGTTGTCTACAGAAAGCTTGGTTTGACTTTCCATCAGTTGCTCCATCATAGCCTCCATTTTGCTCTCATGGGCTGTAGGTGCAGGAGGAGTCTGATAGGATGTAGATCCATAGGTTCTCTGAGTACCTTGTCCATAGGTCTTCTGAAAACCACCATTCTGTCCTCCATTTGAGAATCTGTTCCCCTGTTGATTGTTAAATCTATTACCTTGGAAACCGGAACCTCCTATGAAATTCACATCTTCTTCCTGAGTGTCCTCCTCAGTCTAAATCACCTCTACATCTTGGGCAAAGTGGACAGCTTTTTTACTTGTCAGGAGATTGTAAACTGTGTCCAATCTGGATCTTATGTTAGCTATATCAGAATTCTCTACGGTTCCACCAGATTTCTTCCTCCTTTCATCCATTGTTTTGCAACTATTGCTGCCAATCAGGTTCTCTATCAACCGTTTAGCTTGTGTAGGAGTTCTGGTGCTGAAATTAGCATCACTGGAATTATCCAAAGCAGTCTGATAAGGGAGATCTATTCCTCTGAAGAAAATACCAATCAGCTGTACTTCTGTGAATCCATGATGTGGACAATCACGCTGATACTGCTTAAATCTCATCCATGCGGTTGTCAAAGGCTCCACAGCTCCTTGGGAAAAAGTAAGTATGTCCTGTCTGGACTGATCTGAGCGCGCAGCGTCGTAGAAGTGACGCAGGAACTCACTCTTTAAGGCTGCCCAAGTAGTATACTGACCAGGTGCCAGTTGTCTCAGCCATGCACTAGCGTCTCCAGCAAGACTGTGCGGAAATAGCTTAAGGAACAGATAGTCCGGGCATACTCCTTCATACTTCATGCCAGTGACTATGTCCTCAAACTTGTCAATGTGATCCATTGGCTGCTCTGATTGAAGACCATGAAAAGCAATCTGCCTCATCAGTTGGTAGTAGATAGTTTTTACCTCAAAATCATTCCTTTCAAAAGCAGGAAGCACTAGAGCTGCTCGGTTTGCATGAAACTCATCAGGTCTATTGTAATCAGCTAGTGTCCTCTCATGAACTACCATCTCTCTACCTTGAGCTCGATCTTGCGGTTGTTGCTCAGGTTCAGGGGGATCAGGGATGACATTCCCTTCAGCATCAACCCGATGCCCAGCAGCATTGTACGGGTTGTTATCTTGGTCCCTCAGGGTACCTTCAGCATCTGGTATCAAGATCAGACGTTCTCGAACCATTCTCTCTCTCTTTTCTCTTCTGATAGTCCTCTCTAGACGTCCAAGTTCTTCTAGGTTGAGATTAACTAAGCTCGAGTTCGGATTACTTCGAGTGTTCTGCGTTGGCATAAACTGTCTGTAATCGTCCAGCAACGATCGATGCTATCAGTGCAACGATCGATTCAATCTCAAATCGCTCAGCAACGATCGATGCAAGGGTGCAACGATCGACGCAAGGCGAAATTCGTACCTGCGACAGAGAGAAACAGAGAAAAGTCAGCAAAATAAAATAAATAAAATAAAAAACGAAAAACAAAAACGAAAAACGAAAAATTTCTAGTAAAACCCTAAGTTCGGTCCTATCGAAGACTCTAAGAGTCCCCGGCAACGGCGCCAAAAACTTGATAGGTCAAGAATTAATCCCTATACTAAACTGCAAGTGTACAACAATGTCAAAGTAGTATATAGGGTTATCGAATCCACAGGGACACTTGGTCTCAAGAGAATCAAACTGTAGGGAATGAATACTAGAAATAAGCAATGTGATTGTATTGAAAACAGTGCAAGAAAGTAAACCAGTAGCAGAAATTATTGGTTGTGAAAGCAAGTAATTAAAAGCGTCAAACCTAGGGTATTCTCAGGAAATCAGACTAGCAGACAGTTCATTCAGCAAGGATCTAATTAAGCACAGTTCTAGAACTCAAAACACAGATATAGAATTAACCAAATTCCTTTGCGATAATTCTCTAAGTCTAAGTGCAGCAAACCAAACTTCCGTTTGCGAGAACTAACAGATTAAACTAGCAATAAGTCCAAGTTTGATATGTTCACAATTATCCTAAACCAAACTTTCGTTTGCGCAAAGTTTAATTGCCCAATTTAATTAGTTCAGATTCCTAAACCCCACTTCCGTGACGTATTTAGCAACCTAAGATCTAGATTCTAATTGATCAGGTTAGAACTAGCTTTAAGCACAATTAAATTGAAGAACAGATATAGTTTGAATCCTTAACTGAAATTGAACAAGTCTAGCTAGTCATGAAATCCTATGTGAGAAACCCTAAGTCTAACTAGGAATCTACTCAGACATAGATAATGAAAACATGATCATATGATAAGTAAATTGCATAAAAGAATAAGAGTAAAAGGGGTTCGAAATCTTCTCCAAATACAGATGATGAATTAGGTTCAGATCAGCCCCAAAAGCTCTAAAAATCCTCTGCTCTTAATTATAAAAGTATATCCAATAAAAACTCTAAAAACTCTATTATATAGGCATAATCTCGGATGGGGCTTCTGTGTAAATACTGGAACTATCTTGGGCTTCTTTGTAAATCTTCAATACTTGTCAAACCGACGTGTACGGCCCATCTCGCGACTGCATCGATCGATGCTTTGAGTGCAACGATCGATGCATGATCAATTATACGAACAGTGAGTTAAGCTCTCGGCCAAAACGTCCCAAAAATCCCAAAATGCTCCAAATATCTCCAATTAGCTCCAATCCTGATTTAACCTGTAAAAGACTCTAAACAAAGACAAAAGACACTAAAACACATCTATATCATGGTCTAAAATGGGTAAAAACCATGATATATCAGATACCAAATGAAAACTCTGAGAACACGTTGATAGAAAGAACTTCACACACGAGTTACTAAACGAACACTTTATTAAGAATCACTTGAACAAATTACAAGAATCTTGTTCAATCAGTTTTATACGACTTTACAGCAGTGAATCGTGACTGACCAATTCCTAATCTACCCAGAAACCTTACCGTACAACATCAGTTGCACACACTCGTATATTCACTCACCAAGATCCCTAGCTCGTATCAACTCGTGTGTCACACTCTGAATAACCTTCGAACGGCTGACCTAATTCCATTAGGTCTTCTGCCTTATATACTCGTGAACCACAAGTATCTTGCCCTACACAATCTCTTCCTTCCATACTTGATACTATTTTTCATATCTTGATTTGTGTCCACGCCACAAACTGTTGACTTGTATTCCACATCATGTCCTTTGTGTCATTCTTGTCATCACTTGAGTCACTCGCGTACCAACTCAAAACCTTTGAGCTTTCAGTTGGCCAACATCTTTTTCAACTTGAACGATATAATCTCTTTATTGTATACTTATGTAATTCAAAAGTTTTATTGTTGACCAGAAAACAACTTTTGACGGCGGTGAATGATGAAGAAGCAGTTGTACATACATGTGCATATTATAACCATTATTACCATGTTAAATTATCAAAGCAACAACATAATGTAGCCGGGGAGAGAAGAACTATGCGAGTTATACATGTGGTATAAACGGTGACGCGACGGCGTTAAAGTGATGTAAACTAGGACCCACATCACATGCAGGGGTGGAGCTGAGCACAGACATTTGAGACATTTGTTTAGGGCCTTCGTTTTTAAAGGAATATGTTTACTAGTATGGTTAAAAGCATCTTGATAAGCTCAAAAACATAACACAACCAATATAAAAACATAGCTGAGTTTATATTATAAAAACCTAAAAGGTGAAGGATGTTTTGTGGTTAATCCTGATTTAGTTCATCAGATTAATAGATCCTAAACATGCTGATCTAGGTTCTCCTTGATTAGAAACAATAAGATCTCACCTTATACCTGTTTATGCAGCGGAAAGAGAAGGTATATCAGAGATCAGAGAGCCACCGAATGATAACTCCTCCAGAGGTTCACACACGCACACCAAGCAGGAAGAGAGGCTGCTAGACCAAGCTGAGGAGGCGCAGGAAGAGAGAGAGAGGCGCGGCTGGGATGGCTAGGGTTAGGGAGAAAGAGATTTGGGTTTTAGTTTATAAAACCCTTCTCTTTCCCTTTTGGGCTTTTGGGCCCAAATGCCAATCTGATTAAATCCCTTGGATTTAATCAGACTCATTAATCTCTCTCTAAGTACGACAAATGCCTGGCACTTTTACCGTACTTCTGCTAAGCCGTTCCTACACATTTTCCTGTTAGCTTAGGCGTGTGACCCATATGGGATCATATAATAAAGGCAATAAGTCCAAGACTTATAGATCATGAGCGGACTCTAGCAAGCCATCATGACCCCCAGTATTATATGACTTATGTCTGATCATTGACATACTCTTACTTTCTAGAGACAGTACCGAGATTACTGGACACAATTCCAACAATCTCCCACTTGTACTGGAATCTCTGTATTCATAATCCTTTTGTCTCAATATCTCGATTAGTCATAAGGCAAGATTGGTGTCATCCTTATAAAGCCTAATCTTGTTCATCGGACTCTGATTCGATACTGACAATCCAAACGACTCGGGACAGTCCGTTTGAGCATGGCCATGCATTTTCCAGTATTCAAATCTCCGATTGGCCTAGAGATATTCACTCCATTTATATTGGAGGGACAAATTCCGTCTTGTTCCATCACTGTAAACTACTCATTTCATAATATACCCAAACAAGGTCCTTATAACTATCGCAGAACGACAGCGTTAGACAATGATCAAAGTGTATCAGTCCATGTGCAGTCACATGCATGCGAACTCAGGTCTAAGGACTATACTCTATAGTCGTAGTAAGAATCTCTTATGACACAGATATAAATATCCTGAAGAGTTCTTAAAAGTGGGTCGTGTCCGGTCGTATGTTCCCAACATACACCTATGTACTGACTTTGATGCCGCGCATCTATGACACACTGAGACTTTGTCATAAGTCACATACCAATCTAGTCTCACACGGTTGTTGGTGTTCCAATTTCAACAACCTTCGACTAGGGACTGGATGATATAAGCCATCTATCAAATATAGGGTCTCATGATCAAGCTAAATGACTTCGATGACTCAAGATCAAGGCACTTACTTCGATGACCTATAAAATGGTTTATATCACTTTGGAACGATTATTTCATCACAGTTAAAATAATCTTGAAATAATAATTTCATTAAACATAAAATGTTTTACAAGAACATATCAAATAACTAAATAAAGCCCTCAAACTCCCACTCAAATTTAGATTACATTTCAATGTCTTTAATGCCTACAACTTCAGTCAGAAACTCGAGCTTAGGCCTTGGGAGTGGCTTCGTCAACGGATCAGCGACGTTGTCATCTGTCTGAACTCGGCTGATCTTGACTTCCTTTCTATTAATGATGTCACGTATCAAGTGAAATCTTCTTAGAACATGCTTGGATTTCTGGTGTGATCTTGGTTCCTTTGCCTGAGCAATAGCACCATTGTTATCACAAAACAGTGCTAGAGGCTCAGCCGCATCTGGTATCACACCTAGTTCAACAATGAACTTTCGTATCCAAACAGCTTCCTTCGCAGCTTCTGAGGCGGCGATATATTCAGCTTCTGTAGTGGAATCAGCAACGGTGTCTTGCTTGGAGCTTCTCCAACTGATTGCACCGCCATTCAGACAAAAGATATAACCGGACTGTGACCGGAAATCATCTTGGTCTGTCTGGAAACTTGCGTCCGTGAATCCACTGACTTTAAGCACATCACTTCCACCGTACACTAAGAACTTATCCTTAGTATGTCTTAGATACTTCAAGATATTCTTTACGGCAATCCAATGGTTTTCACCTGGATTTGACTGGTATCTACTCGTCATGCTCAATGCATAAGCAACATCAGGACGAGTACAGATCATGGCATACATGACAGATCCTATTGCAGATGCATAAGGAATATTCTTCATGCGCTCAAGCTCAGCAGCCGACGTAGGGCTCTGCTTCTTGCTTAGCGTTGTGCCATGTACCATTGGCGTGAAGCCCTTCTTGGAATCTTTCATGCTGAATCTTTGTAGGACTTTGTCAATGTATTAATCTTGACACAAGCCTATCAGCCTTCTAGATCTATCCCGGTAGATCCTGATTCCAAGAACGTATGCGGCTTCACCCATGTCTTTCATGGAAAAACAACTTCCAAGCCAGTCCTTTACGGACTTCAGCATTGGAACGTCGTTTCCGAGAAGCAGTATGTCATCGACATACAGAATAAGAAATACTATTTTGCTCCCACTAGTTTTCTTATACACGCATTGTTCTTCTTTGTTTCTGATGAAGTCAAATTGCTTGATCGCTTCATCAAAACGAAGATTCCAGCTCCTCGATGCTTGCTTTAATCCATAAATGGATTTATGAAGCTTGCATACTTTCCCAGCATTCTTTGGATCTATGTAACCGTCAGGTTGTGTCATATACACATCCTCTTCCAGAATACCATTCAGGAAGGCGGTTTTCACGTCCATCTGCCAAATTTCATAATCATGAAAAGCTGCAGTTGCTAGTAGAATCCGAATAGATTTCATCATAGCCACTGGTGAATAGGTTTCATCGTAATCCACACCGTGAACTTGTCTGAAACCTTTTGCCACCAACCTGGCTTTGTAAATCTGGACATTTCCATCCACGTCAATCTTCTTCTTGAAGATCCATTTGCACTCGATGGCTTTTACACCAGCGGGTAAGTCAACCAATGAAAACACTTGGTTGACCGACATGGAGTCCATTTCGGAATCAGTGGCCTTGCGCCACTTCGAGGAATCTGGGCCCATCATGGCTTGATTGAAGTTCGATGGTTCATCACCATCAATGATCAGAAGATCATGACAGTCAGTCACGAGGAATCCTTGATATCTCTCGGGTTCGTGACGGATCCTCCCGGATCTTCGAACTTCAGGTACTACAGGTTCAGGCTCTACAATTTCTTGTAGGTCCTCCTGCTGCTCTTCCTCATTAGGTTGAGCAGTATCCTGTTCATCTTGAATTTCTTCAAGCAGTACCTTACTCCCACTGTCTTTCTTAGAGAGAAACTCCCTCTCAAGAAAGTTACAATCCCGGGCAACAAAGATCTTGTTCTCGGAACGTAGATAGAAGTAATAAGCCTTGGTTTCCTTCGGATAACCAATGAAGTAGCATTTATCAGACTTTGGTGTAAGCTTGTCTGAGATTAATCTCTTGACATAGGCTTCACAACCCCAAATTCTTAGATAAGACAGCACTGGAGCCACTCCAGTCCATAATTCATATGGTGTCTTTGCTACTGCTTTCGATGGCGCTCTATTTAGAGTGAACACTGCTGTTAGCAGAGCATATCCCCAAAGGGATATTGGAAGGTCTGTGTGACTCATCATAGATCGAACCATATTCAATAAGGTCCGATTTCTCCTCTCAGACACACCATTCCATTGAGGTGTTCCGGGAGGAGTGAGTTGGGATACGATCCCACACTCTCTTAGATGATCACTGAATTCTTGGCTTAAGTATTCTCCTCCTCGGTCGGACCGAAGAGCCTTAATGCTTTTGCCAAGTTGGTTCTGTACTTCATTTTGGAATTCTCTGAACTTCTCAAAAGATTCAGACTTATGTTTCATCAAATAAACATATCCATACCTACTGAAATCATCAGTAAAGGTAATGAAGTACTGATAGTTTCCTCTTGCATTTGTGGACATTGGGCCACACACATCAGTGTGTATCAGGCCTAATAAGTCACTGGCCCTCTCGTTAGGTTTATTAAAGGGGGCCCGTGTCATTTTGCCCATCATGCAGGATTCGCATTTCTCACATGACTCAAAGTCAAATGAGCCAAGAAGTCCATTCGAATGGAGCCTCTTGATGCGTTTTGATAGGTCGAGTTTTAATCCCTATTCTAAACTGCAAGTGCACAGTATAGTCAATGTAGTATATAGGGTTATCGAATCCACAGGGACACTTGGTCTCAAGAGAATCAAACCGTAGGAATTAATACTAGAAATAAGCAAGTAGTGATTGTAATGAATTGCGGTGCAAGAAAGTAAACAGTAGCAGGAAATCGGTTTGTAAGCAATAAACTAAAAGCGTCAAGCCTAGGATATTCTCAGGAAATCAGACAAGCAGACAAGTTAATCAGTCAGGATCAAATTAAACTCAGTTCTAGAACTCAAATCACGAAAATAGAATTAACCAAATCTCTTTGCGAAAACTCTCTAAGTCTAAGTGCAGTAATCCAAATCTCTTTGCAACTACTAACAAATTAAACTAGCATTAAGTTCAAGTTCGATATGTTCACAATTAAACTAAACCAAATCTCTTTGCGAATAATTCAATTGCTCAACCTAAATAGTTCAGATTCCTAAACCCCACTCTCGTGACGTATTTAGTAACCTAGGGTCTAGATTCTAATTGATCAGGTTAGAACTAGCTTTAAGCACAATTTAGTTTGAAGAACATTCTAATCATATGAATCCTAACTGAATTAAACAAGTCTAGCAAGTCATCAAACCCTAATGAGAAACCCTAAACTCAACTATGGATCTACTCAGACATGATTTATGAAAACATAATCATAGAATAAATAGATTGCATATAAGAAATTAAAATATCAAAGGGGTTCGAAATCTTCTCCAAAATATATCAATACAAGGAAAATAGATCAGCCTCAAAAGCTCTAAAAATCTCTTAGCTCTAAGTATCAAAGCGTATCCAAATTAAACACCAAAAACTAGTATATATAGGCATAATCTCGGCTGGGGCTTCTGTGTAAATACTGAAAGTATCTTGGGCTTCTTTGCAAATCTTCAATACTTGTTACGCCGACGCGTACGGCCCATCTCGCGACTGCATCGACCGATGCACAATGCGTGTCGATCGATGCAACATCAAATAATCGAACAGTGAATAAAGCTCTCGGCCAAAACGTCCCAAAATGCCCAAAATGCTCCATATATCTCCAATTAGCTCCAAACCTGATTTAACCTGTAAAAGACTCTAAACTAATACAAAAGACTCTAAAAACACAACTATATCATGGTATAAAGTGGGTAAAAACCATGATATATCAACTCCCCCACACTTAGCCTTTGCTTGCCCTCAAGCAAAACAGAGAACTAAAATGCAGTGAAGAGGTTTGAAAACTCTTCAGAAACTCATTTTGTCATAGAAGCAGCAGCATTCAGATTCCCCTTAGTAATCCACATGAAAGAATCAATCTACAGACATCAAGACCAACATGTACTTCCCCCACACTTAGCAACTGTCCTAAGTAAACGCCACAATCACATTCAAGCATTCAAATTCACCCTACTGACTTCTGCAAGTATTTAAGTGCGGTCTCACCTAAGGAGTATCGATCTAAAGGCACATGGATTCTTACCTTGCCAGCTCTAGACCACAATACTATCTTTCTCTAGTCCCTTTCTTCTCTTTCCCTTCTTTAACAACTGATTTTTCCCCACTGGGTATCATTTTTTTTTTTTTATCAGTGTTCTTCCCGTTATGGGGTGTACTTTGGACACATTCCATGGATCACATGAGAGATAATAGTGTTTGCTACCACTCTCATGACCACTTCGGAGTTACTAACTCATCCTCAGTTTATTATTATTATTATTTTTTTTTTTTTTTACTTTACAGAAGGGGAGAAGGGGACTAAATAGGACAGGTTTACAGGCTGTGTCAGAACTAACAGGGAATCCGACATAAAGCATACCAAGCCCTTAGGTGAAAAAAATTAAAGTCAGTATTAAGGTGAAGTCAGTAAAGGATCCTCTGATACCTGAAGTGATATGGGTGTCCTCAGTAGGCTGATCTGTGATGGGGTTTTCTAATAGTCATAGATAGATCTGCAGCTTCATCCCAATGGTCACTTAAGTTCCTGCAAATGCTGCTAATCTCCTCCAAAAATCATTGTTTCCTACTTAAACCAATTTTGACTCGAAAAACAAATTTTGAAAAATTTAACTGACTCTCTGTCGCAGTCAGGCATCGATCGTTGCACTAGGTGCACCGACCGTTGCTGTGCGATTTCTGTTGTAACGATCGACACAAATGTGTGTCGATCGACGCAATGCGATTTTCACGAACCCTGCAACCAAAAACTCACCAAACAGAAACAAAAACGTAAAATCTAGAAAAAATACTAAAAATAAGAAAGAAAACAACTAAACCTATCAGTGGGTTTCCTCCCACTCAGCGCTTGTTTAAGGTCATTAGCTTGACCGGACGCACAAGATCTTTCAGGCACTTAGAGATCCTGACAGAGACTTTTTCTGTCTCTGTTCAAGTCTCCTCATCCATGGTGGAGTGTAGGCTGTTGCTGAATGCTTCAGTCCAAGAAAAGCAGGTGTAGATTGTGCTCCAGGATCTAGTATCACAGGCCCATCTGGCTTCTCATCTTCTGCTTCTAGGATCGTGAAGGTCTGCCCATCTATCAGTGGTTTCCGCAGCTTCTCCATGTCATATCGCAGCGTCTCATCTCCCAGGTGGAGGTCTATTAGACTTTGTCTGACATCAATCACAGCTCCTGCTGTAGCCAAGAATGGTCTTCCAAGTAGCAGTGCTTCATCCGGATCGCAATCATATTTCAGCACAAGGAAGTCTGTTGGAACCAAGTAGTTTCCAACTCTCACTGGTATGTCTTCTAAAACTCCTTCTGGAACTCGTATAGACTGATCAGCTAGGATAAGACGGGTTCTAGTAGGAGAAAAATTCAGCACCCCCAGCTTCTCTGCCACAGAATAAGGCATCATACTTCCAGCAGCTCCTAAATCACAAAGAGAGCGTCTAAAGCTATTCTCGAAGATGGAGCAATCAAGTATAAAGACTCCAGGGTCAGGTAACTTCTTTGGGATCTTGTTCAGTAGCACTTCACTAATGTGTTGGGGAACTACAATCACCCATTCTTTCAGGTCATCATCCAATGGTAGCATCTTGTTCAAATACCTCTGCACACAGGGATGATAAGGTGGATCATCAGGCGGTGGAATTTCTTCCAAGTCTTCACCACTCTCCTCCAGTTTCTTCAGCTCCTCAATCTCCTGTTTAATTACCTCAGATACCTTGGGATATTTCCTAATGGCTTGTGCATAAATCTCCTCCTGAGTGATTTCAGATACATCAGGGAATAGGCGGGCCAGTTCTGCATCAGTCTCATAATCATCCGGCAACACTGTCTGTTCACGTCCTGCATCGACCGACACAAGGTGTGTGTCGATCGTTGCAATACGATCGTCGCGGATTCCACCCGTGAGTTTTTCACTCAATTCCGAAAATTCTGCTTCATCAACCAACTCAGCTGTGCTTAGCTCAAACTTCTCACCCAGATGAGATCCATCATTAACGAGTACAGACCAGGCTTTAATATGAGTATCTGCAGGTCCTTTTCCTTTCATAGTACCTGAAATCTGATTAACCTGAGTGTCCAGTTGCTTCATGTGAGTGTTCATAGACTCAATCTTCCCATTGAGATCTCCATACATAGCATCAATCTTCTTGTTGCAGTCCACAGAAGTCTTGATTTGGCTCTCCAGCAACTGTTCCATCATTGTCTCCATCTTAGTCTCGAAAGCAGTAGGTGTAGGAGGTGTTTGATAAGATGAAGACCCGTAGGTCCTTTGAGCATTCTGTCCATAAGGCTTCTGAAAGTTGCTGTTCTGTCCATAGCCTGAAGAGTTCTGATTGCCCGTGTAGGCAGTTTTCTGTCCTCCACCGGAAAATCTGTTCCCAGATTGATATCCAAATCTGTTTCCTTGGAAACCAGATCCTCCGATGTAATTCACATCCTCTTCCTGAGTGTCCTCCTCAGTCTGAATCACTTCTACTTCTTGAGCGAAGTGGACAGCTTTCTTCTCACCTAGAAGAGTGCAGATTTTATCCATTCTGGACCTCAATTCAGCCATCTCCGAGTTATCAATACTTCCACTAGGCTTCTTTCTCCTCTCATCCATAGTCTTGCAACTATTGCTGCTAATCAAATTCTCGATCAGTTGCTTAGCTTGTGTAGGAGTCCTGGTGTTGAAGTTGGCATCACTAGAATTATCCAGCGCCTGCTGATACGGAAGATCTATTCCTCTGAAGAAGATACCAATCAGCTGAACTTCAGTGAATCCATGGTGCGGACAGTCACGCTGATACTGCTTAAATCTCATCCAGGCAGTCTTTAAAGGCTCCACAACTCCTTGGGAGAAAGTAAGTATGTCCTGTCTAGATTGGTCTGAACGCGCATTGTCATAGAAATGACGCAGGAATTCACTCTTTAAGGCTGCCCAAGTAGTATACTGACCAGGTGCCAGTTGTCTCAGCCATGCACTAGCGTCTCCAGCAAGACTGTGCGGAAATAGCTTAAGGAACAGATAGTCCTGGCAAACTCCATCGTATTTCATACCAGTAACTATGTCCTCAAACTTGTCTATGTGATCCATAGGCTGCTCTGATTGAAGACCATGAAAAGCAATCTGCCTCATCAGTTGGTAGTAGATAGTCTTTACCTCAAAGTCGTTCCTCTCAAAGGCAGGAAGCACTAAAGCTGCTCGGTTCGCATGAAACTCGTCAGGTCTGTTGTAATCAGCTAATGTCCTTTCACGGACAACCATCTGACCCAGTGGCTCAGCTTCATCAGGGATCACTCGTCCCTCAGCATCAATCCTATGCCCAGCAGCATTGTAAGGATTGTTCTCTGGATCCCTCAGGGTTCCATCAGCATCTGGTATCAAGATCAAGCGTTCTCGTACCATTTTCTCTCTCTTTTCCCTTCTGATTGTCCTTTCTAGACGTCCAAGTTCCTCTAGATTGAGATTAACCAAGCTCGAGTTCGGATTACTTCTAGTGTTCTGCGTTGGCATAAACTGTCTGTAATCGTCCAGCAACGATCGATGCTATCAGTGCAACGATCGGTTCAATCTCAGAATCGCCTAGTGTCGATCGACGCAAGATGTGCAACGGTCGACGCAAGGCGATTTCGGTACCTGCGACAGAAAGAATCAGAGAAAAGAATCAGTAAAATCAAAATAAAACAAAAACGAAAAGCAAAAACAAAAACGAAAAATTTCTAGTAAAACCCTAAGTTCGGTCCTATCGAAGACTCAAAGAGTCCCCGGCAACGGCGCCAAAACTTGATAGGTCGAGTTTTAATCCCTATTCTAAACTGCAAGTGCACAGTATAGTCAATGTAGTATATAGGGTTATCGAATCCACAGGGACACTTGGTCTCAAGAGAATCAAACCGTAGGAATTAATACTAGAAATAAGCAAGTAGTGATTGTAATGAATTGCGGTGCAAGAAAGTAAACAGTAGCAGGAAATCGGTTTGTAAGCAATAAACTAAAAGCGTCAAGCCTAGGATATTCTCAGGAAATCAGACAAGCAGACAAGTTAATCAGTCAGGATCAAATTAAACTCAGTTCTAGAACTCAAATCACGAAAATAGAATTAACCAAATCTCTTTGCGAAAACTCTCTAAGTCTAAGTGCAGTAATCCAAATCTCTTTGCAACTACTAACAAATTAAACTAGCATTAAGTTCAAGTTCGATATGTTCACAATTAAACTAAACCAAATCTCTTTGCGAATAATTCAATTGCTCAACCTAAATAGTTCAGATTCCTAAACCCCACTCTCGTGACGTATTTAGTAACCTAGGGTCTAGATTCTAATTGATCAGGTTAGAACTAGCTTTAAGCACAATTTAGTTTGAAGAACATTCTAATCATATGAATCCTAACTGAATTAAACAAGTCTAGCAAGTCATCAAACCCTAATGAGAAACCCTAAACTCAACTATGGATCTACTCAGACATGATTGATGAAAACATAATCATAGAATAAATAGATTGCATATAAGAAATTAAAATATCAAAGGGGTTCGAAATCTTCTCCAAAATATATCAATACAAGGAAAATAGATCAGCCCCAAAAGCTCTAAAAATCTCTTAGCTCTAAGTATCAAAGCGTATCCAAATTAAACACCAAAAACTAGTATATATAGGCATAATCTCGGCTGGGGCTTCTGTGTAAATACTGAAAGTATCTTGGGCTTCTTTGCAAATCTTCAATACTTGTTACGCCGACGCGTACGGCCCATCTCGCGACTGCATCGACCGATGCACAATGCGTGTTGATCGATGCAACATCAAATAATCGAACAGTGAATAAAGCTCTCGGCCAAAACGTCCCAAAATGCCCAAAATGCTCCATATATCTCCAATTAGCTCCAAACCTGATTTAACCTGTAAAAGACTCTAAACTAATACAAAAGACTCTAAAAACACAACTATATCATGGTATAAAGTGGGTAAAAACCATGATATATCACGTTTCTCGCTGATGTGCCCTAAACGACAATGCCATAGAAACGTTCGGTTCTCCTCATTAGGTTTGAACCGTTTGGTATTAATGTTATATATTGGCGCGGATTGATCGAGTATGTAAAGCCCATTCGTAAGAGGGGCAGAACCATAGAACAAATTGTTGCGATTGAAGGAACATAATTTATTCTTAACTGAAAAATCATAACCTTCCAAATCCAACAAAGAAATTGAAATAATATTTCTGCTTATAGCAGGTACAAAATAACAATTATTGAGTTCTAAAATCAATCTCGAAGGTAAAGACAACAAGTATGTGCCTACAGCTAGTGCTGGAACTTTCGCTCCATTCCCAACTCGTAGCTCCACTTGTCCTTGCTTCAGCCTTCTACTGTTGCTGAGTGCCTGCATATTAGTACAAATATGAGCCCCACAACCAGTATCCATAACCCATGAGGTATTATCAGAAGTAGTTGTATTAACTTCTATAACAAAAATACCTGTCGAAGAAGTCTCGAGAGTCTTCTTCTTCAATTTCTTTAGACCTTCTTGGAATTTCTTACATTCTCTCCTCCAATGCCCTGGTTCTTTACAGAACCTGCATATGTCAGTTGGCCCAGCCTTTGACTTGGGCTTGGGCTTTGGCGTGTCCTTGTCCGCGACTTGGACAGCCTTGGCCTTTCCCTTATCCTTAGCAGAGGATTTCTTAAACCCCTTGCCCTTTTGCACCATAAGCACATTGGGGTCCTTGGCGGTTTTCCTCAAGTTGGGCTCTGCAGTCTTGAGCATTCCGTGAAGCTCAGGCAATGTCTTACTCAAGCCATGCATGTTAAAGTTCAGAATGAACTGATCATAGCTTGCAGGTAATGACTGCAGAATGATGTCGCAAGCAAGTTCCTGGCTGATAGGGCAGTCGAGTTTCTGAAGATGATCGAGATAACCCATCATCTTCAAGACATGAGGACTCACTGCCGCATTTGCAGCCAACTTACAGTCTAAGAGGTTCTTAACTGTCTGAAACCTCTCAGTCCTTGCTTGCTCCTGAAAAAGCGATTTCAGGCTTGCCATTATCTCAATTGGTGACAATACACTCTCGAACTGCATTTGCAGCTCAGCAGTCATTGTCGCCAACATAAGGCAATACACATCATTTTCATCTGACGAATGCTTTTCCCAAGCATTATGCAGAGTCCTGGCGGCATTGTTAGCAGGCCTCTCGGGGAGAGGATCACGAAGGACATAATCCTTCTTCTCCTGCTTGAGGACCAGCCTCAAGTTCCTTGACCACGTCAGGAAGTTCGTTCCAGTCAGCTTCTCTTTCTCGAGAACAGACCGGATTGAGAATGTGTTTTGTGTGCTTGTAGTAGTCATAGCTGAAATATATAAGCTAAAAGGTTATTAGTTAATATGTTCAATATGATTAATCTTATATTATAATTAATATGATCAATCATGCATTATATTCAATAACATAAGTTACCCTCAATAGAATATAATGATTCCAAGATCCACATATAACTAAGATTAAAGTGGGCCACTGGCCGTCACCCAACCTTAGCTTATATCGGTAAGCCCTATATCGGCTAATTATATCCGTGATATAACTCTTGGTTGTGAATCTGGGCCCGAGGCCCAATCCACTCTGATGTCTCAAGGCCCGGGACTCCCGATGGCCTAGTCAAGAAAACCAGACTATACAGTCATGTAATCATTAATGTCTGGGACTCCCAATGACATTTATGAATCACAAACCGTCTTATCCACGCAAAAGTAGACACCCTCACACTGTAAGGCCATGAATACAATTGAATGGGCTTCGACAGCTGACATAGCCTGGACAAGACATCCAACGCTTGATATTATTTGAGGTTCGTAGGTTTATTAAAATTTCATTCCCAAAATAGAAGATTACTATTTCGGGAAACTTTCTATTTTTGGAAACCTACTATTTTGGAAACTTTCTAAAATTGGAAACTTTCTAAAACCGGAAACTTTCTAACTTTAGAAATTTCTTAAAATCCAAAACCCGCAAATCTAGAAACTTCTATTTTAAGAAACTTTCTAATTTCAAAATTTCGGAAACTTTAATTTAAAATCGATTTATATAACTTTATAAAATAAATTTTAAATTAATCTGAAGAAAGACTCAAATAATTGGCCCAATTGTTTTAACTTCTTGGCCCGAGGCCCAAGAATTGGTCCATGTCCAAGACATGACCCAATTGTCCAATTAAATGACATAACCGGTCTGGTTCATTAAAATTGGTCTTAACCAAAATTAATTACTACGATGACCACAATTGTCAACCGGTTATTTACTAAACCGGATTTTCTCAATTTATTTGGTCCAACCAAATCAAATTAGAAAATCCTGGTTTAGGCACAAAATCCAATTTTCGACTTTGGATTTCTTATCCTGGTTTAACCAGAATTTAATAAAATTATTAAATCTGTTTATTAAACCGAGATGATTAATTTTAATTAAGTTTTTTAACCGAACCGAACCGAATTGGTCACGAACCGAACCGAATTGGTCACGGCCGTGACCTAGCTCCTCGATCATGATCGACCAGCCGCAAAACGTGCGATCCAAGATCCACGATCGGGATGGCCGATCCTCACGCGATCGTCACGCGAGCTGGACGGGACGGTGCTGGCCGAGACGCACAAACGCGATCCAAGCGAAGCTCGCGCCTCTCGGTCGATCGGTCGACCAATCCATGCTATCGATCGATCGATACATGCGATTTGTTTGGTCGATCGGATCAACTTTCGGCCGATCGCTTACCAAGTCATATAGCTTGGTTCGCGATTTCAAATATGTTTAGGTTTTGATTCTTGTTTCTTAAGTGAATTATCTTATCAGTAGTTGATTCAAAACACATCTTAAAACAAGAAAAACAATCCTAAACGAGATTCTAAACAAGAAAAACCAGAACCTGGCTCTGATACCACTGAAGGATGTTTTGTGGTTAATCCTGATTTAGTTCATCAGATTAATTGATCCTAAACATGCTGATCTAGGTTCTCCTTGATTAGAAACAATAAGATCTCACCTTATATCTGTTTATGCAGCGGAAAGAGAAGGTATATCAGAGATCAGAGAGCCACCGAGTGATAACTCCTCCAGAGGTTCACACACGCACACCAAGCAGGAAGAGAGGCTGCTAGACCAAGCTGAGGAGGCGCATGAAGAGAGAGAGAGGCGCGGCTGGGATGGCTAGGGTTAGGGAGAAAGAGATTTGGGTTTTAGTTTATAAAACCCTTCTCTTTCCCTTTTGGGCTTTTGGGCCCAAATACCAATCTGATTAAATCCCTTGGATTTAATCAGACCCATTAATCTCTCTCTAAGTACGACAAATGCCTGGCACTTTTACCGTACTTCTGCTAAGCCGTTCCTACACATTTTCCTGTTAGCTTAGGCGTGTGACCCATATGGGATCATATAATAAAGGCAATAAGTCCAAGACTTATAGATCATGAGCGGACTCTAGCAAGCCATCATGACCCCCAGTATTATATGACTTATGTCTGATCATTGACATACTCTTACTTTCTAGAGACAGTACCAAGATTACTGGACACAATTCCAACAAAAGGTTACGACAAAAAAAAAAGAAATGAGTCAAATGGTCAAGATTTTTTACACAACCCAATATAAATATAGAAAATATAAGGCCTTCGACCAAAAAAAAAAAAAAAAAAAGAAAATATAAGGCCTTTGACAAATATCTCGTCATCAAAGCTCGTTGAATGATTTTACAGAAAAAATGTAAAAATAACATTTTTTATGAATCAGTAGTTATATTATCAATTTTTTGGGGGTTTTTTTCCGAAGAAATTGTTTTTATGTTATTTTGAATATTTGAAATCATTTGAATTAAAAAAAAAAAACAAGTTAATTGTTTTTGTAATGAAGATCCCTTTTTTTTTTCCACCTACGGCTTCCATTACGTCAACTTTGTCCCTGATCACATACCTCTCTAGTCTCCATCAATGTGTTGGCTGAAAGGGAGTGCCCAAAAGTCTCGCGACGTCCACTGGCTTATAGGCCGGTCCTACCGTTGCTGTTGGTTGTTTTGGCCATCTCTAAAATCTAACATCGAGGAAAGGCTCAATAAGAGAGATCTTATGCGAATCTAATACGTGTACGGCTGACACGTCTTGAAGATTGGTGATCAGGATACGGATCGCCGCATGGAGATAATAGCCTCAGAAAATAAATATTTTCTGGCTCATTGAACAGAATCCCATGTGCATCTCCCCACTTCAAATGTGATTGGATGGGGTATTAAACAGGGAAGAGAAAGTATAGATTTTTTCCTGGGTTGAATCACACCCAAATAATACCAATCAAAGTGGATAACAAAATAAATGAACAATTGGATAATTGGATGTGATGATTATGTCCCCACAAAAAATTATTTAGCCAATAATAAAAGGCAGACAGCATAACATTATCCCAATAGAAAGTGGGAAAATTTTCTTATATTTTATTATTTAAATTAAAAGAAAAAATACTGTTCCAACCATTTCGTAATAAAAATCATTTTGACATCTTTTATACAAATTTTAAAAATATATTAAAAATTTTATTATACCTTTAATAATTATATTTGAATTTTGGTATCTTTGTTTTTATTAATTAATACTAAAATTAAAGTAAATAATTTATATCAAAAGTTATATTGAAAATTTAAAATTACATTTATTTTAAAATAAAAAAATTCTAAAACGATAATTTTATAAAATAGATGGAATATAAAAATCAGTTAGCTAGTTTCATATTTCTCATCTTCAAACACGACTTCTCTCATTTTTTTTGTTTTATCTTTCAGCTTTGAATAAAAAAAATCTTCAAATTCATATAATTTTTTTTTTTTGACAAAAAATTCGTATAATCTTCTAAGAAATTATAAATGCAAGTATTTTAAACTTTTAATATAATATATAGATATATTTAGATTTAACACATATATATTCAATAACAATTACTATATGTATACAATTACTATATGTATATATATGTAACTACAAATATATATAATTTAGAAGTATCTATGTATATTAATTTTTAAAATTAGATTATTTATGAAATTTTATTTTCTAATTATAGTTTCTTAGCATTAATTAAGAAAATATTATTGGTTTATGAAAAAAAAATATTCACTAATTTTAAAAGAATTTCAGGTTTTCTTAAATTATCTCAGCAAATTTTGTAGATTTGCATAGATTATTTAACTTCAAAATAAAAATATTGTACAAAAGTGTAATATCATAAAACTACACTTTTATTTAATTCGTTTAAAATAACATTTTTGTAAGTTAATTAACTAAATTATTCATATTTTTTAATATTTAAATCAAATAATTCATTAAAAACTAATTAAGTTTGTTTAATGGAATATTTAATAATTAAAAGATGTAATTTGTTGTTAAAATTAGGATGAAAGTGATATATTATTATTTATAAAAAATAGAAGATTGTGGCATTGCAATAATATATTAATTAAACATATTGGTATTCACGTTAATCGCACGACTGGAAAAATTGACTATTAACCGAAAGTTCCATGATGTTCTTAATGGAATGGTACGATTGGTTGTAGAATATATTCGCCCACGAACAGTCGAAGAATTGATGGTTATATCCAGCCAGTTAGAAAGAGAGAACATATTGGGCTTATTTTAACGGATTTATCGGTGCACTTGATGGAATCCATGTGCCGGTAATGGTGACACCAGATCGAGAAGATCTCTCATTTATAGACAGAAAAGGAAATGCAAGCCTTAATGTTTTGGCTATATGCGATATTGATATGCTTTTTACATATAGTTTTTTCGAGATGGCTGGATCTGCCCATGATGCACGAGTGCTGGCGATTATGATACGAGATTATCCAATGTTTCTTGTACCTCCAGTTAGCAAATATTATCTTGTAGATTCTGAATATGCTAACATATGTGGATATTTAGCTCCATAGTGAAAAGAAAAAGCGGATGGGACAATCATCTCTAAGAGTTTTTCAACCGTGAAACTCCTCGGAAGAATAAAGAAATGTTTAATAGGTTGCATGCGTTCTTATGTTTTGTTATTGAACGAAAATTTGGAATATGGAAGAAGAAATGGAGGGTTCTTAATGAATTTAAAAGGTATGATATCCCTACACACAAAAATATTGTGTTCGCTATGATAAGATTGCACAATTTTATTAGGCAACATTATTTTAAAGACTCGGATTTTGAAAATATTAATATCAAAAATAATATTGCACAACCATGAGTAGATGAGAATAATGAGCATGACGACAAAAATGATGTCAGATTGAAGAAGAATCAGAGAAAAGAATATATATATATATATATATGCAGACAGTTCGTGATAAAATTGCTAAACAAATATGGTCAGAAAATCAACATAGATTCCGAAATCGTCGATAAATTTCAACATGTTCAAAATATTTTAATTTTAGTTTGTAATTCCAGATTTAACTTTAAGATGTGATTTTAGAAAATAATTGATATGATTTATTGCTACTCTTTTCGTTGTACTTCTTTTTATATTATTGGTTGAAATATAATAACATACATATTTTAATAATTCTCTCTCAATTACTCTCAATTACTTTTACTAACTACTAATCCCATTATTTTTTTTTTTTCATTTTTATTCTACTTTTTCTCTTTCTATCTCTTTCTTTTCTTCCTTCTCTATCCTTATACTTTCAATTCCTCTCAATAACTCTAATTTCATCCAGTCGCACTATAACGCCTCCTTTCCGTTTATCCGCTGACCGAATAACTGACCGGCCAACAATCAAACAAGAACATGATCGGCCGAATCCGTGCATGCCAAACGAGAAGAGTTCATAAAAATATGAAAGCCAAAGACGGTCCGGTTTGAGTCAACGGATCGAACCAAAGCATCCTTGACTTTGTTTACCTTGTATCTACGATATAAGGCTTTTCAATATGTACCGCTTCCACGAGTTATTTTTTTGTTCAAACTAAACTGTGAATCAGAGAATAATTTCGTTTTCGTTTCTAAGTATTTTAAATCCTTTAATTTAATTTAAGAGTTTCTTGAAAGATAACTTATGGAGCTCCCCAAATCCGAAACAGAAATAAAACCATGAAATCAAGTTGAATGAAATCGTAGCCAAGCGACCCGAATCTAATCCGAGTGTCTTATGCGTCCGCCGAGCTATGTCAAACATGAAAAACAAAAAGAGAGTTTCATGAGAAATCTAAGATTACCCAGTGAGTTGGCTACCAACTAAACATGCTTCTAAAACAAGCTATACGAATCACACCCAAACCCAAAATAACATACTATAAACAAATAATCAAATAAAGCAGCCGATCATGTGCTACCAAGACGTAATGAGCTCCACATCACACACGTATTCTCTACCAACAACAACAACTACGAAAATCAAGAACACTACAACACATGCCCTCGATTAGACTTGATCTAACAAACGCATCACTAACGCAATCTTCACACCATGGGCCCCACACGCGAACTCGGTAAGTTCCACGGGAACACTTAGCTTTCCCATGATAACTAAAACCTCACACGATTCCTGTACGTAAACACGAAGTCCTACGACTAGAACACTGTAACACCCCTTTCCCGTTATCCGCTGACCGATGAGCTGACCGGTCAACAATCAAACAAGAGCATGACCGATCAAACCCGAGCATGCCAATCGAGAAAAGTTCGTCACAATACGAAGCCAGAGACAGTCCGGTTTGATACAAAGGCTCTCACTAAACCGTCCTTGACCCCGTTTACCTCGCTTTCACAATACAAGGAATTTCAACTTGTATCACTTCCATGAGTTGTGTCGGTTCGGACTAAACCAAATATCAGGGAAGCGATTTGATTTCTAAGTATTTTAAGTCTTTTACAATCAATTTTCCTATTTAAAACTAATTCCAAACAATCAAAAATAAACAGGTGCCATAAAAACCCGAACCGAAATAATACACACAAAAATATCGAATCAAATACCTAGCCCACAAGAAATCCTGAAACTACACCGAGGACCTCCCACGTCTGTCGAGCTAAACCAAACTTGAAAACAACAAAAGGAGCCTAATGAGTGATCTGGAATCACCAAGCGAGCCAGTCCCCACTAAAGGCTTCTAGTCTAACCTATGAATACTAATCCAGCCCCAAAACCCAAAATAACAATCAAAAGGAAGAAATTAGCCTATCACGTGCCACCATGACGTGATAAGCCCAACAACACACAAGCATTCTCTAACAACAATAGAAACTACGGAAATCGAAGCCACTGCGGCACATGCCATCGATTAGACTCGATCTAACTATCGCGAAAACCAACACTAACACCATTGGGCCCATTATGAAAACTCGATAACTTCCACGGGAACACTTAGCTACCGCCATGGTAACTAAAACTACATACGAATCCTAGACGTAAACAGGAAGTCCTATGACCTAAGACACTGTTCTCAGTCCATCGACACACAGCAACTCGGGCTACCCCTAGATAGCCTAAGTTTCCATGCAGTCCGGCCGTAGGACATGACCTCGTATTCTCCGGACCACACACCTACCAGTGTTACTTAATAGGTTAACACCATAACCAGAATCACCACCCGAAGGCACGTGAACCAATCAGGCAACTACCCGAGGATCCAATCGGGTCGGAAGTACCAGAACGATTTCAATCGACTTGCGGAATCTAACACACCCTAGAGTCCTAGTACATAAAGTAAACACACAGACTCACTGGGACTCTACACATCAAGCAAGACCGACAAGGTCGAACGATAAAATAAACACAACCGATCTATCCCGCAAGTCCTACTCAACCACCCCACCAACCTTATCCGGTTCTATACCGGATTAGGTAACTATCAAACTTACCCGGTCCCACGACCGAGGTAAGTGTCACACAACATGTCTACCCGGCCCAACACCGGAATAGAACAAACAACTTAGCCTGCACACAACACAACATCACTCCAATACACAACAATTGAATAACAAACAAGTCTTAAGTTCAATTCCATCTTTCCATTCATTTAGTTCGCTACCTTGGAATTAGCGGATTGTTAACCCCGTAGACGGCTCATAATCAATTACCCTCTTAATTTATATTTCCTAAATATCTTTTAGTAATCTCTTTGATATGTCGGTTTAGGATTAGCAAACCTACTAATCCCCCGACATCTCATTGTTATTAACTTTAATTCAGTTAACCCATTAACCCATCTAATATTACTAACCCACCCGTTATTATACTCTATATAAGTTAGGAGTTTTAATCCATATTTTAATTATGTCTTAATTACTGTATATAGATTCATTTATTATCGTTCTTTCTAGAGTATATATGCATATACGTCCTAAGCATGCCAGTCTATATGAATGAAATAATCAATGTTCAATCAATGGTTTAACAAGTATTAACAACTAACCACTAGAATGCATATATAAATCCTACTCAATTTATTTACTAAACCGATATCAGTCAATTAACATCCAGCTACGGGCATGCAACCTAAGATTACGGTATAAGGGTTTCTCGGTCTACATGACTTAACTACAAATGAAATAACCGACTCACAGTGTGTTAATGCGACGGATGACGAATGTGCAGATGGGAACTCCCGAGACCGAGCAGCTGCAAACTCGAACCTTTCCCGAACCACTAAACCGGAACGAATGAAATCTCCGAGCTAGAGCCGCCCACAAACAGGAGAGTTAACCAATCAAAACAAAAATTGACTACCCTTGACCGGCGTTGACCGAGCGTTGACCGTTGACTTCACTAAACCGGGTGACCAAGCTGAACCAAGGCTGAACCAGAACCAGACCAGGACTAAACCGACTTGACCCAACTCCTATATGAATTGGCTGAAGGGAATCGCGTTGACCGACGGCTCCGATGACTTCTACGGCGTCGACCGCTGTGGAGGTACATTGACCGGCGAATTGTGGAACTCTCCGGTAACTGACCGGCGAAGAGATGAGCTCCAGTGATGGAGAACCGGTGGAAGAGATTCACGAGAGGAGGGAGAAGCTCACGAAAAGCTTTCTGCGGCGTTGATCGATAAGACTCCAGCGTTGACCGGCAAGACTCTGGCGTTGACCGGCGGCAGAAAGCTTCTCCTATAAGGGATTCCAGTGACTAAGGAGACCACTGATGATATGTGGAGATGAGGAGAGGAGGATAGCTGGAGAACCGTTTGATGAGAAAAGAAGAAGCGGCGGAGCTTCACCGGCGGCGATCTTCCGTGGCGGCGATCTTCCGCGGTAGCTCTGGCGAATTCCGGCGACGGCGGTGAAGGCGATCGGTGGCGTATGGAGAGGAGGAGATGGTGAGTCTGAATATGGAAAGGTCTTATGAAGATTCAGAGGGGTTTAGAAGTTACTTGGGTAACTTGGTGTTCAAGTCAGGAAGAACACCAAGAACATCTTGAATATCTTCAAAGAACTATGAATATGGGATGAGTTTTGGTTGAAGATGGTGAGAAAAGAGTGGGGCTCGTGGGTAGTGAGAGGAGAGATATCAGAGAGGATTTTTGGTTGGTTTTTGGGTGAGAATGAATGTGAGTTGATCCGATATCGCCTATTCCGAGTTTACTTCATAAAAACCCCGCAAACTCTGCAGTAAATTCCTAAAGCTTCTTTTTAAAAATAATAGATTATTTTAGAAATAATTAGCAACTTGATTCGCTCCATTCACACATCAGTAGCTGCCGTAACAGATTTTACAAGTTTTATTAGTTTTATCGGTTTCCTTTCCCGATAGACTGAAAACCCCCATTTAAAGTCCGTTTCTTCCACTTCTTGTCTTATAAATGTTTTCTTTACTTAAAATTAAAATCATTTGGCCCGTCTTTGCTTCTGGCTCGGATTTTTTAAAATAACTAAAATGCCACGCATCTTCTGAAAATTACAAAACTGCCCCGGTTGACTTTTCTGCTGCCCGTTGACCCAATTTTGGGAAACATGGTATTACAAACACCGTTCTCTGTTCATCGATACGCGGTGACTCGGGCTACCCCTAGATAGCCAAAGTTTCCATGCAGTCGTACCTAGGACGCGACCCCGTATCTCCGGACTACAAACCTACCGGCGTCACTCCGTAGGTTAACACCTAACCAAAACTGCTACCTGAAGGTACGTGAACTAACCAGGAACTCAACTACTGTGGATCCAGTACTGGAATGCCATCCCTAGACTTGCGGGATCTACCGCTGCCTACAAAGTCCTATCAACAATAATATAAACAAACGGACTCACTGGGGCTCTATCACGTGAGACTGAAAAGGTTAAATAGAATCATTAACTTAGTCCAAATACCCAGTCTATCCGTCAAGTCCTACCACCATTCATCAACACATCCGGAGCTATCCGGTCCCATACCAGAATAGGTAACAATACCCACACTTACTCGGTCCCGTACCAAAGTAAGTATCCCCCAACACAGTCTACCCGACCCAACACCGGAGTAGATAAACCAATCACACAATCAAAAAATCTACCCGGCCTAACACCAAAGTAGATAAGTCAATCAAACCATAATACAGTCTACCCAGCCCAACACCGGAGTAGATAACTAATCACACAACAACACAGTCTACCCGGCCCACCACCGGAGTAGATAAACAATCAAGCATCAACAAGACATCACCAATCATATAATTACTTACGTTTAATTAATTTTTAATTCTCAGTTTTAAACCCTAATTCATTTTATTTTTTCTACCTTTGGATTAGTAAGCTTACTAGTCCCGTAGCCCCAAATTAATTCATCAAATTTTTAATTTTAATTATTCAATTATTCCATCACTAGATTGGAGTTAGTAAGCTTACTAACTCCCTAGATGGCTCAACCTCAAATCAACTCTTTTAATACCTAACTCTTTAATTCGATGTTATAATTACTTCAATCCATCAGATTGAGATTAGTACTAATCTCCTGAATTCTAATTAATTCTTAATTAGTTACTTAACCCGATAACCCCGTCTAACTAAACCCAACCCGGTTATTATATTGTAAGGTGTGTTATATACTTTAACTGTATTTTATTTAACTCATAATTTCTTTATATAGATTCAATTATTTACGTTCGTATAATATCTATAGATTCATATATCTCCTAGCATGCTATTCTATATGAATACAACAATCAACCACGTAATCAACAATACGATCAATCAATTTCCGATAAATGCTATCTAACATGCCATGTAATATAACCTATCCGTTTAAGTTAATTATCCAAGTTTATTTAATCAACCTAAATTTTTATATCAAATTCAATTACGGGTATGCATTCTTTTTATTACACGGTTTCATAATTCTAGGATATAAATGCATCACACAACGGTTTAGCCAAATCACAGTGATATTGTGACAACGGATGGGTAGATGACGGAATCACGAGACACGACCCGAACCTTTCCCGACCCGTTGACTTGCTTTTACCCGAGTGTTGCCACAGTTGACCCAAACTTAACCAAATGTTGTCCCGAAATTGACCCAAATGCTGACCGCGCGTTATTCTAATGTTTTACCGGCAAGAGGAGAATTTTACTGGTGATGAAAAGAACTGACCGGCGGCGATGTTTGACCGGTGAAGAGTATGAACGGCTTGATCAAGAGTGGACCGGCTTGGCCAGTTAACTAGCAAACGGTTGGCGAGAAGATGGCCATCAGCAAGGCTTCTCCGGCGATGGTGGACAACTCCGGCGACGAGAATAAATCCGACGTGAAGTGAAAAAGGAGGAAACCGGCTGAGGAGAGACAATGGCGGAGGAGATACGGTGGTTTCCTCTGACGTTGGCTGATTCCGGTGAGATCTCCGCTGATGTCTCTGGCGAGAAGCGGCATTTTTACGGTGGTTTTACAAGGCGATTGATGGGCTAAAAACTAGGGGGTTCAGATCTGAGGATGATTTATGGATTCAACTCCCAAGATTAAAGACTAAATGAGAATAGTTTGGGCCGCAAGTAATTGAAGAATAAGGAGAGATGGTGGTGTTTTCCCGCGAGGAGTGGCTTCCTCCGACAGTTATAGGTGGCGGCTGATGAGCTAGAGACAATTTTTTATGTGGTTGAAATGATTTGTGAAAGATATCTTCAAAGATTAAAGAATAAGATTAACTTGGGGAGGAAGGTATTATTCAAGAAAGAGGAGAGTGATGAAGATGGTGGTTGGTGATTGTGAGATCTGGGATTCACACTACGAATTTGTATTCGTGGATTTGGACTTTTGGATATATAAATGGTATAGTTTCCTATGAATCAAAGACTTTATTGAGATTGATCGTCGAGATAGAACAAACATAGTCGAAAAGAGAGTACAAAGATTTATGATCGAGCTATCTAGTCGAAGTGTTCTAAGCTAGGGTTGGAATGTCTTGAATGAATCGCCACTTCTTCCTTAAATACTCTCGATTTTGATCTTCTCGTTCCGATATTTCGACCTCACCGTCATAACGATCTCCGAGATTTGCGTGGATCAGTTGAACTGACGAAGACCGAGTTGCTCTATCTCCACGTCATCTTCTGTCGAGCTCGAGCTCGATCGCCTCTCGCTTCGTCCTCGCTTGGGCCTTGTCAGGGTATCGTTCGTCTGGACCCAAAAAAGGAATCGGCTCGTCTCTTTGTCTTTGATTTTGGAACGGGCTCATGAATACGGGCCTTTGTTTTATTTGTTAATGGGCCGGATTTCCTAGAGGGAAATCCAATACCAACAATAGCCCCCCAGCCCATTAATTTTGACAAGTCGAGGTTAATGGGCGGTGGACGTTCTTGGGAAGACGCGCGCGTGTCTCGGGTGTCGAAAACCTAATGATTACTTTCGCCCCATCCGTAGATCTTGTTTTGATCCAGCGGTCAAGGGTGGGCGCGTGGGACGAGCTGAACTGCTTTTTAGCGCGTCAGCAGTCATGGCGTGTATCTGTTTGAGAATTACATCTCCTACCGTCGATCTGGTCGATCACCAACGGCTAAGACTTGAGGGTCGCGAAGAGTCTTTTCAGGCTCGTTCTTTTGCTGATGTGACCTAATTATCGTGCGTTCGTAACCGTTGATCTTAAATCGACGGCTAGAATAAAGAGAAAGCGAGGAGTCCAAACCGTCTCGATTTTCTCAGTAATTAATACGAGCTTGGGAGTTGTACGGACGATATCTTGCATGATTCCCACTATAGATAATCATACATATTGTCGAAGGTAACCCTTTGCCTTCTCACTTTTACCCTATTTCTTTCCCGCTTAAGGTTTTCCTTCATATTTCCTCTGCAGTCAGAAAAAGTTCCTTCTGGAAATTTTCTGTTTTCTCATGGCTTTGAGAGATGCGACGGGAGCAAGTACGAGTGCGGCGGCGGGATCATTCGGTCCGCACCCGCCGTCTTCTTTAACCTCAAACCACATTCAGCGGTTGAGAACCCATTGCCGGATTCCGCCGGAAGTCGAGATTGTCATCCCTTCTCCGACGGTGTCCCCAGAAACGGTCGTAGAAGGCTACTGCTGCGCCTCCTACACTTATATCGAAAAATGTGGGCTCTTTTTCCCCATTCCCCGTCTTGTTTTCTTAGTGTTGGCTCAGCTCCAGTTGGCGTTCAATCAGATGACGCCAAATTTCGTTCGATAAGTTATCGGACTTGGATTCAGGGCCGCGGAAGAGGGGATCGAGTTTGGTACCGAGGAGCTTATGCGGGTTTGCTCGGTGAAGCAAGATTCTAACTTTCCGGGGACATATCGTCTTTCTCCTCGCTTCGGAAGGATCCTTGAAGGTATCCCGTCGAGGGATGGATGGAGGGACTGGTATTCTTTCTTTAGGATGACTCGTCACTCGGTCGGAGAGTTCTATTGCTCGGTCGTCCCCTCACGGTGGGCTTCCAATGCTGGTAAGATTCACTGTTTTCTACTCAATCCTCCCCCCTATTTTTCTCGCTGTTGTCAGGCCGCTTCCTGATCGGTTTTAGTCTGTATTACAGAGTTTCCCGAGTCGCTTGATCTCAACCCTATTACGGAGGCCTTAATAACCCGATTGAGGAGAGGTACCATCAACTGGGACAGTTTTACAGTGGAGCGCGTGCAGGCCTTTCTGAGGACCGATCTCGGGGGGGTTACGCGGGATCGATCCTGGATTTCTCGGGACTTACCGCTTCTTCCTGCGCCTACCCGGGTTACCTCGGTTCGAGCTGTCTAACCTCTGCTTCGTATCATCGAGCGGGCAGGGGAAAGTGAGTTGTTTATTCGTGAAGTTTTGTTCGTCATTATTCGGAAAGGCCTAAACCCCCTTTTTTGATAATTCCGCAGGTCGTCCTCCTTTGGACGGAGGTTCGGACGTCAGCACTTCATCTCACGAGAAGTTATCTCGTAGATCGAGGAGACGCCGAAACGGGAAAGACCCTATTGAATTGGAGAAGAGGGTGAGGGATGGGAATCTAAGTAACACAATCTTTTTTGCCTTGTGTGATTCTCCTCTCCATCCCCCGATTCTTCTCCCGGGCCCCGAGGCTTTTGATGTGGCCGCGGGGATGAGGGGAGTTCCTTCCTCTCTGATTGCCGAGGAAGCGGACCCGATCTCGTCCAGGGGGGCGGTTTTAAATGGCCCTTGCCCGAACGGTCCGGGAGGGTCAAATGGCCAGAGAGGAGGTGGAACCCTTTCCCCCGCGCCGAAGCGTCAAAGGATCGACACGGAGGTGAGCTCGAGGAGCTCGAGCGAGGATGTTGGGGCGCCGGGGAGCGTGGCCCGTTTGCTAAGGCACTTTAGGCCCGTGGGTGTTCGTCTTCCGGCCGTTGGGGACATGGTCCTTGGTGACTTATACACCGAGATGGCGACGGCCGCTGGGAAGGTAGCAGTCGTACCGCTTTGTTTTTATCGTTCTTTTTGTACGAGAGACTTATCATTCGTGTGCTTATGTAGTTCATGGAGGCTACGAATGGACTCGTGGCCCAGTCCGAGCACAAGCTTCGCGGGAGGTTGCAAGTAGGCGAGCTCGAGGCCACCAGGAGATAGGTCGGCGTTTTGACCGCGCAGCTGCAGGATTCCTTGGCTCGAGAGGGGGAGCTTGAGAGGAAACTGGCTAGGTACGAGGGAATAGAGGCTCGGTTATTGGTTCTCGAGAATCGCGAGGAGGATCTTTCTCAAAGGCTTCGGGCGGCTGAGGGTCGGACCTTAGCCGCTGAAGAAGCGAGTCGGGTTGCAACTGCCAAGCTGCTCAAGATCAAGTCGACCTGGAGAGGGTCCTCGTGGGGAGGAACTTTGACGTGAAGGTTGCGGCTCACGAGGCGAGGAAGAAGATGAACGGGGAGTACTTGGAAATCCTTAAGGAGATCAAGGAGAAAAGCGAAGGCCGGAAGGCCGATACCAGCGCTGAGATCCGCCTTCAAGAGACCTTGGCCAATATCGAACTCATTGCGGAGTTTGCTTCCGGTGAGCTTGATTTGACTCGGGAGGTATTGGAGCTGGCTGAGAAGAAGAGGGCAGCCATGAAGGAGATGAATGCCGCGGCGGTCTCTGTCTTCAGCATCGGCAAGTTGAACCTGCCGGCGGTGTCGAGCGATTCGGTGATCCTGTCGCATGCTCCGCCGCCAGCCGTTCCCTATCTTGATCATTGCGGATCGCATCCTCCGACTGGGATTGGCTCTACTGGCGATTGTGCGGAGGATGGGGATGAAGTCTCCTCGCGATCGCGGCATTTTGATTGTTCTGTTGTTGCCCGAAGGGGCTTTTAATTTCTTTTTTGAACCTTTGTTGTCCGAGGTGGCTTTGTTTTTTTTTTGTGTGTTGCCCTTGGTGGGCTTTTGTTCGAACTCGAGGACATCACGTCCTCTTTTTTTTTATATATGAATTGCTTTTCGAATCTTTCATGCCTTAGCATAGATTTTACTGTTTTGATGCCTTAGCATAGAGTTTGGCCGTTATGGCAGCTCGAACCTCTTCAGAGAGGTCGGGTAAATAACTTGTCTCTGGTTGCCTTAGGGAGTTCTTTGCGAACTTCCAGGTCGATTGTATCTGAGCTCGAGCTCTTTGTTGAGAATTGTCCGAGATTCAACTCTTTCGTAATGTAATATTCGAGCTTAACACTGAATTGAAAAGAGAAGTGCTAAGTATAAGAACGAATCAAAGTAGACTTACAAAGATCCGTTTCGAGTGTGTGCGGAGGTCATTTGCCTAAATAGCTGTCTCGACCTCGTTGTTTTTGCTTAGAGGGAGGGGGTAGCCCCCTGATTCTTCTAAGTTACATAAGGCTGGAAGAATTTTATGTTTTCGAGGGATCATTTCAGATCGCTTGATTTGGGACGACCATTTCAGTTCGTTTTATTTTTGGGAGAGACCGTTTCGGGTCGCTTAGGTTTAAAGGGATAATTTCATATCACTTGTCTTTTGAAGAGATAATTTCATATCACTTGATTTTAGGAGAGACCCTTTCAGGTCGCTCGGAAAGGATAACTCAGTATCGTTTGTTTCCGAAGAGATAATTTCATATCACTTTAGCTTTTGAAGAGATAATTTCATATCACTTTGCAGAATGTAATGGTGAAGCGTTTCGCAATGACTCTAACTTTTACGACAGAAAAAGACATTAATTGAAAGACTTATTTTGATTTCACAAAGATAAGCTGGTACGACTTCGTTAGAAGTTGTTGAGCTCGGTAAGAGCTTTGTGTTGGGGGGGGCGGCTGCGCTCGAAGTCGAGCTGCCTACGTACCCTTTTAAGGGGATCAAGCCATTTCGTAGTTCGATTATGTTGGTGTACTTTTAGTCAAAGTACTTTTTGAGGTTGATGATGTTCCAAGGTCGTAGTTCAGGCTTCTGGGTTTCTACCGATTTGAGTCGGTAGACCCCGTCCTTCACAACATCAGTGACCTGGTAAGAACCTTCCCACTTTGCTCCTAACTTTCCAGCGTGTTCTTCCTTTTTATGGTCGAACACTTTCCGTAAGACGAGCTCGCCTACTTGAAACCTTCGAGTTTTGATCTTGAAATCGTAGTAGCGAGCTGCAACTTGTTCGTAGTTCTGGATTCGAGCTAGTGCGAGGTTCCTCCTTTCGTCGACGAGATCGAGCTCGTCCGTTATCATCTTGTTGTTAAGTTCCTCTTGTCGTGGGCATTCTTCTTTGCGGATGCTTGACACGAGGATTTCGGCAGGTACTACCGCCTCGATCCCGTAAGCCAGCGAAAAGGGAGTTTCGCCGGTTGATTTACGAGGAGTAGTCCGGTGAGTCCAGAGTACGGCTAACAGCTCGTCCCTCCAGCTCGTTTTGCACTCATTGAGTCTTTTCTTAAGGTTGTTCATGATTGCTTTATTAGCTGCTTCTGGCAGTCCATTTCCTTGAGGATAGCGGGGCGTTGAGTAGGTCAGCTTTATGTTCCAGGTTCTACAGAACTCCTTGAACACGTTTGATATGAATTGTGACCCGTTATCGGTGACGATCTCGTGGGGTAGTCCGTGTCGGCAGAAGATGTTTCGCCAGACGAACTCCTTAACGTGGACGTCTTTGATCTTTTGGTATGACTCTGCTTCGATCCACTTAGTGAAGTAGTCTGCCATTACCAATAGGTGTGTAGCTTTCTTTTTGCCGGATGGAACTAAAGGTCCCACGATGTCCATTCCCCATCGCATGAATGGGTATGGTGATGAGATAGAGGAGAGTTTCTCCGATGCTTGATGGATAATCGGGGCATGCTTTTGGCATTTGTCACATTTGCTGGAAAAAGATTCGCATTCGGTGGCCATCGTTGGCCAGAAATAGCCTTGCCTTTTGATTCGCACAGCCAGGGCTCGTCCTCCGGAATGGCTTCCGCAAGATCCGTCGTGGGCCAGCGTGATCACGGCTAGAGCTTGCTTTTCATCGAGGCATTTGAGGTAAGGTCCGGAGAGACTTCTCTTGAAGAGATCTCCTTGCGTGACGCAGTACCTCGCACTTTGTGTCTTGAGTTTCCGCGCCTCCCATTTGTCGTTGGGGACTTCGCCATTTGTAATGTATCGAATGATCGGAGTTCTCCAATCTTCGTCATCATTAGGCTCGGGTCCTCGACTAGCGGATGCGGCTTGGATTGGTCCGTCGGGGACGTTCGCGATGTACACGGTGCTTCTTGGATCGAGATCATCATCAATCTCGATGATGTCGCGACTGGTGTCCTTGGGACGTTCCTTGTGTTCGACCCCGTCCTTTGTGGTGGGCTCGTCCTCTTTCAAGGATAGAGCTTTCAGGGCTATGTCGATACTTGGTTTTTCGATCCCCTCGACTGGTATGATCCTTTTGAGGTTAGGATCCGATGTCGACGCTAGGGCGGCCAGGGCATCGGCTGCGGTGTTTTCCCCTCGCGGGATCCATGTTAGATCAAAGAATTCGATCTGTTCGGCGAGCGTATGGACTACCTGTAGGTATGCTTCCATGCGTTCGTCTTTAGCCTCGTAGTCACCATGATATTGGCTCGTGACCAATTGGGAATCGCTGAAGGCGTCTACTTCTCGGGCTCCTATCGCTATTGCTAGTCTGAGTCCGGCTATTAACGCTTCATATTCTGCTTCGTTATTTGATGCGGCGAAGCCCAGTCTGAATGACTGTTCTATTACTTCGCCCGTGGGGGAGACCAGCTTTACTCCGACTCCGGATCCTTGCCTCGAGGAAGCTCCATCAACGTAGTGTTTCCATTTCTTGGCGGAGGTCGGGCCGAGTTCGACGGTCAGGGGAAGCTCGATTATGAAATCTGCCTATACTTGCGCTTTTAGGCTCGTCCGAGCTTTATATTCTATGTCATACTCGCTAAGTTCGATAGCCCATTTGACTAGTCGACCTGACTGGCTTGGACTGTGAAGGATGGTTCTCAGTGGCTGAGAGGTCATCACTATGATCGAGTGCGATTGAAAGTATGGTCAGAGTTTCGAGCTGATGTCACTAGCGCTAAGGCGAGTTTTTCCATGGCGGGATACCTGGTTTCAGCGTCGATTAAGGTCTTACTGATGTAATACACCGGCCGTTGTTCGTTCTGTTCTTCGCGAACCAGGACTCCACTTACTGCTGCCGTGGAAACAACTAGGTAGAGGTAGAGGGGTTCCCCTTCTACTGGTTTCGCCAGTATAGGTGGTTCGCTTAGGTAAGCTTTAAGCTGGGTGAACGCTTCTTCGCACTTTTCGTCACAGAGGAACTTCTTGTTCGCTTTGAGCAAGTGATAGAAGGGTAGACATTTATCAGTCGACCTCGAGATGAAACGGTTCAGAGCAGCTATTTTGCCAGTCAGGCGCTGGACTTCTCGCGTTGTTCTGGGAGATTTCATCTCTATAAACGTTGCGATCTGTTTGGGGTTCGCTTAGATCCCTCTTTCGGTCACTAAGTAACCAAGGAATTCTCCTGAGGGGACCCCGAAGGTACACTTTGCTGGGTTGAGTTTCATCCCGTATTTATTGAGAATGATAAAGCATTCTTTTAGTTGTGGGATATGGTCTTTCGTACTTGGAAGATTTGACCAACATATCGTCGATGTAGACTTCCATGGTTTTACCCAGGAGTCCTGAAAACATCTTGTTGACAAGGCGTTGGTAAGTTGCTCATGCATTTTTCAACCCGAAGGGCATGACTTTATAGCAGTACGTTCCTCGATCAGTTATGAACGAAGTCTTTTCTTGGTCCTCGGGGTTCATTAGTATTTGGTTATACCCCGAGAAGGCATCCATGAAGGATATCAGTTGGTGTCCGGCGGTAGCTTCGACCAGTCGGTCGATGTGCGGGAGTGGGAAGCTGTCCTTCGGACATGCTTTGTTGAGATCTGTGAAATCTACACAGACTCTCCACTTCCCGTTCTTTTTCTTGACCACTACGGGATTCGCAAGCCAGTCGGGGTACTTGACCTCTCTGATCGATCCGATTTTTAATAACCGATTGACCTCATCGTTGACGGCTTGAGCTCGTTCTGGACCTAGTTTTCGACGCTTTTGTCTTACCGGTTTGTATGTCGGGTCGACATTCAGCTCGTGGCTGGTTACGTCGATGTTGATCCCTTTCATGTCTGCTGAAGACCAGGTAAAGGAGTCGACGTTCTGTTTAAGGAAAGAGACCAATTCGTTTTTGACTGGCTCTGATAGGTCGATTCCAATGCCAACAAGTCTTTCGGGATGAGCATCGTCTATGCAAACTTGGGTCGTGAGGTCCTTTGGGGGCCCTATTTGACTTGGGTCGTCCGACCTTTTGGTCTGCATGGTGGCGAGCTCCTCCTCTTTCTGTAATTGCTACGCGGGGGATTTCTCAATCTGCTTGTATCCGTTCATGTAGCAATGGCGGGAAATCTTTTGACTTCCGTAAACGGTTTTTACTCCTTTGGGAGTTGGAAATTTCACGCATTGATGGTAGGTCGATGGTACCGCTTTCATGTCGTATATCCATGGTTGACCTAGAATTGCGTTATAGGGAGCTGGCCGATCTACTATGACGAACTATGTCATTCTTCGAACTCCTCCAGCTACTACTAGGGCGAAGACAGAGGCCATTGAGTACGTTGTTTTGCCAGCGAACCCTACCAGTGGTGTCTTTTTCTCGAAGATTTCGGAGTAGTTGAACTCCATCTTTTTGAACGCATCGTAAAAGAGGACATCCACCGAACTTCATGTGTCGATCATTATCCTTGAGAGTTCGACATCTCCCATGACTAGACAAACGAGGAGAGCGTCGTCGTGTGGTTTGTCGAGATTACTTGTCTCACTCTCATGGAAAGTGATTTCGTGGTCTGGACCTAACATTGGGGTTTTCCCCCCTTTGTCGGTTTCGACTCTTCTTTGGAGAGCCTTGATTGAATCGACCGAGTCTCAGCATAGCTTGGAGCCACCGAAGATGAAGTTGACTCGTTTAGGGGGTATGGCCCGTACACCCCCCCCCCCCCCCCCCCCCCGCAGAGGCGAGGGAGATTGATCCGAGAACGTAAGCTCTTGACGGGAGCCGGGGGTGGAGATAACGCCGAACCTCCCGGGGTGCCGTTCAAGCTGAGCTCGCCGAGAATAAAATCGACTCGATTTTGCGACCCCTGAGGGAGTGTTTCGGGAGATTCCGGCTCCTTTGACCGTGCTCGTTTATTTTGAGAAGGCTTTTTGGTGTTCGACTCTTTGGTCTGTTTACTTTCCTTTTTGTCGGATGGAGTTTCCTCCTCGACTTCTGACTCTTGTTTGCTCTCGGACTCTCGCTTTTGAGCCTCGGCTTTAGCTCGAGTATAGCAATCTTCAGTCGAGCGTCCTCTTTTGTTGTGAAAATCACAGAATTTTTCCTTGTCGAACTCGAATTTGTTCGAGCTCTTCGGGCTCTCGACCGCGTTGACGTTTCCTTATTACGGGAATCCTTTTTTGAGTTCGAGTTCTGCGAGCCCTACAGGTTCTTTTCTTTTCGATGCTTTTCTCTGAGGGCCGTGGTTTCGTCCTCGAGGCGAGCGAAGGCCGATGCGCGATTAAGGGCGTCATCGAGTGTTTGAGGTTCGCGGACCGTTATTTCCTCGCGGAATCTGGTTGAATACCAAAGTCCACGTCTCAGTGCTTCTATAGCTACTTCGTCTCGTGGGTTTGCGATTTTGGATTTTATTTCCTTAAATCGGTCGATGTACGAGCGAAGTGTCTCATCAGGTTTCTGAGAGACGCCAAATAGGGCTGCCTCAGTAGTCTTTTCCTCGATAAAGACGGAATATTTTTTGAGGAAAACCGTCATGAACTGGGTGAAGTTGTCGATTGACCTTTCTTCCAGTCCGGCAAACCATTCTAGGGCGGAGCCCGATAGGTTTTCGGCGAAGAGCCTGCAGAAGGCCGGCTCTCTTTCCTCGTCGGTAAGGTATACCCTTTCCACTGCTAGTCGAAATGCCCTGATATGGGCTTTCGGGTCCGATTTCCCAGAGAATTCCGGAAATTTGGTTTTCTTGATTTCTCGGATCCTTGCGAAGGCGATCCGGTCTGTGAACGGCGTTTGTCGCGTTTCTTCGATCACTCGATCGATGTCGGGCGCCGCGCTTGTTGCCATGTGAACTTTCGAGCTTAGACTATTGAACTGGGCCTTAGCCTGCTCGATGTACTGTCTAAGCATATCGTGTTCATCGCCTACCGCAGACGTAAACTGGGCTTGTGCCTGGTTTGACGTTTGTTCTGGGAAAACGGGGTCGAGGAGATCGATTGTTTGGATCGATCTTGTCTGGTCGATCTGCAGCGTTCGGAACTGTACCGTATTTGACCCGTTAAGGCGAAAGCAGAGCCTGAGGCGAAAGCAGAGCCTCCTAGTTGCCTCGGCCGGATATTCGAACTATTCAGGAAAGGTGGTGGCCCGGGTAATGGTCGGTTTCCCGATCCGGTTGGATCTGTGACCATTGAATTCGAACCGAATGGAGTCGGAGTCGCGATAGGCGTCATTATAGGACGGAAGCCGCTACCTGACGTATTGGCAAAATTCCCCGACGCTCCCGGGGGAGTTACTACCTGGGAGAAGTCCAAGCGTGTACACGGTGGAGGACTTATGGGGGTTCGTGAATCGTGTGTTGATCTGCCCCCTGGTTTTGGCTAGCGAGCTCTTCAAGACGGGTGTTAATGCGCCTTTCCTGTTCATCGAGCTGCGCGGCCAGAGAGTGGTTCGCGATCTCTTGTGCCCGTGCGCTTGCCTCGTTGTTTCTCGTTCCGTTTACCAACATGCTTAACATCGAACGGATTTCAGCGAGATCATCTGGGCCTTGTCGCTGTGGAGCAGAAGGCAGTGGCGAATTAGGTCTGGTTGTTCCAGATCCACCTCCTGAAGCGGGGGCGGAAATGGAATCATTCCTCATCCACACCCAGTTTCTGCTCGGATCATTAGTTCCTGACAAAACATTTGTCGGAGTCTGGCTCGTCGCGACTGTTTGAGCGATTGGGCCGGTTGGTGCTGAAGTCGTGGAGACTGAGGCAGAGCTCGTCAACACGCCGTCGGTCTGACCCATGATTCTTACTCCGGTGGTGTTCTGAGGAACGTTTGTTGGATCTCCTAGGATCTAAGGGTTTGATATATTGAATCACTAACCTCGTTCTTACCTTGTTACTGGCAGCGGAATGAATGGTGAACGAGATCAGTAGCGACACAGGTGCCTCGCCTCTACCAGATACACACGCACACAAGCTGGAAACGGGATGCTAGTGTCGGATCTATGGGATCTGAGAGTTTTTGGTGTTTCTGCTCTTTCTGTCAAGAAAAAGTGGACGGCTCACGTTTTAGGTCGAGACTATCAAGTTTTTATTCGACCTAAAACACACTTAACGGGCCAGACTTGATTAAGTCATAATTTCGAAAAGCCCTTTCGAAACCCGAATTGTGTCGACCGACACACAAGCTTTGTCGATCGACACAACACCATTTTCTCGATAATATTGTGTATCCAATACACATTAATATGATCATTACCATAATGATCATTCCCATGTCTCAGCTTCCAGTTTGCTTAGGTGTGTGACCCTATAGGATCATATAATACTGGCAGTAAGTATACAACTTACAGATTGCAAGAGGCTTCTAGCAAAACATTGCAACCGCCCAGTATTATACGAATGTCTGATCTCGACACACAACTATCATCAGGAGTGAGTACAAGTGTGATTTCAGGACACTATCCCAACAATCTCCCACTTGTACTGGAATCAACAATTCCTATAATCCTTTTGTCTCTATATCTCGATTTGGCATAAGGCAAGATTAGTGTCATCCTTATTAAGCCAACATCGTGTTTATCGAACTCCTGATCTCATACTGAACATTACAAACAACTGAACTACAGTTCGTTTGAGTGCGGACACACATTTTTCTCAGTATTAAATCTTCGATAGGCCCTGAGATATTTATCTCCCGTTAATCAGGAGGGACAAATCCCATCTTGTTCCATCCCTATTTCAACGCACACTTCATGATATGCTTGAACAGTGCCGTTATAGTCGCCAGTTACGGGTCGACGTTTGACAAAGTCAAAGTGTACCAATTCATATGCAAGAAAGCATGATGAACTCAGGTCTGAGGACTATACTCTATAGTCGTAATGAGAACCTCTTATGACACAGATATAACTATCTTGTAGACTTCTCATCAGCGGGTCATGTCCGATCATATGTTCACCAACATATATCTATGTGACTGACTGCGATAATCATATCATTGGCTCCATGAAACTTAGCCAACAGTCACCTCACAATCTAGTCTCTCGCGGTTGCCATTTTCCCACTTTGACAACCTCGACTAGGGACAAAACATAATTTATATCATCTATGACTTATAGGGTTTCATGATCAAGTCCTCAACTTGATGACCTATAATATGACATAAACTTATTTTGGGACCATTATTTAGATCACAATAAATAATGCTGAAATCAAATTTCATTAAACATATCCATCAGAATGTTTTATAAGAGCATCTTATTATAACTAAAATAAAACTAAAACTCCCACTAGAATCAAGATTACATCTTAAGATCTCTAATGCCTACAGAAGTCGTATGACTCTCATGCTTAGGCCTTGGGAGTGGCTTAGTCAGAGGATCAGCGACATTCTCGTCTGTCGGAACTCGGCTGATCTTCACATCACCTCTATTGACGATATCACGAATCAGGTGATACCTCCTCTCTACGTGTTTGGACTTCTGGTGTGACCTGGGTTCTTTCGCCTGAGCAATGGCTCCGTTGTTATCACAAAACAAAGCCACTGGCTCCAAGATACTAGGAACCACACCAAGTTCAGTCATGAACTTCTTGATCCAAACAGCTTCCTTTGCCGCTTCAGAAGCAGCAACATATTCAGCTTCCGTCGTGGAATCAGCTACGGTATTCTGCTTAGAGATCTTCCAGCTCACTGCACCGCCATTCAGACAGTAGACATATCCAGACTGTGATCGGAAATCGTCTCTGTCCGTCTGAAAACTCGCATCAGTGAATCCATTCACTACAAGATCTTCACTTCCTCCATACACCAGGAATTTATCCTTAGTATGTCTCAAATACTTGAGAATATTCTTGACAGCTGTCCAGTGAACTTCATCTGGATCAGATTGGTATCTACTCGTCATGCTTAACGCGTAAGTTACATCTGGACAAGTGCAGAGCATGGCATACATAATCGATCCTATTGCAGAAGCATAAAGAATCCTATTCATGCGCTCCCGCTCAGCATGTGTCACCGGACACTGCTTCTTGCTGAGACTAATGCCATGAGACATCGGTATGAAACCCTTCTTGGAATCATGCATCCTGAATCTGTGCAACACCTTATCAATATAAGTGTCTTGGCACAATCCAATCAGCCTATTCACTCTATCTCTGTAGATTCTGATTCCAAGAATGTATGCGGCTTCTCCCATGTCTTTCATGGAAAAACAAATTCCGAGCCAAGTCTTAACAGACTGAAGCAACATAACGTCATTACCGAGGAGGAGTATGTCATCGACATACAGTACAAGAAACACAATTCTGCTCCCACTAGTCTTCTTGTAAACACATGGTTCCTCTTCGTTCTTGATGAAACCAAATTGTTTTACTGCTTCATCAAAACGAAGATTCCAACTCCGTGATGCTTGCTTCAATCCATAAATGGATTTATGAAGCTTGCATACCTTCCAAGCGTTCTTAGGATCAACAAAACCTTCAGGCTGTGTCATATACACATCCTCTTCCAGAATACCATTCAGGAAAGCGGTTTTAACATCCATCTGCCAAATCTCATAGTCATAATGAGCTGCAATCGCTAGAAGAATCCGAATGGATTTAAGCATAGCGACTGGGGAATAGGTTTCATCATAGTCAATACCATGAATTTGCTTGAAACCTTTAGCCACCAACCTCGCTTTGTAAATTTGCACATTTCCATCCACGTCAATCTTCTTCTTGAAGATCCATTTACACTCAATGGCTTTTGCACCATTAGGTAAATCGACCAAGGACCATACTTGGTTTTCTGACATGGATCCCATTTCGGATTTAGAGGCTCCAAGCCACTTTTCGGAGTCCGGGCCCATCATTGCTTCCGCGAAGGTCGCTGGTTCGTCACTATCAATGATCATCAGATCATTGGAATTGGTCACGAGAAATCCATAGTATCTCTCGGGTTCGTGACGGATCCTTCCGGATCTGCGAACTTCAGGCTCCACATGCGCCGGTTCCACAGAACTTTGTGGATCCAACTGCTGCTCTTCCTCAGCAGGTTTAGCAGTCTCCTGTGCATCTCGAATTTCTTCAAGATGTACTTTACTCCCACTGTTTTTCTTAGAGAGAAACTCCCTCTCAAGAAAAGAACAGTCCCGAGCAACAAATACTTTGTTCTCAGATTGGTTGTAAAATTAGTATGCCTTGGTTTCCTTAGGATAACCAACGAAGTAGCATTTATCTGATTTGGGTGCGAGCTTGTCAGAGATTAAACGTTTGACATAAGCCTCACAACCCCAAATCTTCAGGAAAGACAGACTAGGAATGTTCCCAGTCCACAATTCATGTGGTGTCTTTTCCACTGATTTAGATGGCACCCTATTTAGTGTAAACGCAGACGTTTCTAGAGCGTATCCCCAAAAGGATAATGGAAGATTTGAATGACTCATCATAGACCGAACCATATCCAATAATGTTCGATTCCTCCTCTCTGACACTCCATTCCATTGGGGTGTTCCAGGAGGAGTGAGTTGTGAAACAATTCCACACTCGCTCAAATAGTCGCTGAACTCTTGACTCAAGTATTCTCCTCCGCGATCCGATCGCAGAACTTTAATACTTTTGCCAAGTTGGTTTTGTACTTCATTCTTGAATTCCTTGAATCTATCAAAGGATTCTGACTTGTGTCTCATCAAATAGACATAGCCATACCTACTGAAATCATCAGTGAAGGTAATGAAGTACTTGTAATTTCCTCTGGCAACAGTACTCATTGGCCCACATACATCAGTATGAACAAGGCCCAATAAATCACTGGCCCTTTCATTTGGTTTGTTGAAAGGGGCTCTAGCCATTTTGCCCATCAGACAAGATTCGCATTTCTCACATGATTCCAAATCAAATGAGCCCAGAAGCCCATTTCGATGGAGCCTTTGGATGCGTTTCTCATTGATATGGCCCAAACGACAATGCCATAAGAAAGTCGGGTTTTCGTCATTGGACTTAAACCGCTTTGTATTTATGTTAAAGACAGGCATTTCTTGGTTTAAAACATATAACCCATTATCTAATAGGGCGCTACCATAATATGTACCATCACGATTAAAAGAACAAACTTTATTCTTAACAGCAAAATCAAAACTTTCCAAATCCAAAACGGAAACTGAAATTATGTTTCTGCTAATCGCAGGTACAAAGTAGCCATTATTCAAAGCTAAAACCATGCCCGAAGGTAAAGACAAATCGTAGGTGCCTACGGCCAGTGCAGAAACCTTAGCTCCATTCCCGACCTGTAGCTCCACTTGTCCTTTCTTCAGCGTTCTATTGTTTCTTAGTGCCTGCACATCAGTACAAATATGAGCACCGCAGCCGGTATCCAATACCCACGAAGTAGAACTAGAAGACATAACATTAAGTTCGATAACATAAATACCTGAGTCAGACGCATCATACGTCTTCTTCAGCTTCTTGTAATCTTCCATGAACTTCTTGCAGTCTCTCTTCCAATGCCCTAACTGCTTGCAGTAGTTGCATTTATCCTCAGGAGAAGGCCCGGATTTGGGCTTCGGCTTGGGCTTGTCCTGACTCTCAGTCTGGACAACTTGGGCCTTTCCCTTATCCTTCTTAGGTTTCTTAAACCTTTTACCCCCTTGTACCATCAGTACACTGGGAGTTTCCTTCTTGAGATTCGGCGCTGCTGTCTTCAGCATGCCGTGCAACTCAGTCAATGTCTTAGTCATGTTTTGCATGTTGTAGTTCATGATGAACTGATCAAAACACGACGGCAAAGACTGCAGAATCATGTCAGTGGCTAGCTCCTGGCTAATGGCACAGTCCAGTTTCCCCAGGTTATCAATGTAACCCATCATTTTAAGGACATGAGGACTTACTGGACTATCCTTAGCCAGCTTGCAATCCATGAGAGATTTAACCGTCTGGTATCTCTCTGTGCGAGCTTGCTCCTGAAACAAAGCTTTCAGGCTGTTAATCATCTCAATGGGTGACATCACGTTCTCATATTGCTTCTGCAGCTCAGAGTTCATAGTCACCAACATTAGACAATTAACGTCTTTGACATCAGCTGAATGCTTATCCCAAGCATTCTTTTCTGTCTGCGGGGCATTGGAACGTGGCCTCTCGGGGAGAACTCTTTCAAGGACATATTCCTTGTTCTCCTGCCTGAGAACTATTCTCAGGTTCCGATACCATTCCAAGAAATTAGATCCATTTAACTTGTCCTTCTCAAGGACGGATCTTAGTGAGAAAGTGTTGATGTGAGTTGAGACAGACATAGCTGTAATTAAAAGAGGTAGAGGTTTTAGTTATAATGCTCAAGAAATGAGAATTCTTATCTAATAAGAAAACTCGCATTGTATTCAAAACTATGTTTCCTCAGATGAATACAATGAACCAAGATCCATACTTCACCAAAATCTGAGTGGGCGACTCGCCATTACCCAAAATTTAGTTATCTAGGTAAGCAAATCATTGCTAATTGTACCCAGTACAACTCTTGGTCGTAGATGAGACAAACTATGTCTAATCCACTCTGATGTCTCTGGGCCCATAACTTCTGATAGCCCAGTCAAGTAAAACCAATCCCTTCTGTCTTGTGATCACTGACAGTCGCACTGCAAGTCTATCAATGACCACCTGCCTTACTCATGTTGCTGTGGATACCAAGGACTCCAAGGCTATCCAACAAACAAAACGAGTCTTGATAGTAGACAAGATCGGGCAAGACATCAAGATCACTTGATATTTAGTTGAGGAAATGACTATTTGATCTTGATGTATATCCAATATACATCCAAGAAGTTATTAATTTAATTAAAACATTCAGTTTTATTAAGTTTAGGTTCATCTAGAACTTTAGGATTAAATTTGGTCTAGTATATGCAAATTTATGGTCCAACCAGTAATTCTGCGAATGGTGTGTCGATCGACGCCAACCATTGGCATCGGTCGACACAACATAATTTAAACCGGTCTTCGATAACCGGTCAAACCGGATCAAATTTCATTAACCGATTCAATCTAATTGAACCGGTTCGGTTTAACGGTCCATGTCGATCGTCACACAACTCTGTGTCGATCGACATTACCAAACCAGAACCAATTGGTTAATTAAAATTAACCGAGCGAGATAATCGGTTCATCCAATTGAACCGATCTATCTAATCGCATTGCCTGTGTCGACCGACACACCCAGTGTATCGATCGACACAGCAGGATTACGGGTACTCGATCTCAGATCGAAACCCTAAAATTATTTATGAGTTTTCGCTATGTGTCGACCGACACACGCTTTGTGTCGATCGACACTCTGCGACAAACCCTAAAAAATTTTACGAGTTATTTCGCGGCGTGTCGACCGACACACGCTTAGTGTCGATCGACACAGTGCGTTTTTAACAATTCATCGTTTTTCAACAGGCACATAATCCGAGATTAACACTTGAAAACACGATTTTAGCAGGCAATAATCAATTCAACTAACTCAGTTTTCGAATTAATTGCATCAGATTCAATAGTCTAAACCCTAACAGGCTCCGATACCACTGTTGGATCTCCTAGGATCTAAGGGTTTGATATATTGAATCACTAACCTCGTTCTTACCTTGTTACTAGCAGCGGAATGAATGGTGAACGAGATCAGTAGCGACACAGGTGCCTCGCCTCTACCAGATACACACGCACACAAGCTGGAAACGGGATGCTAGTGCCGAATCTATGGGATCTGAGAGTTTTTGGTGTTTCTGCTCTTTTTGTCAAGAAAAAGTGGATGGCTCACGTTTTAGGTCGAGACTATCAAGTTTTTATTCGACCTAAAACACACTTAACGGGCCAGACTTGATTAAGTCATAATTTCGAAAAGCCCTTTCGAAATCCGAACTGTGTCGACCGACACACAAGCTGTGTCGATCGACACAACACCATTTTCTCGATAATAATGTGTATCCAATACACATTAATATGATCATTACCATAATGATCATTCCCATGTCTCAGCTTCCAGTTTGCTTAGGTGTGTGATCCTATAGGATCATATAATACTGGCAGTAAGTATACAACTTACAGATTGCAAGAGGCTTCTAGCAAAACATTGCAACCGCCCAGTATTATACGAATGTCTGATCTCGACACAAAACTATCATCAGAAGTGAGTACAAGTGTGATTTCAGGACACTATCCCAACAACGTTGTCAACCGTTTGAGGGTGGTCGACTGGTGGTGTGGCGCTGGGAGAGCCAGATTGGTCGGGATTCATCTCGATTTATCGGATCTAGGATCTGATTCTTAAGACAGGAAAAACTATAGATAGTCCCCACAGTCGGCGCCAAATGTGAGATCTGGGATTCACACTAAGAATTTGTATTCGTGGATTTGGACTTTTGAATATAGAAATGGTATAGTTTCCTATGAATCAAAGACTTTATTGAGATTGATCGTCGAGATAGAACAAACACAGTCGAAAAGAGAGTACAAATATTTATGATCGAGCTATCTAGTCGAAGTGTTCTAAGCTAGGGTTGGAATGTCTTGAATGAATCATCACTTCTTCCTTAAATACTCTCGATTTTGATCTTCTCGTTCCGATATTTCGGCCTCGCCGTCATAACGATCTCCAAGATTTGCGTGGATCAATTGAACTGACGAAGACCGAGTTGCTCTATCTCCACGTCATCTTCTGCCGAGCTCGAGCTCGATCGCCTCTCGCTTCGGCCTCGCTTGGGCCTTGTCAGGGTATCGTTCGTCTGGGCCAAACAAAGGAATCGGCTCGTATCTTTGTCTTTGATTTTGGAATAGGCTCATGAAGACGGGCCTTTGTTTTATTTGTTAATGGGCCGAATTTCCTAGAGGGAAATCCAGTACCAACAGTGATTGCCAAGGGGAAAGAAGTGGATTTCAACGCTGATTATGGGTGGCGGCTGATGATCTAGAGACAATGGTTTATGTGGTTGAAATGATTTGTGAAAAATAGCTTCAAAGATTCAAGAATATGATTAAATTGGGGAGGAAGTTATTATTAAAGGGAGAGGAGAGTGATGAAGATGGTGGTTGTCGATTGCTAAGGGGAAAGATGAGAATGTTTCTTTGATGTGTTTGTCGTTGGATGAGATGGAGAAGAAGGGTGGAGTAGCGTGAGTTTTATAGCAAATGGGATTAATGTGGATTCGTGAGTCAAAATATTTAATGAATCTTTAGAGGGGTGAGAGGAGATGCATTTAGCTAATCTCTTGGCACTATGGGGGTTAGGTTGCAAGATCTTGGTTACTCTATTGACACATATGGATTTAACGTGTCAATACCAAAGTGGGAGATGAAGAGGTAAATCGAACATGGAGATCAAAGGAAGATGAATCGCATTCCATTCATTGAACTTAAATTTTCATTCTTTGAATTTTCATGTGCACTTGACACCTAGATAAAAAGGTGTCATTATATGATTCTCCAGCATAAGTGAGTTGAATTTAGACCTTAGAAGATTCATACACACCAATTAAGCGATTGGTGATATCCACGTGGCATGTGGCGATACCGAGCCATTTTCTTTCACTTTCTGAGACATCAAAAAAATCTCCAAAACTCTATTGACACATATGGAGTTAACGTGTCAATACCAAAGGGGGGGGGGGAGATGAGGAGGTGAATCGAACATGGTGATCAAAGGAAGTTGAATCTCATTCCGTTCATTGAACTTAAATTTTCATTCTTTGAATCTTCATATGCAGTTGACACCTAGATACATATGTGTCATTCTATGATTCTCCAGCATAGGTGAGTTAAATTTAGACCTTAGAAGATTCATACACACCAATGAAGCAATCGGCGATCGCCATATGCGAGCCATTTTTCTGTCACTTCCCGAGACTTCCGAAAACTATGCAAAAATCAATTTTTATTTTCACGAACATTTAAAAATATTTTCCATAAATTATTTGGTCAATTTCGTCCTTTCGTAGCTCCTAAAAACATCAAGAAGAAGATACATCCGTCTTTTCTCAATTTTGTTTGTTTCATTCCTGACAGCCTGTAAAACCTTCTAAAAATCTGATTACAACGCCCTTCGTCATCGAAGTAATCTTTTTATATAAAAATAGATTACTTGGCCCGTCATAGCTCCCGGTCTCCATTTTTGGTAAAATTACCAAAATACCTCCGAACATCCAAATATTGCATAAATGCCCTCCAATGACTTTCCTTTGACTTCTAAGCTGTCCGTTGACGTTATCTTGAGACATGGTATTACATTCTCCCAAACTTACATGAATTCCCCCCCCCCCCATAAGTTCGATTAAACTTTGAATCCAGAAGCAAAATCATAAAAATTTATTACTTCTGATTCTGACTCGAAATTCCTCTGCTCCTATTGTATCATTTAACTCTGAAACCAAATCTTGTTGTTTCAGAAACTGCTTTGAATCTTTCTCTGCTCCAGTGAAATCATTGTAACTCTGATTTCAAACTCTGATTCTCCAATCTGATTTTCCGCTAGAACCGATAACCGTTACACAAATATTCCAGCTATACAAAAATATTGAGTTGCCAAATCGAATAACTTTTCTCTCATATGCTTACCGACTCCAAAACAATTTTTCTGAGCTGATGCTTCTGACCCAACTTTTGAACCAAAATCCCGCTACTCTATCTGAATCGCCAATCCAAAGTATGTATTATGTCCTTAATGATTAATATAACCAAAACCACTCTGCTCAAAATGATGTCTCTTATTTGATCCCTTACTGATACACCTAAATCTCTGTGCTAACTTGCTCTGGTTGACTGACTTAGATCTGACTGCCAATGATATCAAACCTCCTTTTGAAACAACACTGACTTGCATTGCAGACTCGGGTCAAACCGCCATACTGACTTAAAACACTATCTTGACTTTCAGGTTCGGGTTCGGTCTCGGGTTCACATCTTACGTCATTCACGTCATGTATAAACATACTAAAAACAGTGGAATTGTTAGCGCTTTTTTTTTAACTCATTCATCAATATTACTTCCTTATATAGGTATTGGTCACACTCTCATTGCACATGTGTGGACAACCAACAATAACTTATAATTTCGTATTACCGCGGATAAGCATTCTACCTTAAACGATTATAGATTCCGAGCTTATTTCTATTTAGGCGGTTTCCTAATCAATCCTCAAATCAAACTAACCGATAACTTACCATTCCATCTATTATAAGTCTCATAATCAAACGCTTAACAAAGCGTCTAACACCCTAACAAATCAATCTACGCAATTTACTAATCAATGACCAAAGATTTACCATCTAGCAACATAACGGTTCATTCAACAAAATAATATGAAATCAAGCAATCTAGCAACCTAGCGAACAATCAACACAATAACAATCAATCAAGAGATGAATCTAGCCTATCATGATGCAAAATGCAAATGCGGATCTTTTAAGGGTCATAATGAAATATGTCTATTCGGACCATTATTTGTTTTCACGTTGTAACCGTATTGCATTCACCATCCCAACACATGCATGCAATAAAATCACTTCGTTACTTAAAACGATATATACCAAATCACCCAACATCCACCACGTATATAGAACATACATATATCACATGAGAAATTTTAATACATAGGTAAGTCTGGCATAGAGCGGTCACGCATCCCCCAAAAAGATACCCCACTACCAAAAGCCAATAAACAAACCAATCCATCAGTGACATCAAATAAAGTCACGATGATATACAAATCAAAAGGTTAGCGCCCTAACTTACCTGATCCTAATCCAAACACTCCAACATGAGCGATACGCTCTGCAAAGAGTATAGTATGGCTCATGTGGATCATAGCTGACAGGTGTGCCAGGAGGATGGAATGGGTGTGGTGGTGGTGGTGTTGGAGCGATGCGATCACGATAGAAGGATCCAACATGGAAGGAAGGCGCATAGTGTCATACTCGGCCACAAATGAGGAAATGAGGGAGCTGCGACAGAGGCTGCGGCTGGCACGCCGGGGCTGGCGGCTGACATGCCGGGGCTGGCGGCTGGCACGCCGGGGCTGGCGCCTGATAGGACTGCTAAGACCGGTAAGGAGGGTCCAGTGCAGGAGGAGCGAGTTGGACTGGTGGTAATGATGGACGAACAACCGATGGTGGTAGCTGCTGCTGAATGACCCCAAACTTCTAAGAATCGGATAACTTGAACATCTGGTCAACCACCATGTCGTCATGAATGGATATCGGTGGTGTAGGTGCCGCTGGTGGTGGCACCAGTAATTGAGGAGGTAGCGTCCCTATTGTTGGGAACGCTGGGACGACACTTCTAGGTGCCTGAATTAAGTCCATGTACCCAAGATAAAGTACAACAGAGATAGCAGAGTCCTAAGGCGATCCTGGAAAAGGTGAAGCGGCAACTGGCTTTGCGCCGGTAATGTCGTGCTCTGGGATAGGCTGCAAAATGCGAGAGAAGTCTGAATTCTGGAAGTATGGGCCTAGACTAGCTGGAGTAGATCTAATTGACACACGGTCGTATATATTGATGTCGCTCATAATGACGTCACAACCACACACACACACACACACACACACACACACACCAATCCTCCTTGGACAGCTATGTTGTAAGACTCCATAAACACAAAATTACCCTTTTCCATGGTTGACAGATGCAACTCGTATTCCTAATAGTTGAATTGGCGACACATTTTGACTCGATAAAACATTGAATTTTTTGAAAATCTGTAATTTTTGAATACATGATGAACCATGCTCTGGTACCACCTTTTGTAACGGACCCTTCCCATTTATCTGATGACCGACGAGATGACCGGCAAAAAATCAAATCAGAACATGACCGGCCGAACCCGTGCAGGCCAAACGACAAGAATTTGTCACAATACAAAACCCAGAGATAGTCCGGTTTTAATAAATGGCTCGAGCCAAACCCTCATTAGTTCCGTTTACCTCGTTTCCATGATACAAGGCTTTTCAACCGTACCGCTTCCACAAGTTGTGTTTGATTTGGACTAAACCATGAATCATGGAATAATTCTGTTTGTAAGTATTTTAAATCTTTTAAATACTTTAATCTAATTTAAGAGTTTCGTGAAAGATAACTTATGGAGTCCCCAAAATCTGAAACCGAAATAAAACCATGACATCTAATTGAATCAAACTTTACCCAAGAAACCCGAATCTTCTTCGAGTGTCCTATGCGTCCGCCGAGCTATGCCAAACCTAAAAAAGGGATTCTAATGAGTATCTAAGATTACCGATTGAGTTGGCTCACAACTAAATAGGCTTCTAAACAAGCTAAACGAATCCCACCCAACCCCAAAATAACATGCATTAAACAAATACTGAAATAAAACAGTCGATCATGTGCTACCAAGACGTAATGGGCTCCACATCACACAAGCATTCTCTATAAACAACAACAACTACGGAAATCAAGAATATTGTGGCACATGCCCCCGATTAGACTCGATCTAACTAATGCATCAATAACGCAATCTTGGCACCATAGGCCCCACACGCGAACTCGGTAACTTCCACGGAAACACTTAGCTATCCCATGATAACTAAAACCTCCCATGAATACTAGACGTAAACACGAAATCCTATGACTAGAACATCATTCTCTGTCCATTGATATGCGGTGATTCGGGCTACCCCTAGATAGCCAAAGTTTCAATGCAATGCGGCCCTAGGAAGAGACCCCGTATCTCCGGATTGTACCTACCGACGTCACTCGGCAGATTAATACCTAACAAAACCACTACCCGAAGGTACATGAAATGACAAGGAACTCAACTGTTGAGTATCCAATATATAAGGAGGTACCGGAACGCCATCTCTAGACTTGCGGGATCTAATGCAACCTATATAGTCCTATAAACAATAATCTAAACAAGCAGACTCACTGGGACTCTATCACGTGAGACCTAAAAGGTTAAATAGAATCATTAACTCAATCCCAATACCCAGTCTATTCCGCAAGTCATACCACCATTCATCAACACATCTGGACCAATCCGGTCCCATACCAAAATAGGTAACCATACCCAGACTTACTCGGTCTCATACCAAAGTAAGTATCCACCAACACAGTCTACCCGACCCACACCGGAGTAGATAAACCAATCACACAATCAAACAATCTACCCGGCTCAACAACGGAGTAGATAAATCAATCAAACCATAATATAGTATACCCGGCCCAACACCAGAGTAGATAACTAATCACACAACAACACGGTCTACCCGCCCCAACACCAGAGTAGATAAACAATCAAGCATCAACAAGACATCACTAATCAGATAATTACTTAGGTTTAATTAATTTTTAATTCTCAGTATGAAACCCTAATTCATTTTAATCTTCTACCTTGGGCTAAGTCAGCTTAGTAATCTCGTAACCCCAAATTAATTCATAGAATTTCTTAATTTTATTTATTCAATTATTCCACCGCTAGATTGGATTTGTAAGCTTCCTAACTCCCTAGACGGCTCAACCTCAAATTACATATTTAAATACCTAACTATTTTATTCAATGTTTTAATTACCTCATTCCGTCAGATTGAGATTAGTAAAATTACAAATATCTTGACTTCCAATTAATTCTTAATTAGTTACTTAACCCGATAACCCTGTCTAACTAAACACAACCCGGTTATTATATTCTAAGGTGTGTTATGTATTTTAACCGTATTTTATTTAACTTATAATTTCCGTATATATATTCATTTATTTACATTCGTATAATATATATAGATTCTTATATTTCCTAGCATACCGTTCTATATGAATGCAACAACCAACGATACGATCAACGATACGATCAACAATACGATCAATCAATTTCCGATAAATGTTACCTAACATGCCATGTAATATTCCCTATTCATTTTAATTAATTACCCAAGCTAAATTAATCAACCTAAACTGCTCTATCAAATTTCAATTACATGAATGCATTCCTATGATTCTACGGTTTCATAATTCTGGGATCTATATGATTTAACCTAATCTAAATGCATCACACAACGGTTTAGTCGACTCACAGTGATATTGTGACGATGGATGGACAGATGACGGAATCAGGAGACACGACCCGAAACTTTCATGAACCGTTGACTTGGTTTTACCTGAGTGTTGACCAAAGTTGACCCGAACTTAACCAAATGTTGACCCGGCCTTGACCCAAATTCTGTGCGTGTGTTGATCGAGTGTGTGACCGGCAAAGATGATTAATCGGTGGGTGGACTCCGGCGTTGACCAACAACGGAGACAGATGACCGGCAAGAGGAGAATTTGACCGGTGATGAAAAGAATTGACCGACAGCGATGTTTGACCGGCGAGGAGTATGACCAGCTTGATCAAGGGTGGACCAGCTTGGCCTTTTATCTAGCAAATGGTCAGCAAGAAGATGGCCGGAAGCAAGGATTCTCCGGCGATGTTGGAAAACTCCGGCGAGGAGAATAAAACCAACGAGAAGTGCAGGAGGAGGAAACCAGCTGAGGAGAGGCAATGGTTGAGGAGACACAGCGGTTCCAGCGACGTTGGCGGATTCTGTCAAGATCTCCGGCGAAGTCTCCAGCGAGAAGCAGCGTTTTTTCTGGTGGTTTTACATGGCGATTGATAGCCTAAACACAAAAATTTAAGATCTGAGGATGATTTATGGATTCAACACCCAAGATCAATGACCAAATGAGAATAACTTGGGCCGCAAGTAATTGAAGAAGAAGGAGAGATGGTTGTGTTTTCCAGCAAGAAGTGGCTTCCTCCGAGGGTTATGGGTGGCGGCTAATGAGCTAGAGACAATGGTTTATGTGGTTCAGATGATTTGTGAAAGATAGCTTCAAAGATTCAAGAATAAGATTAACTTGGGGAGGAAGATATTATCAAGAAAGAGGAGAGTGATGAAGATAGTGTTTGGCGATTGCTAAGGAGAAACAAGAGAATGTTTCTTTGCTGTGTTTGTTGTTGGATGAGATGAAGAAGAAGGGTGGAGTAGCTTAGGTTTTATAGTAAAAGGGGTGAATGTGGATTCATGAATCAAAAGATTTAGTGAATTTTTAAAGGGGTGAAGGGAGATGCATTTAGCTAATCTCTTGGCACCTATGGGGTTTAGGTTGCAAGATCTTGGTTACTTTATTGTAACATATGGAGTTAACGTGTCAATACCAAAGGGGGGGAGATGAGGAGGTGAATCGAACATGGAGATCAAAGGAAGATGAATTTCATTCCATTCATTGGACTTAAATTTTCATTCTTTGAATATTCATATGCAGTTGACACCTAGATACATATGTGTCATTCTATGATTCTCCAGCATAGGTGAGTTAAATTTAGACCTTAGAAGATTCATACACACCAATGAAGCAATCGGCGATCGCCACATGACATGTGGCGATACCGAGCCATTTTTCTGTCACTTCCTGAGACTCCCAAAAAGTATGCAAAACTCAATTTTTATTTTCACGAACATTTAAAAATATTTTCCATAAATTATTTGGTCAATTTCGTCCTTCCGTAACTCCTAAAAACATCAAGAAGACGATATATCCGTCTTTTTCTCAATTTTGTTTGTTTTCATTCCTGACAGCCTGTAAAACTTTCTAAGAATCTGATTACAACACCCTTCGTCATCTAAATAAACTTTTTAAAATAAAAATAGATTACTTGGTCCGTCATAGCTCCCGGTCTCCATTTTTGGTAAAATTACCAAAATACCTCCGAACATCCAAATATTGCATAAATGCCCTCCAATGACTTTCCTTTGACTTCTAAGCTGCCCGTTGACGTTATCTTGAGAAAGGGTATTACATTCTCCCAAACTTACATGAATTCCCCCCCCCCATAAGTTCGATTAAACCTCGAATTCAGAAGCAAAATCATGTAAGTTTATTACTTCTGATTCTGACTCAAAATTCCTCTGCTTCTATTGTATCATTTAACTCTGAAACCAACTCTTGTTGTTTCAGAAACTGCTTTGAATCTTTCTCTGCTCCAGTTAAATCATTGTAACTCTGATTTCAAACTTTGATTCTCCAATCTGATCTTCTGCTAGAACCGATAACCGATACACAAATATTCCAGCTATACAAAAATATTGAGTTGCCAATCCAAATTACTTCTCTCTAATATGCTTACTGACTCCAAAACAATTTTTCTGAGCTGATGCTTCTGACCCAACTTTTGAACCAAAATCCCGCTACTCTATCTGAATCGCCAATCCAAAGAATGTATTATGTCCTTAATGATTAATATAACCAAAGCCACTCTGCTCAAAATGATGTCTCTTATTTGATCCCTTACTGATACACCTAAATCTCTGTGCTAACTTGCTCTGCTTGACTGACTTAGATCTGACTTCCATTGATAGCAAACCTCCTTTTGAAACCACACTAACTTGCATTGCAAACTCGGGTCAAACCGCCATACTGACTTAAAACACTATCTTGAATTTCAGGTTCAGGTTCGGTCTCGGGTTCACATCTTACGTCCATCACATCATGTATAAACATACAAAAAACAGTGGAATTGTTAGCGCTTTTTTAACTCATTCATCGATATTACTTCCTTATATAGGTATTGGTCACACTCTCATTGCACATGTGTGGACAACCAACAATAACTTATAATTCCGTATTACCGCGGATAAGCATTCTACCTTAAACGATTATCAATTCCGAACTATTTCTATCTAGGCGGTTTCCTAATTTTATCCTCATATCAAACTAACCGATAACTTACCATTCCATCTATTATAAGTCTCATAATCAAACGCTTAACAAAGCGGCTAACACCCTAACCAATCAATCTACGCAATTTACTAATCAGTGACCAAAGATTTACCATCTAGCAACATAACAGTTCATTCAACAAAATAATATGAAATCAAGAAATCTAGCAACCTAGCGAACAATCAACACAATAACAATCAATCAAGAGATGAATCTAGCCTATCACGATGCAAAATGCAAATGCGGATCTTTTAAGGGTCATAATGAAAAATGTCTATTCGGACCATCATTTGTTTTCACATTGTAACTGTATTGCATTCACCATCCCAACACTTGCATGCAATAAAATCACTTCGTTACTTAAAACGATATATACCAAATCACCGACATCCACCACGTATATACAACATCCATATATCACATGAGAAATTTTAATACATAGGTATGTCTAGCATAGAGCGGTCACACATCCCCCAAAAAGATACTCCACTACCAAAAGCCAATAAACAAACCAATTCATCAGTTACATCAAATAAAGTCACGATGATATACACATCAAAAGGTTAGCGCCCTTACTTACCTGAGCCTAATCCAAACACTCCAACATGAGCGATACGCTCTGCACTGAGTATAGTATGGCTCATGTGGATCATAGCTGACAGGTGTGCCAGGAGGATGGAATGGGTGTGGTGGTGGTGGTGGTGGTGGTGGAGCGATGCGATCACGATAGAAGGATCCAACATGGAAGGAAGGAGCATAGTGTCATACTCAGCCACAAATGAGGAAATGAGGGAGCTGCGATAGAGGCTGTGGCTGGCACGCCGGGGCTGGCGCCTGATAGGAATGCTAAGACTGGCATCAGGAAAATTAGAAACTCGTGGCGCCGCAGGCAAGCTAAGGAGGGTCCAGTGCAGGAGGAGCGAGTTGAACCGGTGGTAATGATGGACGAACAACCGATGGTGGTAGCTCCTGCTGGATGACCCCGAACTCCTGAGAATCAGATAAATTGAACATCTTGTCAACCACCATGTCGTTATGAATGGATATCGGTGGTGCAGGTACCGTTGGTGGTGCCACCGGTACTGGAGGAGGTGGCATCCCTAATGTCAGGAACCCTGGGACGACACTTCTAGGTGCCTGAATTAAGTCCATGTACCCGATATAAAGTACACCAAACATAGCAGAGTCGTAAGGCGATCTTGTAATAGGTGGAGCGGCAACTGGCTTTGCGCCGATAATGTCTTGCTCTGGGATAGGCTGCAAAATGCGAGAGAACTCTGAATGTTGGAAGTATGGGCCTATACTAGCTGAAGTATATCTAATTGACACACGGTCGTACATACTGATGTCTCTCATATTGACGTCACAACCCCACACACACACACACCGATCCTCTTAGGAAAACTATGTTGTAAGACTGTATAAACACAAAATGGTCGCTACACGCCTAACAAAATCCCTAACTTACCCATTTCCCTGGTTGACATACGCCACTCGTATTCCTAATAGTTGAATTGGCGACACATTTTGACTCGATAAAACATTAATTTTTTTGAAAAACCGTAATTTTCGAATCCATGACGAACCATGCTCTGATACAACCTTTTGTAATGCTCCTTTTCCATTTATCTGCTGACCGGAAAAAAAATCAAATAAGAACATGACTGGCCGAACCCGTGCAGGCCAAACGAGAAGAATTTGTCACAATACAAAAGCCAGAGACAGTCTGGTATTAGACAATTTCTCGAACCAAACCATCATTAACTCTGTTTACCTCCTTTCCACGACACAAGTAGGACTAAACCATGAATCATGGAATAATTCTATTTATAATTATTTTAAATCTTTTAAATACTTTAATCTAATTAAGAGTTTCGTGAAAGATAACTTATGGAGTCCCCAAATCTGAAACCGAAAGAAAACCATGAAATCTAGTTGAATCAAACTTTACCCAAGCAACCCGAATCCTCTTCGAGTATCCTATGTGTCCGCCGAGCTATGCCAAACCTGAAAAACAAAAAGAGAGTCTAATGAGTAATCTAAGATTACCGATTGAGTTGGCTCCCAACTAAATAGGCTTATAAACAAGCTAAACGAATCCCACCCAACCACAAACTAACATGCATTAAACAAATAATGAAATAAAACAGTTGATCATGTGCTACCACGACGTGATGGGCTCCACATCACACAAGCATTCTCTACAAACAACAACAACTACGGAAATCAAGAATACTGTGGCACATGCCCTCGATTAGACTCGATATAAATAACGCATCACTAACGCAATCTTCGCACCATAGGCCCCACACGAGAACTTGGTAACTTCCACGGAAACACTTAGCTATCCCATGATAACTAAAAACTCCCATGACTACTAGACGTAAACAAGAAATCCTATGAT
>CM058239.1:48286307-48436133 GCA_030180135.1 Orychophragmus violaceus
AGAAGAAGAAGAAGAAGAAGAAGAGAAGAAGAAGCCGGAGGAAGAGGAGAAGAATAAGAGGGAGAGAGAGAGGAGAGAGGAGAGAGAAAGAAGAGAGAGAAAGTGGAGAAGAGAGAGCCAGAAGAGAGCGAACCGGAGGAAAGAGAAAGAGAACCGGAGGAGAGAGAAGAGATTATTCCGGAGGCTCGGTCGGAATCACGAAGGTCAACGGTATGTTCAAGTATGGGTGTTCGTGACGTTTCGGAGTTCGTGTTCGTGTGTTCGGGTTTAGTTCGAGGTCTCGGGAATCTGTATCCGCATCTGTGCCGTTCGTTCCGTCATAAATCACTGTGAGTCGGCTCAAACACCGTAGTTGCATATAGAACGATAAATGGGAAACCGTAGTGTTAGGATTGCATACCCGAATATGAATTGAATTGAAGTGAGAATTGATTGATTGATTGAATGAACGTTAAACCGGCTAGGGTTAAAGAAGCATGTTAGAATTAAACGGATTAAACCTGTTGAGTGCCGTTAGGTTGGTAGTAATATTGCGTGATGCATTCATATAGTCGTTGCATGATTAGGGCCGTATATGCATATATATGTAAGTAAAGAACGGTATGAAATGGATCTATATACGGGAATTAAGACGAGTTAAAATACGGAAGTTAAACCTGAACGAACGTATAGAATATGACTGGTATCGGGGTTTCCCGAGAATAAATGAATTAAGTAATGAAATATGAGATGTCGGGGAGTCTAGTAAGCTACTAGCTCTAAACCGACGGATCGGGGAGTTGATTAAAAGATGTTTAGGAAAGTTTAAGGAATGAGAAGTGTTGTGATTGATGAGCCGTCTACGGATTAGCAATCTGCTAATCCAAGGTAGCGGACGTGAATTGATTAAAAGACGTTAGAAACCCTAATAGGCCTGTTTGTGTGGTGTTTGTGTGATTGTGTATCTACTTCGGTGTTGGGCCGAGTAGAATATTGATTGTGTGATTGTGTGATTGTATGATTGTGGTTGTTGTTAAGCTTTCTGTGTAGCCCTGTTAGATCATCTCGGTGTTGGGCCGAGCGATCCGTGTTGTTACTTAACTTGGTCACGGGACAGGTTAAGTCGTGGTTGCTGACTCGGTACGGTGCCGAGTCAGAGCGGTGGTGTGTGTGAGTAGACTTGCGGGATGCGGGTTGAGTTGATTTTTGTTATTGATTGAGATTGATTGTTAGAGTCCAAGCGAGTCTGCGTGTTTACATTTCTGCACTAGGACTCTAGGGTGCGTTAGATCCCGCAAGTCTAGGTGTTTGGATACGTTTCGGTACTTCCGACCCGATTGGATCCTCGGGTAGTTACCTGATCGGACACGTGCCTTCGGGCAGTGGTGCTGGTTATGGTCTTAACCTACTGAGTAACGCCGGTAGGTGTGTGGTCCTGAGAATACGGGGTCGCGTCCTAGGGCCAGACTGCATGGAAGCTTGGGTTATCTAGGGGTAGCCTGAGTCACCGCGTATCGATGGACAGAGAATGGTGTTCTAGTCGTTGGACCTTATGTGGACGGCTAGGAGTCGTGGGTTAGTTACCATATCGGTAACGGTGAAAACCCGTGGAAGTTACCGAGATCGTAGAGGCCTAGTGGTGTGTTGGTGTAGTCGGTAGTGCGCGGTAGATAGATCGAGTCTCAATCGGGAACATGTGCCGCACTGCTCCCGATTTCCTCTAATCGCCTTTTTGTTCTTTTGGCAATTGATTGTGTGTGGGCTCGACACGACGTGGTAGTGCGTGATCGGCTATTTGTTTTGATTGCTTGTTATTTTGGACTTCGGGCGGGAATCTATAGATGATAGATAGATTAGAAGCCTTAGTGGGGAGCCGAATCGCTGGGTGATCTTAGATCACTCATTAGACTCTTTTTGTGTTTTTTCAGGTTTAGCAGCGACGGACGCGGGAGGTCCTCGGTGTAGTTTCGGGATTGCTTGTGGTGGGGTTTTGATTCGATGATTCGGGGTTTTGGATCTTTTACTTCGGTTCGTCATTGGCGCCATTTCGTGTTTTGATTGATTGTGTGTTTGTATTGTTGATTGACGAACGATTTGTAAAAATGACGATTAAACGTTGTGCTGAACGTTTAGTTACTCAGAAATGAATATGCTTTCCTGATATTGTGTTTAGTCCGAACCGACACAACTCACTGAAGTGGTGCAAGGTGTACAACTTGTACTATGGAAGTGAGGATAGCAAAGTCAAGGACGGGTTAGTGCGAGCCTTTGTCTCAAACCGATCTGTCTCTGGCTTCGTCCTGTGGCAAACTTTTCCTGTTTGACTTGCTCGGGTTCGATCGGTCATGTTCTTGTTTGATTGTTGACCGGTCAGCTCGACGGTCAACGGAGAATGGGAAAGGGGTGTTACAGTAAGGTGGTATCAGAGCATGGTTCTGCATGGGTTTCGAAGCTGTTCATTTCTGAGTGTTTTCCGTGGTTTTATCGAGTCAAAATTGTGTCTTACCCAAGTATCCATTAGAAACCGAGCCGCGTCCGTAAATCCGGGGTTGGGATGGGATAGGAATTTGTATTATGTGAACTAATGTTTATTTGTGTTTTTGATTGCAGTCAGCAGCAACGTGTCCTTGGACGGATTGTGTGTGGGTGTGTGCATTGGGTGTGAGAGATTGCAGCGAGCAGTATGGGTGAGTGTCGGATGACACAGGCAGAGTATCAGGCTCTGGTAGACCAGCATCAGGCAGGTCTGAGGGTAGCATAGCAGGGACAGTCGCAGGGTTCTCAGATATCAGATCGACCTCCAGTTGTTCCGCGAGTGCATCAGGGAGCGAGAGCAGCCGCTGTAGATTGGAGGCCGTTACCAGATCCGTTACCTCCATCTCTACAGGATGACGCAGGTACCGCAGACCCGACCGTAGGAGTGATGGGATATTTGGGATTTGCAGATTACGAGTTGCCGCCATTGCCACCTTAGTTTGAGGCGCCTACAGTACCACCGGGGATGCAGCCGCCAGTGCTTGAGGCACGTGACGTGCCGTTACCCTTTAGCTTACACGAGTCAGATTTCATTCCGCTCATCGGGGAGGAGTTTAGGGTGGACTAGTTGTATGCAGCAGTTTACGTGGATATGGAATCGATAGACCCGGAGCAGCGTTTATAGTGGGAACAGACTCGGAGCAGCGTTTACAGTGGGAGCAGCATATGGATGAGCAGATGGCGATACTCGGAGACGTGCTAGAGCAGCAGATTGGACCGTACCATCAGCCAGGATCGCCCCAGAGATCAGGATCATTATCACCCGGCTTCACCGAGCCACTCTCAGCGATGGAGTCAGCGTCAGGAGTTGAGCCGATGTTGATGTCGGAGGTAGATACACAGTTTGAGCCTGTTACGCCGCCATGTACACTGCCGACCAAGCCAGTTACGCCGCCAGATATGTGGAGTTCAGGGTCATCGAGCGGCCGAGTGTTTTCAGGATCCTTCTTCGGATTCTACTTCCTTCTGTCAGTTATGTTGTGCTATGGATCATCAGGCACCAGCCTGTTACCGTGGGCCACGCCCAGCGCCCGTTGTCGTTTGTCAGCTTTGTGGTCGCATAGGTCATGTAGCGCAGTTGTGTTCGACGGCCGAGCCGCAGCGAGTTGGAGTGCCGTCTAGAGATGCACACCCACCACACCCTCCCGGCGCACCTTCCAGTGGTTACCACCGCGTGCCGCGATGCCGATTGTGTTTGGCATTCCGGTCGTGTTGGGGCTGTTAGGGTTAGGATAGTTAGGCCAGGTAAGTTGGGCACTAACTATGTTGCTTTTGTGTGTATCTAGATCGGCGATCTTCGCATGTTGTTTCTGACATCTCCGAGGTATGACGGTGCAGTTTGGGGGTTAGGGTATAGATGACGGACGTCTTGTGGTTGTACTTCTGTTTTATCTATGTATGTAAAAACCTCGAAACATGTGTGTGTTGTCGTTTTATGTATGTATGTGATGCAGGATGTTCTACTTATCATTATGGCTTACGTAGTAATTGTTTGCACGCGTATGATGGTTTGGGGATGCAAATGAATTACCATGTGAAGTCTAATGATGCGCGGAACTGATGACCGTTCATCATAACCTAAACCCAGACTGACGACATATCCGGAGCGATCTAGTGATTGCTTGGCTGTGTGTGGTAATTTGATACTTTTATTTTGATTGCTTGCGTGTTTTATCTAATGCTTGAGTGGTGCATTGGTTAATTAGGGTTGTGTTTTGTTTTTGGTGTAGCACTGTGAAAGTGCTTGTTTTTGTGGCATGCTTAGCATGTGCGGAGCGTGAGTGGAGTGGTAAGGTGTTTGGTTGAGTGGTTTTAATTTGATAGCAATTGCTAGTCGTTGCAAATAGAAGTGTTAGAACCATTTCGTTTAAGGTGTTGAGCTAACTCGAGTATGGTTGTAATCGACTGTCGATTCACGAGAAAGCGGAATTATAGAATATCGTTACTTAATCATGAGTGACCATTGGGTACATTATTAACTAACTATATCTCTATGAGGAAGTGATATCGAGGGATGGACTGGTTTGAATTTCACCGCTCCAGTAAAAGTTGTTGTGTTAAATGTAGGACGGAATGGACGATGCGATACGAATACGAGACCGAACCCGAACCCGAAAGCGAGGTGGAATGTAAAGAGACAGCGAGACAAGTTGACCTGGGAAATAAAGCAGTTGAGAAAGAATCGCCAGTGGAGATTGTGTCAGTACAAGGCAACTGAAAGAACGAAGCGGATAGTATGATGAGTTAGCAAAGAGATTTGAAGTAATGTCAGCGACATTGTGGAAACTAGAGAAAAGCGGACAGTGTGAATGGAAGGGAGGTTTAACCACGTCGGAATCAGAAATCAAAATTTTTGAAGAGTGTTCAAGAAAGAAGATGCCGTACCAAAATCGGAGTGGAGTTATCAGTGTGGAAGGAGTTAGAGTCATAAGAGCGTTAGGTATGAAATACAGATTTTTTTTTAAAAAAAGAGTGTCTCGGGGAGACAAACCAATATCGTGAAAGACGTGGAAGTCGGAGCAAAGTGGAGAAGTGAGAAGTGGGAAAGCAAGCAAAGAAGCTAGCAGCGAGTGAGCCTAAAGTTCAAGACAGATGGAGTCAGTTAAGAAGGAAACGAGGCAAGGTAGACAAGACTAAGACCCGGGGCAAGGAATGGTCATTGGGGAATCAATGCAAAGATCAGTTAGACGGAAGGTTTAGAAGGAGCGCAGGAATGTCAGAAGTCATAAATATGCAGCACTGTTCGCGTAAGGAAGCGTTGGAATCAAGTGACGGAGCAACTTGCGGAGTTTGGTCCCGATTCAAAGTCTGGTAGTGACGGAGAATTCGGAGACCGAATTCTTGTAAGTGGGGAAGAATGTAATACCCTGTATCAAGAAATGGTCAACGGGCAGCAGAAAAGTCAACAGAGGGTAGTTTTGTAATTTTAAGAAGTTAAGGGCCATTTTGGTAATTTTACCAAAATATGAGCCGGAAGCTAAGACGGGCCAAATGTTATTCTTTTTAAAGAAATAAAACATTTAGAAGATCAAGATTGGTGGAAACGGACCGTAGATGAGTTTTTCGGGTTATCGGGAATGGAAACCGATAAAACCGACAAAACTTGTAAAATTCATAACGGGAGCTACGGGTGTTTGTTTACGGTGATTAAAATTTCTAAATTCATATAAGAGCATCTAGAATCTGAAAATGAGGCGTGGTGGATTGATAGAAGCAGCTAAAGAGTTTTTAAAATATTAAACATAAAACCGGTTTTTCCGAGAAACCGATACAATGTTCGGGCAAGCAAGAAGACCCTCTAAAGGCCACCAAAAATTATGAAATTTTGACCACAGATTTATGAGAATATATAGAAGACATGGTTGAAAGGATTCAGAAAGATTCAGTGCCTATATTAAGTTATATATTTTAGATCATTAATGGGTGATTAATGACTAAAATTCCAAAATAAATTCAAGGGAGCTTGGACTTGGTTTGGGATGATTAGAGCTGATGTCTGAAGTCATTATGGACCTAATTCAATCCCATTTACAAGCTTGTGCCACGAAATTATGCAAGAGAAAAATAAAAGGGGCTTTGTGAGCTAGATTCAATGGATCTCCAAAGGTTGGTGGCCCAAACTCAAGAGGCTTCTTCATGGGATTGCCAGGTGTAAGAAGGAGGCTAAAGAAGAGTGTTTTTGGCCAACATCTGGAGGGTAGTCGTGGCTTGGAGAAGAGGAGGCTTGCTCTCCAAGGTTTCACATGCAAAAGTGTTGATGTGTCATGAGAAGGAAGGGGACACCCATGGGACACTTGTCACACCCAGCACAATGGGTTTTGAATCACGAAGGAGGAAGAGAAGAAGAAGCCGGAGGAAGAGGAGAAGAAGAAGAGGGAGAGAAGGAGGAGAGAGAGAGGAGAGAAAGTAGAGAGAGAAAGAAGAGAGAGAAAGTGGAGAAGAGAGAGAGCCGGAAGAGAGCGAACCGGAGGAAAGAGAAAGAGAACCGGAGGAGAGAGAAGAGATTATTCCGGAGGCTCGGTCGGAATCACGAAGGTCAACGGTATATTCAAGTATGGGTGTTCGTGACGTTTCGGAGTTCGTGTTCGTGTGTTCGGGTTTAGTTCGAGGTCTCGGGAAGCCGTATCCGCATCCGTGCCGTTCGTTCCGTCATAAATCACTGTGAGTCGGCTCAAACACCGTAGTTGCATATAGAACGATAAATGGGAAGCCGTAGTGTTAGGATTGCATACCCGAATATGAATTGAATTGAAGTGAGAATTGATTGATTGATTGAATGAACGTTAAACCGGCTAGGGTTAAAGAAGCATGTTAGAATTAAACGGATTAAACCTGTTGAGTGCCGTTAGGTTGGTAGTAATATTGCGTGATGCATTCATATATTCGTTGCATGATTAGGGCCGTATATGCATATATATGTAAGTAAAGAACGGTATGAAATGAATCTATATACGGGAATTAAGACGAGTTAAAATACGGAAGTTAAACCTGAACGAACGTATAGAATATGAATGGTATCGGGGTTTCCCGAGAATAAATGAATTAAGTAATGAAAGATGAGATGTCGGGGAGTCTAGTAAGCTACTATCTCTAAACCGACGGATCGGGGAGTTGATTAAAATATGTTTAGGAAAGGTTAAGGAATGAGAAGTGTTGTGATTGATGAGCCGTCTACGGATTAGCAATCTGCTAATCCAAGGTAGCGGACGTGAATTGATTAAAAGACGTTAGAAACCCTAATAGGCTTGTTTGTGTGGTGTTTGTGTGATTGTGTATCTACTTCGGTGTTGGGCCGAGTAGAATGTTGATTGTGTGATTGTGTGATTGTATGATTGTGGTTGTTGTTAAGCTTTCTGTGTAGGCATGTTAGATCATCTCAGTGTTGGGCCGAGCGATCCGTGTTGTTACTTAACTTGGTCACGGGACAGGTTAAGTCGTGGTTGCTGACTCGGTACGGTGCCGAGTCAGAGCGGTGGTGTGTGTGAGTAGACTTGCGGGATGCGGGGTTGAGTTGATTGTTGTTATTGATTGAGATTGATTGTTAGAGTCCAAGCGAGTCTGCGTGTTTACATTTCTGCACTAGGACTCTAGGGTGCGTTAGATCCCGCAAGTCTAGGTGTTTGGTTACGTTTCGGTACTTCCGACCCGATTGGATCCTCGGGTAGTTACCTGATCGGACACGTGCCTTCGGGCAGTGGTGCTGGTTATGGTGTTAACCTACTGAGTGACGCCGGTAGGTGTGTGGTCCTGAGAATACGGGGTTGCGTCCTAGGGCCAGACTGCATGGAAGCTTGGGTTATCTAGGGGTAGCCTGAGTCACCGCGTATCGATGGACAGAGAACGGTGTCCTAGTCGTTGTACCTTATGTGGACGGCTAGGGGTCGTGGGTTAGTTACCATATCGGTAACGGTGGAAACCCGTGGAAGTTACCGAGATCGTAGGGGCCCAGTGGTGTGTTGGTGTAGTCGGTAGTGCGCGGTAGATAAATCGAGTCTCAATCGGGAACATGTGCCGCAGTGCTCCCGATTTCCTCTAATCGCCTTTTTGTTCTTTTGGCAATTGATTGTGTGTGGGCTCGACACGACGTGGTAGTGCGTGATCGGCTATTTGTTTTGATTGCTTGTTATTTTGGACTTCGGGCGGGAATCTATAGATGATAGATAGATTAGAAGCCTTAGTGGGGAGCCGACTCGCTGGGTGATCTTAGATCACTCATTAGACTCTTTTTGTGTTTTTCAGGTTTAGCAGCGACGGACGCGGGAGGTCCTCGGTGTAGTTTCGGGATTGCTTGTGGCGGGGTTTTGATTCGATGATTCGGGGTTTTGGATCTTTTACTTCGGTTCGGGATTGGCGCCATTTCGTGTTTTGATTGATTGTGTGTTTGTATTGTTGATTGACGAACGATTTGTAAAAATGACGATTAAACGTTGTGCTGAACGTTTAGTTACTCAGAAATGAATAAGCTTTCCTGATATTGTGTTTAGTCCGAACCGACACAACTCACTGAAGTGGTGCAAGGTGTACAACTTGTACTATGGAAGTGAGGATAGCGGAGTCAAGGACGGGTTAGTGTGAGCCTTTGTCTCAAACCGATCTGTCTCTGGCTTCGTCCTGTGGCAAACTTTTCCAGTTCGACTTGCTCGGGTTCGATCGGTCATGTTCTTGTTTGATTGTTGACCGGTCAGCTCGACGGTCAGCGGAGAATGGGAAAGGGGCGTTACACCATATCTCCGGATTGCTTGATATATCATGGTTTTTACCGGTTTTATGCCATGATATAGTTGTGTTTTTAGTGTCTTTTGTGTTCTTTTAGAGTCTTTTACAGGTATAATCAGGTTTGGAGCTGAATTGGAGATAATGGAGCATTTTGGAGATTTTTGGAGTGTTTGGCCGAGAGATAGAGTTCGCTGTCCGAAACAGAGAAAGGTGTCGATCGTTGCACACCTGCAACGGTCGATGCACCAGCGAGATGGGCCAAAACTCGGCGGTTTAGAAGAATCAAGATATTGCACTTTGATCCAGAAGTTCCTGATATTTACAAAGAAGCCCCTGGCCGAGATTAGACCTATATAATAGAGTTTTTAGTGTTTTAATTAGATACGCTATATACGCTTTACATTACACTTTCATAATTAAGAGCAGAGGATTTTTAGAGCTTTTGGGGCTGATCTGAACCTATTACTTCATCTGTATTTGGAGAAGATTTCGAACCCCTTTTACTCTTATTCTTTTATGCAATTTATTCATCATATGATCATGTTTTCATTGTCTATGTCTGAGTAGATTCCTTGTTAGGTTTAGGGTTTCTCACATAGGATTTCATGACATGCTAGACTTGTTCAAATTCAGTTAAGGATTCAAACTATATATGTTCTTCAATTTAATTGTGCTTAAAGCTAGTTCTAACCTGATCAATTAGAATCTAGATCTTAGGTCGCTAAATACGTCACGGAAGTGGGGTTTAGGAATCTGAACTAATTAAATTGGGCAATTAAACTATTCGCAAACGGAAGTTTGGTTTAGGATAATTGTGAACATATCAAACTTGGGATTAATGCTAGTTTAATCTGTTAGTTCTCGCAAACGAAAGTTTGGTTTGCTGCACTTAGACTTAGAGAATTATCGCAAAGGAATTTGGTTAATTCTATATCTGTGTTTTGAGTTTTAGAACTGTGCTTAATTAGATCCTTGCTGAATGAACTGTCTGCTTGTCTGATTTCCTGAGAATACCCTAGGCTTGACGCTTTTAGTTTATTGCTTCCACAACCGTTAATCTCTGCTACTGATTTACTTTCTCGCACCGCTTTTAATTCAATTACATTGCTTTCTTTCTAGTATTAGTCTCTACTGTTCTGATCTATTGAGACCAAGTGTCCCTGTGGATTCGATAACCCTATATACTACTTTGACATTGCTGTTCACTTGCAGTTTAGAATAGGGTAAAACTTAGAACCTATCATTGCTCACATACCGACGTCACTCTGTAGGTTAACACTCAACAAGAAACACTACCTGAAGGTACGTGAAATGATAAGGAACTCAATTGCTGAGGATCCAATCTAGAAGGAAGTACCGGAACGCCATCTCTAGACTTGCGGGATCTAACGCACCCTATAAAGTTCTATCAACAATAATCTAAACAAGAAGATTCAGTGGGACTCTATCACGTGAGACCTAAAAGGTTAAATAGAATCATTAACTCAATCCCAATACCCAGTCTATTCCGCCTGTTAGTTAAGTTGAATTGATTGTTTAATGATGATTATCGGTTAATGCTGAACTGGTTAGGTTATTTAAATGCATGCTAGGTGGTTAAAGTTAATCCGTTGAATGCTTGTTAGGTTGCTAGTGTTGATTGAATGTTGCATTCATAGTCGAAGCATGATAGGACATATATGCATATATATACATATTAAAGAATGTTATTAAATGAATATATATGGGAATTAAGACGACACTAAAATACGGATTAAAATACTTAACTAACGTATAGAATAAATAACGGGTGGGTTAGGTTAAATAGACGGGTTAAGGGTTAATGAACTAAAATTAGCTTAATAATGAGATGTCGGGAGTTAATAATTTTAATAACTCTAAACCGACAGATCAAGGAGTTATTAAAAGATACTTAGGAAATGATAACTAAGAGAGTTGTGTGATTGGTGAGCCCTCTACGAGTTAGCAATCCGCTAATCCAATGTAACAGACTAAATGAGATTAAAAGACATTAATGAACCTTAAAGGCTTGCTTAATTGATTGTGTGCGTGTTGTTGCTTTGATGTTGTGTGTGCGGTGTGAAGGCTTGAGCCTAGACTACTCTGGTGTAGGGCTGGGTAGTCAGATGTGTGTTACTTACGCCGGTCATGGGACCGAGTAAGTTTGTAGTTGCTCGATTCGGTATAGTACCGAGTGGGGTTGGTGGTGGTGGTGTTGGTTTAGTACTTGCGGGATAGATCAGTGCTGCTTTAACCTTTCTGTTCACCTTGTCGGTCTTGTACTCTATGTTAGAGTCCTAATGATCCTGCATGTTTACTTTATTGCACTAGGATTGTTGGGTGCGTTAGATCCCGCAAGTCTAGATTTGAAAGTGTTCTTGTACTATCGACCCGATTGGATCCTCGTGTGGTAACCTAACCGTTTCACATTGTAATTCTGGTTATAGTGTAAACCTACTGAGTAACGCCAGTAGGTGTGTGGTTCGGAGAATATGGGGTCATGTCCTAGGTCCGGACAGCCTGGAAGCTTAGGTTACTGTGGGTAGCCTGAGTCGCTGTGTATCGATGGACTGAGAACAGTGTCCTAGGTCGTAATAATTCATGTTTACGTCTAGGAGTCATGGGTAGGTTTAGTTACCATGTCGATAGCTAAAGGGTTCCCGTGGAAGTTACCGAGTTCGCATAGTGGTCCCAAATGTGTTAAGTTCGTTGTGCGCGATAGTTAGATCGAGTCTAATCGAAGGTATGTGCCGCAGTGCCTTCAATTTCCGTAATCCTTCCTTTCATTTGCAAGTGCTTGTGTGTTGTAGGTCTATCACATCGTGATGGCACTTGATATATCATTTCTTCTTTATGATAGTTATTTTGGGTTTTGGGGCGGGAATTGTAGTTATAGATAGATTAGAAGCCGTTAGTGGGGAACCGACTCGCTGAGTGATCTTAGATCGCTCATTAGACTCCTTTTGTGTTTTTTTTCAGGTTTAGTAGTGATGGGCGCAGGAGGTTCTCGGTGTAGTTTCGGGATCGCTTGTGGGCTGGAGTTTTTGATTCGATGATTTTGATTTGTTGTTTTCGGTTCGGCTTTATGACGCCTGTTTTAGTCTTGTTTAGTTGTGATTAGAATTGAATAGGCGAACTGTATTGTATAATTGTTATGTAAACGTTTATTTACTTAGAGATGAATTCGCTTCCATGGTATATTGGTTTAGTCCGGACCGACACAACTCGCGAAAGCAATACAGGTTGAAAACCTTTGTATTGTGGAAGCGAGGAAAATGAGGTCAAGGACGGTTTGGTGCGAGCCCGTGCCTCGACACGAACTGTCTCTGGCTTCGTATTGTGATGAACTTCTCATGTTTGACTTGCTTGGATTTGAATTGGTCATGTTCTTGTTTGATTGTTGACCGGTTAGCTTGACGGTCAGCGGATGACGAGAAGGGGCGTTACAAAAGGTGGTATCAGAGCATGGTTCGTCATGGGTTCTGAGGTGTTTCATTTCTAAGTGTTTCCCGTGTTTTATCGAGTCAAATTTGTCGCCCAAGCATCCATTAGAAAACCGAGCCGCGTCTGTCAAACCCGGGGGGGATGAGAATTAGGTTTTTGTTTTATTGTGCTGACGTTTTCATGTTTTTGGTTCCAAACATACAACAGAGTGCCCCAGAGAGGATTGGGGAGTGCGTGTGTGGTGTGGGATTGTTTCATCGTCATGAGTAGTCACGGGTCGGTCCAATGCCCATTCGGAGCAGCATGTACCAGATTATACTCGGGGATCACATATCTCCAACCCTCCTCATGTACCTTTGAGAGCGAGTGTGGGCGCTTCTGCAGCACTGCCCTATACTTTGCCATTTTTGGTGCCGCCTTATCCTGCTTCGATCTAGGACGATGCGGACTCTGCTGATCCGTATGTCGGGTTCAGGGACTGGTTCAGGTTAGCCGATCATGAGCTTCCACCTTTACCGTTGCTGCACCTGAGAGCGCCGTCCCGTCCGAGCCACATGAGCCCATTCAAGAGGCACCATAAGTCACCATGCCGTTCATTCTGGGGTATTTCGTACTTAGCTCGCTGCCTACCGACTTCGATTTGGAGATGGAGATGGAGCCGGTCAACCCTTATCAGCGTCCGGAGTGGGAGCTCCGCGTCGCCAAGAAGCCGCCATGCTCGCCGATGCCTTGGACTAGCACGTTGGCGCGCATCACCATCCGCATCCCAAGCCTCAGCCATCTTCCTCACCCAAGTCTTTTGAGTCTCCGCCACCGGAGAAGCCTCAGTACCCACAGTGTGATGACTGCGGAGCTCGGGGATTTCATTTCCATTGGTGTCCTCGTCCCTCTGACCCACGCTACAAGGATCCGTATCAGCCTATGCCGCTACCCGACATTTTCCAGGTCTGTGGCCATGACGGTCACCTAGCACCTATCTGTCCGATCGCAGGCCTTGGTCCCCGCATGCTAGACCCATGACCCAGCACACTTGATCAAGGTCCCAGTAGGCCACACCCAGCGCCGCCTGTCTTCTGCCAGCTTTGCGACCCTAAGAGCCACACAATGCGTCTCTACCCGATGGTCGAGCCTCACCCCACCACCGCACCGTTACGCAACGCTCACCCCCAGCATCCCCCTGGCACACCTGCCAGCGGCTACCCCTGCGAGCCGTACTGCCATCTTTGTTGGGCATTCCGGTCTTGCTGGAGACGCTAGGTTAGGATTAGGTTAGGTCCGGTAAGTGTGGGTTCTGACTTGTTTTCTTTTGTATGTATAGATCGGCGTATTGTCGTCTTTGACGAGCTTCGAGTATTTAGCGGCACGATTTTGATTTTGGGGATGATGGCGACCGCGTATGTAGTAGACTCCGTTCGGCTGATGTACAAAAAACCTTTATATATGTGGATATGACGTTTTATGTATGCAGTGGATACGGAGTGTTTGATCTTTCATTTTGAGTAACGTGGTAATTATTTTGCATGCGTGTGATGGTTATGAATGCAATTCAATTACGATGTGAAAACAAATGATGATCGGAATAAGTGATCATTCATCATGACCTATGAGACAACCGCACCGCCATACCACGACCGATCTATTGTTTGCTTGACTGCGTGTTGTGTGATTGTGATGTTTTACTTTTTTTTTAAGTTGGTTCTTTGCTTGTTGATTGCTTCTTGCATTATTTGGCGCGTTAGATTTTTAGAATTGGTGTGATGCATGGTGCATGATCGCAGGTTATTAGGAATGTTTTCAGCATGTGATAGAATCAATAGCGGAATTGAGGTTTTGTAGCGTTATTAGATTCGCTGGGTTGTTGGTAATTTTGAGATAGGGTTAGCGGATCATGGAAAACCGTGTTATAGGTTGTTAGACCTAGAAAGTTTTTGTAGAGGGGTAGTTAGGTTATCGGATAGAATGGTAGTATAGAGGAAGGTTAGCGAACCTGCTAGATAGAATTAAGCTTGAAATGGATAGTCGGTTTTGTTAGGACGCTTATTCGCGAGGAAGCGGAATTATAACATATTGCTAGTTAGTCATGTGTGACCATCGGGTACATGACTAAGTAACCATATTGTTATGAGGAAGTGACATCGAGAATAGGTTAGAATAAATCTAACCGCTCCAGTGTGATGTTATTGAATTAAGATGCATGACGTGATTGACGATCAGACGTGAATGCGAGACCGAATTCAAACCCGAAAGACAAGTCAAGTTCGAGAAAGCCACGAGACAGTTGACCCAAGCCATGTGTGAGTCAGTGTGAGGTATTGGCAGCAGATAAGTTCAGCATTCAGTCAAGAATAATGAATTAGCAAAGAGATTTGAGAAAGCAGTGGCATCAGTATTGGATCGAGCAGCTATCGGCAGGAAAATAGTGGAATCTTTTTAGCGAGAATTTCAGTGATTGGGATCTCAAGAAGTATGCAAGGAAGGTTTTTCAGTATCGGACGATGTTAGAACTCGAAGCAAAGTGAGGAAGCCAGAAGTGAGAAACAGAGCAAAACAGAATGATGTGAACGAGTTCAGAGTTTGGAATGGAGCGAATCGTTTAAGAGCAGTGGATAAGCAAGCAGAATGAAGACCAGTAAGGAAATATTGTGCAATCGAGATTTTGAATATCAGTAATCATCGGAGTTTGTTCAGTAGTCGGTGTACAAGCAATGAAGCAGCGGAAGCAAATCAATATGGTGTGGAGACTTACAAGGCTTGGTACCGATTCGAAGTATGCCAGTGACGGAGAATTCGGGGACCGAATTCCTGTAAGTCGGAGACCAAATTCCTGTAAGTCGGGAAGAATGTAATACCCTGATTCCAAAAATTGGGTCAACGGACAAAAGAAAAGTCAACATGGGCAAAATTGTATTTTTCAGAAGTTAAAGGGCATTTTGGTAATTTTACCAAAATGTGAACCGGTAGCCAAGACGGGCCAATTTTCTTCTTTTTAAGTAAAGAAAACATTTAGAAGACCAGAAATGGAAGGAATGGGTTTGAATGAGTTTTCCGGACTATCGGGAATGGAAACCAATAGAACCAAGAAATCTTGTAAAATCTATAACGAGAGAAACGGCTATCCAAATGAGGTGACTCAAGTTGCTAAATTCATCCAAAATCATCAAGAATCTGATTTTGGGGTTTGTAGGATTTATGGGATCGTCTAAAGACTTTTTAAAATATTAAACGTGGAAATGACCAAACCAAAGCAATAGAACGGAATGGAGTTACGGAATGGTTCGAGCTGACTGGTTCATTAGATTTGGTCAGAATTAACCATGAAGATAAAAGTGTAACCTCTCCAGTGTCTCCACCTCACCTCCCTTGGTTCATGAATGGGTTTTTTGGTGCAATGCACCCTTTGCATGGAATCAAACATCCTTTCGAACCATCAAACCTCATTCAACTCAACTCAACTCTCTCTCTCTCTCTCTCTCTCTCTCTCTCTCTCTCTCTCTCTCTCTCTCTCTCTCTCTCTCTCTCTCTCTCTCTCTCTCTCTCTCTCTCTCTCTCTCTCTCTCTCTCTCTCTCTCTCTCTCTCTCTCTCTCTCTCTCTCTCTCTCTCTCTCCCTTCTCTCTATCTGCACATGCAACCAGAAACCCAGTAATCTTCTTAGATCTCCTTGAATTTCATCAAGAACACTGAGTGTGCGTCATGACTTGGTGAACCATAACTTCCAAAACCTTTGCAATTTCTATAAACCACTTGCACCACTGTGATTACCTTGTTCTCCTCTCCATTCACCATCCCTCAGCCTCCTCTACCGTCGTCGGAGCCACCGGAGAGTCATCGGAAAGTTGATCGCCGGTGAGCCAACGCAGTGATCTTCATTCTCTTAGCCGGTTTCTCAGCTCTTTCTTCTCTCCGTGGATATCTCTCTGCTAAACAACTTCTCAGCCACCAGATATTCTTCTTAGCCACCGGAAAATCTCTCTCTCTCTCTCTCTCTCTCTCTCTCTCTCTCTCTCTCTCTCTCTCTCTCTCTCTCTCTCTCTCTCTCTCTCTATCTCTCTCTCTCTCCCTTCTCTCTATCTGCACATGCAACCAGAAACCCAGTAATCTTCTTAGATCTCCTTGAATTTCATCAAGAACACTTAGTGTTCGTCATGACTTGGTGAGCAAGAAACAACCATAACTTCCAAAACCTTTGCAATTTCTATAAACCACTTGCACCACTGTGATTACCTTGTTCTCCTCTCCATTCACCATCCCTCAGCCTCCTCCACCGTCGTCGGAACAACCAGAGAGTCATCGGAAAGTTGATCGCCGGTGAGCCACCGCAGCGATCTTCTTTCTCCTTGCCGGTTTCTCAGCTCTTTCTTCTCTCCGTGGATATCTCTCTGCTAAACAGCTTCTCAGCCACCAGATATTCTTCTTAGCCACCGGAAAATTTCCAAACCGACCGGTCAACGCCGGACGACCGTTGGTCAACATCGGAGCTTGATAGGTCTATTTTTAATCCCTATACTAACTGCAAGTGCACAGTGATGTAGTTGTAGTACTTAGGGTATCGAATCCACAGGGACTCCGGTCAATGATAGATTAAGAACGATCAGATGAAACTAGGTGAAAGTAATGAGAAACTAAAGCAAGCAGAAAAGTAAACCAGTAGCAAGCGAGTTTGTGAGCGAGAAAGCGAAGGCGTTAAGTCTAGGGAGTTCTCAAGAAATCAGGAACACAAGCAATCAATCAATTAACAGGATTCAGATATCGATATTCTAGAACTAGAATCACAATCATATAACAAATTAAACCAACTCTCGCTGTGAATGCTAACTATGTCTAACAACCTAGAAAACGAAATCTCTTTGCGAATCCTAGAGTTCTAAACATGCATTTAGTTCAGGTTCTTTCGTTCACAAATTCCCTAAGCCAAATCTCTTTGCGAATAGGTTATTTGCTCAGCTAAGTTCTTTTCTAATCTATTAACCAACTCTCGCTGCGCTAACAGATCTGATATCAATAATCTAAGTAGCTAATTCAGATTATGCATTAAGATCAACCTAGATGAAGAACTAAACGATATGAATCCCTACGGATTGATTAAACTATAATTCCATGAAATCCCTAATGAGAATCCCTACACCTAACAGGTAAACTACTCAGACATGTTCATCGAAACAGAAGATATCATAAGTAGAAAACCAAATATCATTAAACAGAATAATCAACAGGGGTTCGAAATCAAGTCTCTTTCGAGAACCAGATCAGCCCCTAAGGCTCTCTCTCTGAATAAAATAATGCGTAAGAAAAGCGTAGCCTAAACAAGTGGCTAAAAACCCTAATATAATGGTCTAAAGTCGGTTGGGGGCCTTTTTGCAAGTCTAGGAAGTTTCTGGGCAAAAACTGTAATTTCTCCAAAATACAGTTTTTTGGGTGCAGAACTGCGTCGACCTAGTGCAGAACTGCAACGACAGTTGCAAGGCCAAAACGCAGCCAGTGAACTCTGTGAAGTCTCTAAATAGTGCATAATTGCTCCAAATGCTCCCAGAATCTCCAAATAAGCTCCAAACGTACCTAAACCTGTAAAAATAGATAAAAGACTCCAAAACATAATAAAAGACTCGATAAATAAGATATATACCATGGTTAAAATCCCTAAAATCCATGGTATATCAACTCCCCCACACTTAGCTCTTGCTTGCCCTCAAGCAAGTAAAGAACCAAAGCATAAGAAAAGAGGTTTGAAAACTCAGAAACTCATTTCGTCCAAGGAACTTTCGCACTCACATTCACTTAGTAAGCCACTGAAAACTTTCCTACAGAACTCAAGACCACAATGTACTTCCCCCCACACTTAGAAACTGTCCTAAGTAAACTACACTATCACATTCATGCATTCAAATTCACCCTACTGACTTCTGCGAGTATTTAAGTGCGGTCTCACCTAAGGAGTATCGATCAAAGGGCACATGGACTCTTACCTTGTCAGCTCTAGACCACCATACTATCTTTCTCTGGTCCCTTTCTTCTCTTTTCCCTTCCTTAACAACTGATTTTTCCCCATTGGGTATCATTTTATTTTTTTTATCAGTGTTCTTCCCGTTTTGGGGTGTACTTTGGACACATTACATGGATCGCACAGGAGGTAATAGTGGTAACTACCACTCCCAGAGACCACTTCGGAGTTACTAACTCATCCTCAGTTTATTACTCTTTTTTTTTACTTTATGGAAGGGGAGAAGAGAACCAAATAGGACAGGTTTACAGGCTGTGTCAGAACTAACAAAGGAATCCGACTCAAGGTATTCCAAGCCCTTAGGTGAGAAAATTAAGTCAGTATTAAGGTGAAGTCAGTAAAAGGATCCTCTGATACCTGAAGTGATGTGGGTGTTCTCAGTAGGTTGATCCGTGTGGGGTTTTCTAACAGTCATAGAGGCTCTACAAGTCTGTCCAATGGTTACTTAGTTCCTGTTCAAGCGAAAAATTTCCTCGAAAAATCATAGTTTCATACAGATTTTGACTCAATAAAACAATTTTGAAAAACCAAAGACTGACTCATAAGAAAACAAAAGCGTGCGTCAGTAGCGACCTCCCCCACACTTAAACTACACTGTCCCCAGTGTAATCAAAGCATGAGCTCGGTGAAAGATTAACCAAATTGAAAAACAAACCGAAAAGTTGCAGATTACTTACCTGTCGTCGCCTTGTGTCGATCGATGCCACAAGGGTGTCGATCGATGCACGACGATTTTTGCACGCGGTTATGTAAATAACCGGTGTCTGAACCGCAATCGAATTGGCTAACCGTGAATCGCACTGTGTCGACCGATGCACTATGTGTGTCGATCGATGCAGTGCGATTCTGCCTGTTTCTCTCGGCTTTGAACACACAAAACAGAAAAATTAAAAATACCAAATCAAAACGAAAAAAATGAAAACAAAAACGAACCTAACAGTGGGTTGCCTCCCACTCAGCGCTTGTTTTTAGTCATTAGCTTGACTATCGGAAGAAATCAGACTCATGGGGGTTTCAACAGAGACTTTGAGTGTCTCTGCGAATATCTCTTCATCCAAGGTGGCGTATAGGCTTTCAGATCGTGAGATCTCCCAAGGAAAGAGCGAGAAGGATCAGGGTGGGAGCGAAGCTTGGGTGGGATACTGTGTTTTCCTATATTCAAAGAAAAGCAGTTAGGAGGTTTAAGCTTAGATGATTTGTGCCTTACCTTTGGGAATGAGATGTCTGTTGCTTTCTGCTTATGAGCAGTTGCATGCACATAAGATGTTAGAGCAGGTTCAAGAGGAACCGCCATCTTCTTCTCTCCACTATCAGATACTGAAGTTCCACCAATCTGAACTTCATCTTTTAAATGACCATCAGTGGATACCATCTTCTTTTCATATCCCAACACAGAAGGATGAACTCGCGAAGCTTCAGCTGGTGGAGTTTCATTCATCTCCTTGTCCACCACTACCATGCACTTGACTACACTCTGCTCATGTTTAGACCTTATAGGAACTTTTGGGAATGGTATTGGAGGTTTGTAGACCCTTTCCTTAGCAAAAACATCAGATTTAGGCGAAATTGGGTCTGCCCGACTGTCTCGTCGACCAACGCAGAGTGGGTGTCGGTCGTCATTGAATTGATGGCGACCTTCAGTGTCGACAATGATCAATTTCCGTTCGTCATGAGGACTCGAAATTGCCGTCAGAACTGCGTGTCGACCGACACTAAGGGGGTGTCGATCGATGCATGTCTCAGACAGACAATATTCATCCAGAAAATCCGAGATTATGCTCTCTTCTTCACCTAGCAACTCAATCTCATCTCTTAAGGTCACAGCTTTGATGGATCTGTACTGTTCAGCTTTCCCAACTTCATTATGCCTTTGTATTGCTTGAGATGTCTGTTGGATTTGAACATTCAGCTTCTTCACATGTGTGCTCAGAGATTCAAACTTCCCAGTCAGATTTTCATGCATAGCTTCCAGCTTTCTGTCGAAGTCCACAGCAGTCTTAGCCTGATCCTCTAGCAGCTGCTCCATCATGGATTCCATCTTGCTCTTATAAGCATTAGCAGCAGGAGGTGCCTGATAGGTGGATGATCCATAAGTCCACTGATTACCCTGCTGATTTCCAAAACTGTCTCCTTGGAATCCAGAGCTATTGATGTAGTTCAATTCCTCTTCCTGTCTTTTCAACAACTGCTCCATCATGGTTTCCAATCTGCTCTTATATGCAGGTGCAGGTGGTGCTTGGTAAGAAGAAACACCATAGTTCCTCGAGAAGGCATTACCCTGTTGCTGGAAAGGTCCCTGAAAAGCAGATTCCTGACTGTAGAATTCATTCCCTCCAACGCAGTTGATAGCTTCTTGCGCATACTTTTCAAGTAGAAGACTATGCAGATAGTCGACTTTATTCTTCAACCCAGCTATCTGTGAACTGTCAATCCCTGAGCCGAAAATATCATTCTGACACATCGTCCTTACGATCTCCTCTTGGTGCTTCCGCGAAACTGTGTAGACCGATGCAATAAGAGCGTCGATCGATGCAGTGCGAAAACTGTGACGATCGACACACAAGACCGTGTCGATCGATGCAGGGCGAACAGGCGTACCTGAAACGCAAGGAAAAAAAAAAAAATTAGTAGCCAAAAACAAAAAAAACAAAAAACCTAGTCTAAACCCTAAGTTCAAATCTATCGAGGACTCAAAAGAGTCCCCGGCAACGGCGCCAAAAACTTGATAGGTCTAGTTTTAATCCCTATACTAACTGCAAGTGCACAGTGATGTAGTTGTAGTACTTAGGGTATCGAATCCACAGGAACTCCGGTCAATGATAGATTAAGAACGATCAGATTAAACTAGGTGAAAGTAATGAGAAACTAAAGCAAGCAGAAAAGTAAATCAGTAGCAAGCGAGTTTGTGAGCGAGAAAGCGAAGGCGTTAAGTCTAGGGAGTTCTCAGGAAATCATGAACACAAGCAATCAATCAATTAACAGGATTCAGATATCGATATTCTAGAACTAGAATCACAATCATATAACAAATTAAACCAACTCTCGCTGTGAATGCTAACTATGTCTAACAACCTAGAAAACGAAATCTCTTTGCGAATCCTAGAGTTCTAAACATGCATTTAGTTCAGGTTCTTTCGTTCACAAATTCCCTAAGCCAAATCTCTTTGCGAATAGGTTATTTGCTCAGCTAAGTTCTTTTCTAATCTATTAACCAACTCTCGCTGCGCTAACAGATCTGATATCAATAATCTAAGTAGCTAATTCAGATTATGCATTAAGATCAACCTAGATGAAGAACTAAACGATATGAATCCCTACGGATTGATTAAACTATAATTCCATGAAATCCCTAATGAGAATCCCTACACCTAACAGGTAAACTACTCAGACATGTTCATCGAAACAGAAGATATCATAAGTAGAAAACCAAATATCATTAAACAGAATAATCAACAGGGGTTCGAAATCAAGTCTCTTTCGAGAACCAGATCAGCCCCTAAGGCTCTCTCTCTGAATAAAATAATGCGTAAGAAAAGCGTAGCCTAAACAAGTGGCTAAAAACCCTAATATAATGGTCTAAAGTCGGTTGGGGGCCTTTTTGCAAGTCTAAGAAGTTTCTGGGCAAAAACTGTAATTTCTCTAAAATACAGTTTTTTGGGTGCAGAACTGCGTCGACCTAGTGCAGAACTGCAACGACAGTTGCAAGGCGAAAACGCAGCCAGTGAACTCTGTGAAGTCTCTAAATAGTGCAGAATTGCTCCAAATGCTCCCAGAATCTCCAAATAAGCTCCAAACATACCTAAACCTGTAAAAATAGATAAAAGACTCCAAAACATAATAAAAGACTCGATAAATAAGATATATACCATGGTTAAAATCCCTAAAATCCATGGTATATCAAAGCTTCCCGCCGGAAAAGCTCCTCCGCCTCTCTCTCCTCAGCCGGTTCTAATTCATATGGTTAGGCAATGGGTTTGGCTTGGGTTAGCATCGGTTCATCCTTGGGATTGGTTTAGTTACACCGGTCAAACCAATTGGTCAAACCGGTTCAACCGGTCAACGGTTTGATTTGGACCGATTTAGCTAAACCGGTCAATTATAATTGGTTCAAGACGGTTAAGTCGGTTCTGTTGGATTGGTCAATTGGTTCAAGAGGTCAACGGTTAACGCCGCCGGCCAACGCGGTCAGCACCGGTCAACGCCGGAGATCGAGACGGTCAATGCTCGGTCAACGGCCGATCCTTGTTTCCGTAGTTCGGGGTGTTTGTGTTGGGGTTCGAGAAGGTTCGCGATTCAGCCGTTCGGTCTCGGGATTCGTCCATCCGTCTGTCCGCATATCCACTGTGAGTCGGCTAAACTGTATCGTAGATAGTGAATCATATAGACCGGAACCTAAAGCCGTATTTTAGGATTGCATGCCTGTTAGTTAAGTTGAATTGATTGTTTAATGATAATTATCGGTTAATGCTGAACTGATTAGGTTATTTAAACGCATGCTAGGTGGTTAGAAATAATTTGTTGAATGCCTGTTAGGTTGCTAGTGTTGATTGAATGTTGCATTCATATAGTCGAAGCATGATAGGACATATATGCATATATACGTATTAAAGAATGTTATTAAATGAATATATATGGGAATTAAGACGACACTAAAATACGGATTAAAACACTTAACTAACGTATAAAATAAATAACGAGGTGGGTTAGGTTAAATAGACGGGTTAAGGGTTAATGAACTAAAATTAGCTTAATAATGGGATGTCGGGAGTTAATAAGTTTAATAACTCTAAACCGACAGATCAAGGAGTTATTAAAAGATACTTAGGAAATGATAACTAAGAGAGTTGTGTGATTGGTGAGCCCTCTACGGGTTAGCAATCCGCTAATCCAAGGTAACAGACTAAATGAGATTAAAAGACATTAATGAACCTTAAAGGTTTGCTTAATTGATTGTGTGCGTGTTTTTGCTTTGATGTTGTGTGTGCTATGTGCAGGCTTGTGCTTAGACTACTCCGGTGTAGGGCCGGGTAGTCAGATGCGTGATACTTACGCCGGTCATGGGACCGGGTAAGTTTGTAGTTGCTCGATTCGGTATAGAAACGAGTGGGGTTGGTGGTGGTGGTGGTTGTTTAGGACTTGCGGGATAGATCGTTGCTGCTTTAACCTTTATGTTCACCTTGTAGGACTTGCGTGTTTACTTTATTTCAATAGGACTCTAGGGTGCGTTAGATCCCGCAAGTTTAGATTTGAAAGCAATCTGGTACTTGCGGATTGGATCCTCGGGTGGTTACCTGTTGTGATTCTGGTTATGGTGTGAACCTACAGAGTGACGCCGGTAGGTATGTGGTCCGGAGAATACAGGGTCATGTCCTAGGGCAAAACTGCATGGAAGCTTAGGTTACCATGGGGTAGCCCGAGTCGCTGTGTATCGATGGACTGAGAACAATGTTCTAGGTCGTAGGACTTCGTGTTTACGTCTAGGAGTCATGTGTAGTTTTAGTTACCATGTCAATAGCTAAAGGGTTCCCGTGGAAGTTACCGAGTTCGCATAGTGGGACCAGTAGTGTTAAGTTTGTTGTGCGCGATAGTTAGATCGAGTCTAATCGAAGGCATGTGCCGCAGTGCCTTCGATTTCTGTAATCCTTCCTTTCATTTGCAAGTGCTTGTGTGTTGTAGGTCTATTACATCGTGGTGTCACTTGATAGATCATTTCTTCTTTATGATTGTTATTTTGGGTTTTGGGGCGGGAATTGTAGTTATAGATAGATTAGAAGCCGTTAGTGGGGAACCGACTCGCTGAGTGATCTTAGATCGCTCATTAGACTCCTTTTGTGTTTTTTTTCAGGTTTAGCAGCGATGGGCGCAAGAGGTCCTCGGTGTAGTTTCGGGATCGCTTGTTGGCTGGAGTTCTTGATTCGATGATTTTGATTGTTGTTTTCGGTTCGGCTTTATGGCGCATGTTTTATTCTTCTTTGTTGTGATTAGAATTGAATAGGCGAATTGTTTTGTACAAACGTTATGCAAACGTTTATTTACTTAGAGATGAATTCGCTTCTATGGTATATTGGTTTAGTCCTGACCGACACAACTTGCAGAAGCAATACAGGTTGAAAAGCTTTGTATTGTGGAAGCAAGGTAAACGAAGTCAGCGACGGTTTGGTGCGAGCCCGTGCCTCGAACCGAACTGTCTGTGGCTTCGTATTGTGACGAACTTTTCCTGTTTGACTTGCTCGGGTTCGACTTGGTCATGATCTTGTTTGATTGTTGACCGGTCAGCTCGACGGTCCGCGGATGACAGGAAAGGGGCGTTATAAGCGGAGTATCTTTGGCCAAGACGTTTTTGAAGAACCAACTGAAAGGGTAAGGGTTTTGAAGGTTAAGATGAAAGAATATCAGGACATACAAAAGTTATGTTGATAAGCAAATGAAACAGTTGGGAATTTTTGGTTGGAGATATGGTCTATCATAAGATAGTCACTTATCAGAGAAAGGACCAAGCTATAAAGAATGCAAAGCTAAGTCCAAGGTACATGGGACCATGCAAGATTTTGCAGAGAATCAGGGAAGTGGCTTATAAGCTGGAGTTGCCAACATCTATTTATGTGTTTCATATTGTGGTCCATATCTCTATGCTAATGAAATTCATAAGTGACAAGCACAATGTGGTTTCTGAACCACCTTCGGACTTAAGGCATATCTGACAATGGAAGGAAGACCAGTTCTAAGTTTTTGGTGAGAAATTCAAGCCATTTGGAAGAAGTTAGAATGTTAAGATGATCTAAATCATTTGGGATTGTGATGGTGAAGAAGAAACAACTTGGGAACCAGAAGCAAGGAAGAAAGCTGAATTTCCTAAGTGGTTTGAGAAACTCAAGGAAAATCTGGAAAAGAAGACTAACACTCGAGGACGAGTCTAAGCCAAGTAGGGGTGAGTTGTAACGCTCGCGCTCAGCGACCAAACTAGAACGGTCCAAGGTTGGTCATCTAGAATGACCTTTGAAGACGGTGAATATTAAAAATTAGGAGGATTTTCTGGAAAACCAAGGGTTGTTGTGTGAAAGCCGAGCTAAATGGAGCTGGATGAGTTCAGTTTGGAATTTTCGGACCTAGAGCGGTGGTTGAGCTGGTTGGTCGGATTCAGACAAATTTGGTCAGGATTCATACAATGTTTGGTCAAGATTCAGACAAGACAATTGAGAGTGTCAAATTAAGCTCAGTTTGTGGGAAATTGAGTAAAGTTGTTTTTGGCGGGAACGGTTACTGGCCAAAACGCAGACTGTTGGCTCAAGGAAAAGTGTGGGAATGGTTATCTGATGCAATTTCATGCGCCTTAGGGGTTAAAATGCAAGACATACAGTTTGGATTGGATTGACCAATCATGAAAAGCGTGGAAGCGGTTTTGGATGGTTTTTGGGTGGTTGGCTTGACGAAAACAATCTTATGGGCTATAAAATCGACCCTTAAGAAACTTTTTATCAATTTCCGCATAGAAAGAAAGAAAACTCGAGAGAGAGAGAACTTGAAAGTGAGATTAACCACTCAGACTGAAAAAAAAAAGAGATTTGGCAGTGAGATTCCCCATGAGTTGGACAAGCAATTGACTATGACTGCCGTACTGGTTGGATCGGCGATTGTTCTATTGGATCAAGTACAAGAGTTGTAAGAATCACTCTCATCAACCAAACCGAAATACTAAGGTGAGTGTGTGACTGTGGCTATGGTTTATGATCGTTTGCTTGTATAGATTCGTCGAGTCTAGGTTTGCTAGGACTGTTCTGATTGCTTTCTTATTGATTATTATGTGTTATCCTGACTTAACCGATCTATCGGTTCCTTTCACTAAGCTTCTAGATCAAATCATGCTCTTCGGGGGGGGCATTTTGCTCGCTAAGGCTTGATGAATGATCGCGGAAGATGGCTCTTGACTTAGAATGGTCAAATCGGTTAAGTGATTGTTCTGATAAGCATGATAGACTGACTAAATATATGAATTGTTTGCGTGATTATTTTGTGGCTAAGTGAGAGTGTACGACCACTCTCACTAAGCAACCCATTTGCTTATGCCTATTTTATGGATGCAGGTAAATGACTGTTTGATGATTGTACTGACAAAGCTTAGTTGCGAGACAAAGGACGACTAAATAGAAAGGATTGTACGATTTTGATAGATTGATTAAGTATGATGTAATAGCTTGTAGTGAACTAGTCATTGTCCTTAAACCTCTAATCTATCTAAGTTTTATACTTTAAATTGCTTATCTAGAACGAATAAAAACACAAAAATATTTTTTAAGTATGGAAAAAGTTGAAAATGGCCTAAGCCTCGCGGAGGAAATCGCCCAACACTTCTCGCGCTAAGGCGCATGAGGAAACAAATTTGGCTGGGGTGTTTCACTAAGCTCCAAGCAGAAGACCCAATAAATAAAAAGACGCCATGGCAGCTCTTAACCAAGAAGTGATTCAGATTGGCGAGTCTCTATGTTAATGAAAATAAGTCTCATATCGTTCAGTAGACTTCTTATAGAAGTCTGAAAGCAACACTAAGTTTGAATTGTACCTAAAAGATAATGAGTAAGACTAATCTACATCATGATGTATAGTTTCTGTAATTATTTAATATTTGTTATAATTCAATCTACTATATAAAATTTATAAATTTAGGGATGATTCTCTACCTTGCACTTTGTGGGGATACTATGCAAAACAAGTGATTCAACATACTTCTCAAAATAGTTCATCTTCTACTGTTATTAGTATCTGGTTTGCATGAAATAAAAAAAATATGAAAGTAACTATATTTGCATTCATATGGTTCTGCAACTACTCCCATCGAATTATTTGGTCCTACTTGTTATCACCGGGATCAAGGATACTTTCAACAAGAAATATATCAAAGAGTTAGTAATGGACTAGCTGAAAACCAAAGTGTATCAGAAGCTTGGTCCGGGATAACCAGCAACGGAAAGAAAGGGAAGAGATAATAATTAATTATTATTAACATATTACTTAATTAATCTTGTGATTTATTTCTTTAGGGAATTTGTACATCTCTAATGCATACAACTCTACCAAAATCATATTCGGATCTGAAAATAACCCATAATTTGCAAAGTGGTTAGATATGTACAAGAAGTAGAACCGTTTACAAAACTTCTTTTTCAACAAAAACACGACGATAAAAATCACCAATCTTCTTTCTGAGGCTAACCGATCAACAAATTATTGATATTTTAAAATTAAAGTTCTAAGGTTATATGAGTATCACGATGTAGGTCAAGGTCTCTTGTGGAATTATGTTCTTTCGGATGAAATGGTAAGTGAAAGCAGAAGATTTGTTTTCTTTACAATATATATAAGAAAATATATAGTAGATATATACTATTAACCTAATGTGTTTTTTATGTATGATACAAAGATGGAATTGATTATTACACTAACCGATGTTTCTAGCCTTAAGGGTTTAGAAAAACAAAAGAGGGAATAGCTTGAAATAAAATACGTCAAAGTTGTCTATGATGCTTCAAGATTTTTTACAATGAAGTCTGAATATATGCTCTGCGTAGTTCCAAGATCTTCAATCCGAAGGATTGATGCCATCGATGATAGACATTATTTGGATTTTTAAGTATCCAACGAGTACAAGATTTCCACACTCCGACTAATGCTTATGTTGGTATTGATGTGAGATCTATTTTTTGGTATATATTATTTATTTTTATTTACTATGTTAACATACTCATGATTTTGCAGATGTAATGTAATTGATTGTGGACCCATGAATGTTGATGTTGATAACCATGCAACATCAAAAAGAATTTTCCATATCAAAGACTCACGGTAATATTGATTCTTATATGTTTTATGTTTGTTATGTGTATAATCATTTTGGTCTTGGTATTTTTATATAGTTAGTGTTAAAATTTGTAAGGATAACTGGTTAAGGTATGTAGCTTTAGATATACATGCCCATGCTTTTAGAAATCGATTAGCTGCTGCTAATGGGCGAGATTTTATCTATGTTTTAAAATTTTGAAAAAAATGTTCTTTTTGGATGTAAGAGTTTCATTGTTTTAAATATATCACATCTAGCTTATTTTTGGTTTATAAGTCTATTACAATTATAAGTATTTATGTATGTGATTAGAAGATATTGAAGTAGGGACTCAAGAAGAATTGTCTAATGTCTTAATTAACCCTCATTTACCGGAAATAGAAGATTTGAGGGATAAATTTGAGTCTTTTGAAGTTTTCATTGCAACATAGAGAGAAGAGATGTTCCTCGAAGCTAGTTAACCTTGTCAGATTTCTATAAGATTTTTATATTATGTTATTGAATTTGGAAACTATATATTTGTGATGTATTTAAATACTTATCTATTTATATTATTTTTTATTTAAAAATTTGACTCCTTTAAAGTCCATAATAATGTGTTTTAATGATATTGTCACATAAAATAAATGTTTCTATTTTAAACCGAGACATAAATTGATGATTAAAATATTTTTGATTTAAGTCTAAGTTTTTATGCTTATTTTATGGAAAGTTAACTAATAATATCTTAAAATTTTGCATTATATAACGTAAAATGTTTTGTCAAAATCTCATTACCACGATTCCATTATTTTTGTAAAACTGGATAATATTTTCCGTGTTGCAGGCCCAATTAATTTTGGATAATACCAATATTTTCTAGTATAATACACCATGTTTATTATTAAACCTTTATAGTTTTAATTTGACAGTTACCTAATACGATACAAATAAATTTATTAATAGACCAAGAATATCTAATTTTACCACGAGTTACATTTATGGAAGTGAGTTAATTAATTATACATGATGTAGGGAAACTAATAAGTTTAAATTTGTATGACAAATAATAAATCTAACAGATTTTACTCATTTCCTATTATGTTTTAATGGAAAAGATACGAAATTCAAACTCTATATTTCCTTTAAGTTTATATCACTCTAATGTTCTATGTTTAATTTCTTTAATATTTCATTTATATTTCAATAGCTCCTATTTTAATTAAATCATGGAGGTCATCATGAGAACCAATTTTATATGCCATCTCCGATGACGTTTTACGTCTAATATTACAGAGACATTAAGAAAAAAATAGAATTTTTTTGGTTTTGGTCATTAAATCTTAAGTAATTATCCTTTAGAAATAAATACAAATCAACCAACAATAAAATCAATTCCAGAATATAAGTGGTCATAAAACATAAAAGATTATATACACGCTCATTACAAACTGTTGGAAGATAAGTCTGAAACCATTTTATAATTTTGTTGGCATGTACAGTATCAGGGATTGCAAACAATCTCCGGCTTACACAATTGGTAATTTAATTTCATTAGCATGTTCAAATTTCTTAGGTTAACAAATTCATGTGTTGGTTGCATTTATCATATCCTTTTTCATTTCATTATTTGTTGTCAAATTTGATTAGAGTTATCTTCTATGTTGTAGACATGCAAACTACAGAGCATGGTCGCATGGTCGGAACGACTATGCCAAAACAATTGAGTTTCATATTATAGAAATATAGTAAGTTTCTTTGTTCTCATAACATATTTTCATTATAAAACTTATAGTCTTTTTCCAATGAAATACTTATATTAGTCTTGTATATTCTATAGGGGTATATCTGTAACATGCATCACTAGAGGAAAACTGGCTATCCAATTTGACGAATACTGGAATTCCATTGGTTACTTTGAGACTATTTTCATCTTGAGATTTTGGCATGTAAATTAAAGTAAGGGTAAATAAACCTCGATTTAGATTTTTATAATTATATTTAAAACGTTTAATTTATCGATTGCCAATTTATGTACTTTACTATTTTCATTGAGTTTTTTTAATGAATTTAAGTACTCTAACTGGAGAGAATTCACAACTTGAATTTGATTAAGATATTGAAGATATTGTTGATTAAAAAGTGGTATATATTTTAATATTTTTTAATTTTATTTAAATGTTGAAATCTTTTATAGTTTATTAACTTTTGATTTAATTTCTTTTTTAGGACTTTGTTCACCAAAGCCACTTGATCTTGGTTCAGGCCATGAATATCTCTTATATACTTCAAATGGAACCTGATGGGCTTTCTAAAATATAAAGTTTTATCTTTATATTTTTTTTGTTTAAACACTTTTTTATTTATTTTAGATATTATTTTTAAAATTAAGCTCCATTATAAATATTAGAATAATAAACATAACCACCAACCAAAAAAGATTTGATATTAATATTCGTTTTAGGGTTCTTTAGTGTATATTCTTGTGACTGATAACTTGATGAAGTCTATTTTATTACCTTATGGTTTCCTATTGAAATGAGTAATACTATTTGGGTTATCTTAAACAATTTGCAGACCCGTTGAAGGCCTATGGAATAATTAGTTCTGAAAAATGAAAACTAAATCATTAAATTGGTATCATAGTATCAACCCATATAAAAAAAATTGTTTAATTGGACAATAAAATCAATATCTGCATAAGGTGCAAGCGAATCATCTTGTAGTATGTAAATTTTTACAAATTAAATATTTCTCTTTCAAATGTAATTCTAAATTAATAGTATTTAGATTATTTTGTGTATTTTAGGTCAACAATACATGGGTTATGTAGGCAACTAAGTTTTTTCATCTAGTTTTTATTGAATTAAAACAGATAATTGTACAATAGCTCGAAAGAGAGAAGTTGAGCCGGCAAAACAAGTGAATATCCCCACAAACTAAATCCAGCAGAAAATTTAACTCCCTAAGAATCAAATCCCTATAAATAAGGAAACAAAACCTACAACTAAAACATATATAATCAATACTATTAAAACAGGAAGGTTTGCCATGGTACATAAATGTTGTTCCCGAAATTTGCCCTTGATATTATTAGGATTTGTAACCTTCATTAAGGGTAAAACTGTAAAACAATTTATATTTGATTTATTATCTCTACAATCCATGTTTCCAAACAAGACAATTATTAAACATGTAGCCAAACAACCAAAATCTAATGGGTCCCACTTTCCTAATTAATTAAAATCAAAACAAATTAATTGATAAATATAATTAATAATTTATACATCAACAATTATATATAAATTAAGATTCTCTAATTTATGATTTAATTCAAAATTTTATGATTTAATTCAAAATATATTTATAATATATTTTAATATCTCTTTATTTTGTTTTAAATATATATACACATATTACGATTGATGTTTTTACGATTGTACTTTTTAGCAGGTTTTTCCATCAAACTGAAAAATATTTAATTAATTAAACGGGTTGAAAAATTAATTAGCCAATCTCGATTATAAATTTTCTATAAAAAAATTCGCATATAGTAAATAATTTCAGTTGATATATTTTAAAATTAATAAAATATTAAAATGATTTCATACTTATATTATTCAAATATTTGAAGCGTCAAATTATGCTTTATGTTTGAATGAAGTTTTTAACGGATAGTTCCATCAAATTTGCAAATTATATATACGACTACAACATGTATTTTATAAAATAATATTTTAGATAAATAAAATAACAATTAAACATATACCACGTAACTTTTACAATAGTTGTTTTCACATATATATTTTTCCAAACTATGATCTTACGATACAACACAGATTAAAATATATAATGCGAAATCGTTATTTTAATCTCTTAATCCTTACGATATATCTCCTCCAAATAACACATAATTCATTTTAAAAAACTAAATTGATAACTCACTGTTTATAATGTTGGTTAAACAATTATAATCAAAATTAGATTACATAATTAAAAATCTAAACTACTATTAACAAAATGAATAAAAAGTAAAATTTGTAAAGAAAATTATACCCGCACTTAGAAGTGCGGGTCAAAATCTAGTTTGATTTAAATCCAGAATCTACCAATAACAAACCAAACTTGTAATTTTTGACACATGCGAAGATCTTTGAACGAGATTTATTGTTTATATACTACATTATCAAATATTGTTTTTTTTTAAAGAGTACTTTTACATGGCGAGGATCTGGCTTCATATGTTCTATAATATAGGAATAGAAAACATAAAATCTCGATAGATGAAGTTTGTCAGCAAAACCTCCATGCAGAGTTTGGCTAAGACTTCATTTCCAAGTTTTGAGATAGTATGCCACAAACTCTAACTTACAATTCAAGTAACTCAAACACCAATTATCAAAATAACCAATAAATATGAAAATGCAACAACCCAAAAAGCGAAATGAAATCGTAAAACAACATTTAAAATTCAAAATACGGAAAGCAAGAAAAGTCCTAAAATCACTCGATCCAACAAGGCGTACAATTACTCGTCATGCTAACATAAAAAGATAAGAAAAAGGGTGTGAGTAACAAGGGAGTCACTCAGTGAGATATAAGATACTAAACACGCAAGCCCACAAAATCGTTCCTAGCATTCCATATATAGCAGTCTAGCTTAAATATACACAAACATGGTACCGAAAGCATCCAAGCATAGAAAAAAATTTCCAATGAGAATTAAGTGTTCGTCCATACACTCCGAAGAGAATTAATGATGGATGTCGTGTCCATCGCACTGCCTAGGGGGACGCTTTATCGTTTTTTTAGGACACATGCAGTAGATCGATCCAGACTTGCTCGCACCCCCCCCCCCCCCCACCTCACACAATAACATTCAGCGGGATTGAATCCCAGGTGTCACTTACTAGATGAGATTCAAACCCACCATCTCATTTACTCAAATATCTATATAAGTGTCTATCTATACCAACCAGTTACCAGTTAATAGAAAACACAAAGAAGGAGTTGAATTATCTATATTCATATGTCCAATAACAAACAAAACTAATTAGACTTGATTAGAGAAACATATTACATTTAGGTACTAAACTATCTATACGAGGGGGTTAAAGACTAAATACAAGAGCATGACACTCCTTACCTTAATTTATTAGAACCTGAAAAACGACGATTGAAGAAATAGCGGTCAAAGCGGTTGTGATTAAGGAAATACCACTTTGTAAATTGGAGATTAGAAATTTAGTTTCGGTAAATATATTTCCCATAAATCTAATTGCCATAAATACACTTTCTATAAAGGAAAATTCTCGGAAAATAAAACTTTCCTAAAACAGAACTAGAGTTTTCAATGGGCATACAAATTATTTAGAAAGAATTAGCCAAAACATATCTGGAAAGATGAGTTCATGAGATTCGTATATGTATGTAAATAGCTCCATGGTTCCTCCTGGTTCACTGGGAAAACGCTCACCAAGTTGGTTAGTCTCATATCTGACCTACACATATTTGCCTCAGAAAAACATACATAACATTCAAACGAAAACTTTAAAAGAAAAATAGCTTGCGGCTACACGTAGATATGAGAGTCACATAAAACCTTACCGAATTTTAGCTTGATCTGATTAGATGTTCCCATTCATTTATTTTTTTCTCCCAAGCGGGGTTAAATCACGAATTCACATTACACATACACAATTTAGAAAAAATGGCTACAACTTTTGACTCCTACCTCAAATCTGAACGAATTTGGTCTTTCTCGAAAGAGGAGACTCTTGGATTTCCAATGATATGTTATTTTTTTGTGGGTCCACACGGTTCTCCTAAAAATCGTCTCACAAGATAACGACCAAAATAAATGGTAGGAGAATCTTAGGACTCTTGGAACTTGGACCAAAAGAATATAAAATAACAAATAGGCTGCAAGGGTTTCACAAGTTTTGAGAAAAAAAAATTAAAACCAATTAAATTAGTCATTACAAAAAATTATAAAAAAAAGTTAAATGCTTTGAGTGTGATATACTCCCTCCGTTTTTTAATAGTTGACGTTTTAGAAATTGTATTTTGTGTCAAATTAGTTGACGTTTTCAATTTTCGATGTAAAATCAATTAAATTTTTATATTTGTGACTATTTGTATTCTGAAATTAATTTTGTTATTGGTTGAATTGTGTTTAGGTAGACAGTTAATGATATTTTTGTTTAGAAAATATAAAAAATTAAATATTTTCTTAATATGTGTGTCATAACCTAAAACGACAAGTAAAAGAAAACGGAGGGAGTATTTTTTGTAATTGTACAATAAGTAGAAGTGTCCATGTTTTGCAAGAAAAGGTTAAAGAACTAGGCAACTAGCGCAACAAAATCTGTGTTGTATAAATGTATACACTAAAAACTCTATGGATTAATAATGTTAAAATTTTAATATTTTATTTATAGAGTTATTAGTGATATATATAACTAATTTGAATGAAATATTTCTCTAGATATTCTGTAATTAAAATAAGAAATTTTCATTAAATGTATACTTTCTAATTTTTTCTTTATTTAATATTTATTTACTTGATTACGTTTTTCAGACCATTTCTTTTTTTTTTCTTTTTGGTGTTTTTTTAATACGAAGTTTAAGAGATTAATTTTCTCATATGTTTATATCATAATGTGCATTCATATGAACAAAACACGGTTTGCTTTAAAGACAATTGATTTTTATTCTTCTTTTTAGCATCATGTATCTTTGTCTTAAAAATATTACAAAATTAACAATGACATATCGTAAAGGATGTGTATGGTGTATTGAACAGATGATTTTGACTGATTTGACAAATCATGTGTTACTCAAACATGGATTTAAAAAAAAAATTACTCAAAATCCAATGTTAAGGATAAAAGATTTGTATTTTTTTTTAAAAATCCACTTTTATTGAAATATTGATTTTAAAAAATCCTTCCAATCCATTGTTATGTTATTGAACTTGTTTTAGTGACTAAGAGAATTTTATGAGATTTTAACAGAGTTTCTTAGTTAAAATATAAAGATTCATATGATTTTAGATGGCATTTCATGGGATTTTAGTACCAAATTTAACACTTTCCTTAAATTCACCCAAAATCATTAGAATCGTTTAAACTCTTATAAATCTCAAACCACTTAGTTGAATGCATTCCCGAAGAGATAGCTTATGCCTTCGTAGTTGCATAACTTTTTATATGTTACATATGTTGCACCGGGACGGATACGGGGACGGAAAGCGGAGATGGAAACGGATACAAAAACGACAAAACTCAAAATATATAAAAATGGGGACAGTATGAGTACGTATAATATATATAAGATAAAATATCTATATATACCATAAAATAACAATAAAAAAATTATATATAAATCCATTATAAAAAGGCTTTTAACTTGTTATCTAGTGAGCAACTTTACTAATTTCAACCTAGATCTAATATTCATTACCTTTTCGCATTAGTTTTTAGTAGAAAATTAACATTTGAAAAGAAAAAAAAAAACATTTGGAAAAAAACATTTTCATCTAGAAACGTCTCCCAAAAGTTCTTAATGACAAATTGGCTTCAAAACGTTACGGAGACAGCCCCAAGGTATCCTCAAGCGATCCCCGTCCCCGAAACATCCCCAAAGCGGGAAACGTCAACTGTTAGGCGTGCTTTCTAGTCTACAAATTTATGGTGTTTATAGAACCGTATAATTAATTACATAGAATTTCCAAATAAATTATCGAATTTGGTTATATTTTGAATTGGCTTTCAGAACAATTAATTCATCATGATTACTATCATGATTATTATGTTATCGAATATCAATACAATTAAAAAATTAGAGTCAAAAGAAAACTAACATTTAGTTCATGTGTTTATTACAACTTATGCCATTGCATATTAATGATCTAATTAAATTTCATTAAGGGTAATTAGGGAATATAACATTATCTCTACAATCCATGTTTCCAAACAAGACAATTATTAAACATGTAGCCAAACAACCAAAATATAATGGGTCCCACTTTCCTAATTAATTAAAATCAAAACAAATTAATTGATAAATATAATTAATAATTTATACATCAACTATTATATATATATAAATTAATATTCTCTAATTTATGATTTAATTCAAAATAATTTATAATATATTTTAATATTTTTTATTTTGTTTCAAATATATACATATATATATATATATTACGATTGATGTTTTTGCGATTGTACTTTTTAGCAGGTTTTTCCATCAAACTGAAAAATATTTAAATAATTAAACGTGTTGAAAAATTAATTAGCCAATTTCGATTATAAATTTTCTATAAAAAAATTCGCATGAGTTTAAAATATATATACATATATATGTATACATATAGTAAATAATTTTAGTTGATATATTTTAAACTTAATAAAAATATTAAAATGATTTCATATTTATATTATTCAAATATTTGAAGCGTCAAATTATGCTTTATATTTGAATGAAGTTTTTTAACGTATAAACGACTACAACATGTGTTTTATAAAATAATATTTTAGATAAATATAATAACAATTAAACATATACCACATAACTTTTACAATAGTTTTTTCATATATATATATATATATATATATATATATATATATATATATATATATATATATATATATATTTTCCAACCATGATCTTACGATACAACACATATTAAAACATATATTGTGAAATCGTTATTTTAATCTCTTAATCTTTACGATATATCTCCTCCAAATAACACAAATTTATTTTTTAAAAAACTAAATTGCTAACTCACTGTTTATAATGCTGGTTAAACAATTATAATCAAAATTAGATTACATAATTAAAAATCTAAACTACTATTAACAAAATGAATAAAAAGTAAAATTTGTAAAGAAAATTAAAACCCGCACTTAGAAAGTGCGGGTCAAAATCTAGTTATTTTCTTAATAATATTATGATTGTCATATTCTAGAATCCTAAACTGGACACACACAAATAAGAAGATCTAACTGAAACAGAAAAAGAAAGCTGGTGAGAATAGAGAGTAAGTAGTATATCATCATGCATTCATGTTTCTTAATTTTGTAATTACTTCCTTCCCTTCTCCTTTCTCACTATAGTGTAACATACAAACAAAATAGAGAAAATAGGAAAGGAAAGAAAGAGGACAGTGTATATATAAGGAAACAGACCAAACATGAAGTTTATGTAAATCTTTTAAATCAAGAGAGAGACCTTAATAACTAATCTGAATCCAACTTGGGAACTATGGCCGATGATAGCTCTATATGAGAAACCCTCACCGCCCCGATAAGTCTCTCTGGCAATTCTTCCGATGTGTTTGCCTAGGAAGCGCAATCTCAGAATCATTCAAAAGATTACAAGAGGACAAGAAGCAATCTTAAAGTCTCAGTTTTGTTACCTGTACAAGGAAAGCCATTTCGACAACCAAAGATGTAATTACGCCGATGACAAGACCGAGAACTCCATTTGCAACGGTGGATGAGCCGATATCTACATCTATCTACATGAGAATGAAAGATGTTTCTTTTGAGCAACTTTCTCAGTCTTTTAAAAAGCTAACAAAATTGTGGACTTACTTCTAAGTATGTCGGACCGCGGATGTAGTTGCAATCCACTGCTTTCCCGAGGAGACATGGGGTGCTTCCCACGCTTTGCCTTACTATCCATGAACCCTGCATCATTGGGGGTATTATGTGAATCAATTTGTTTTATTTTAGGACGTTACATAGAGAGAAATCAAAGGGAGAGATACCTTGGGGACTAAAGGTATAAGCTTGAGCCTACTATTCCTAAATTCGTCATCACCATCAACAAATCGTTGGAAGAGGGACCCAGGTACGAGTTCTTTGGTCACGAAATAAAATACCATACTGTAGTGTGTTGATCCAGGAACCTACCAAAATACCCGTTTAGACATTTATTATAAAAAAAAAACCGAAATGTACATTACGTTGGGCAAAACTTACTTGAACATTTACTACCAATGAGAAAAGACCCTTCTCTGCAGCAACCTGAACAAATTTATCAAGTGATGAAGAAGATTCATATAAGCATAGGAAAAGGGATAATAATATCTAGGAACTTAAGCCATGCGAATTGAGGTGATTGTATCTCTTACTTGTGCTGCACAGCCCTTGCGTCTAACCACATGATCCATTCTTTTAGTGTCTTTGAACCAATCCACGGCCACAAGATCCATGAGATGCTTCCCAGCAGGAATCTTCAGTGAAATGTTCATTGATCAGAAAATTGAAGAGGTAAATGTCCAACTTTATAATTCATCAGATGAAAATTTTACTAACCTTCCTTTTATCCTCACAGAAACTCTTGCCACGGACTTTGAAGTTTTTCCCATCAGAAATCCTCCAGCAGTTACGAGCATTTTCGTGATCATCGTGTCGTAGATTACCAGAGAAGCAAGACAGATCAATGTTGAGAGCGGGTTCCTCTTCTGAGGTTTCATATGACACGATAAATACATAGCGATTAGATACATTTTCACTGGCTCAGGTCCAACTCATGATAAGATACAACTATCAATTTCACCTGTTTTCTTGACGATAGTCTCTGGCTTACTCGTTTCAGGCTGAAATAGTTAAATATTAAGCAAGACTTAACTCAACAAACCTATGGTTCAAAAGAGAATGCTTGAAAGGCCAACCTCTTGTTCTGATTCAGCTATCTGAAACTCGTCATCGTCATCCGAGTCTTCATCCATTAGCACAGAGTTTCTACCGGCCCCATTTGTCTGATCAATAGAAAGCGAAGACTTATGCTGAGGCTTTCCACCTTTACCCATGGCTAAAGAAGAAGATGCCATATTAACCATAACAGGGATCCTGATCGGATGACCTCTATCATCTGTCTGCGAGAACCACTCGCGCAAACCTGTTATGAACATGAGCCCATGACTTAGAATGGTAGACGCCCAAGTGCGGTCTAAAGAAGGGCAGAAGTCATGGAACTTACCAGAGACACTGTTCAGCATTTGAAGAAGACAATGTTGTTGAAAAGCTGGAAGATAACCTGCACCCCACCCTTTAAGATCGATTTGTATTAGATGTTGCACTTGTGTTCTGGGTCTCCCATTTCGGGGCTTTAGTGGGGCGATGTTAAATCCTCCACCTAAACAAGAGAACGTAATCCGGGTTAAGAATGTAATACTGTACATAATAGACCGGAAGATTTTGTTGGTAATGTACTTAGCATGGAATAGAAATACTAAACTTACTCTCAAGATGAGCCCGAACAAATCCAGGTTGTGGACCACAATTGTCATGCTCCCTAGAACGAAACAATACCACTTCACAGAAAGAGCAAGATCAATAATCAAAACTAGATATATAAAAGAGGCTGTCCAGTTTCTAGGATGAGTAAAAGGGGAAGGGGAGATACCATAACTTCCATCATCGTTACGACGCCAATAACGTACATAGCAGAGGTCACGAGGCCACACAACCCTGCAGCCATTTTGATAGTATGAGTGGGATAAACCAGAGAACTAGGTAATATTCTGACTGATAACACGAGGATTGCTAAGCATCATATCGGCTCTGTAAATCCTTTCCACCGTTTATTCAGCAGCAAGGGATTATGGTAAACAAAATAAAGAAAATCCGCATAAGCCTAGACTCCACAAGATAACTGGTCTATTTCGTTGATACATGCCAAAAGATCTCTATTTTTGTAAGCAATTGACCACGGATGTGAGTATTATTGAATGATTATTTTTCCGGGTGTTATAGTACATTGGAAACCAGTCGAGCAGAAGTCTGTGATAGAGTATTGCTGTGTGACCATCCACCTCTTCCACTAATCTCCCATTATGAAAACTGCAGTCCCACCTGCCAAACCATAAGAAAAGATGGAAAACGGAGAGCTTCAGATCACACATCACAGGCAGTTTCGCTTTTATTGATAGAAAGTTTGGGCTACACATTATCTTACGATGTGGGAACAGAAAAAGTAAAGACCCAACTTTAGTTAGACTGCTTTACTGGTACAAAATATCTAATAAACTTTTCCAGACAACAAAGCGTCTAACTATAGGAAAATGCATAAAAAGGAACATCATATATATAAAGGCTCTCTTTTAACCTGAATATGAAAGAGAATAAAGAAGACGGAGAAACACCTACTCATATCGAGTGCCATCCATACTCATCACAAGCTTGAATATTTCCTCACATGTTGCCTCCACTACACCAACAGCTTTCATTGCCCTGCTGCAGCTTCTTGGCTGCATGTTAGCACTGTAAATGATGATTCTTGACTAAATTTACTTACTATGTAGTATGTAATCAATACGAAATTATGCCATAAATATGATAAGCTGTCAAGCACTTCCATACAAGATAGTCAACTTCAAGTAGCTCTTCAAAAATCCGAAGCCCTGCCAAATGTATATGGGAGAAGATTAAGCCCAAATTCAACCTTTATCATTGATTGCTATATAATTTTCCAGATTCTATAGTGAAATTTTATTGTGATGCAGATTACAGGCACAAATCCTACAGGCGTTAGGAGGGTAATAGATTCAGAACCTTCCATACTGTATCTATTAAGTCGTAATTTACCAGTGAAAATAAACTATAATGCCTTGTAGAAGCGGTCACAGTTCAGAACCATACATAGCCACTAACCATTTTGGCACTGAAGGAGACGCCAGTGTTTTCTCGAAAATGCTTGGTTCATGGAATTCTGGTTTGACAACTCAGCATCAAACTCCTTAGTCCAATCAAAAATAGATTCCGGAGGGCCTGCACGATTGTTTAAGGTGATCAGATTACATTCAGGATCGCTGCTGAACAAATTAGTCCGTGAAGAAATTAATTAGGAAAAACCATTTCCAATAGTTGTCCTCCTCAATAAATCACGTCGAGAGTCATCTTCATCATCCAGCGCACTGAAGCTGAAGAACATTGCAAACAATATTTTCGCATGAATATAAGTATATAAATGTCACCACAAGATAACAGTGTCAAACATCAACAGAAGTTATATATCAAATGCAACTGGTCACTTTCTACATATAGAGCCTGTATCAGCATCTTCTGGCATTTGTAACATTCTCAGAAATATTCAGAGCTAAAACAACCGTACTGAAAAAGCTCATAGAATTATTAATAACTATGATTAATTTTACAACTATTATCGAATATGATTAATGATCTAGTTTATTAAATGATCATTATCGCCACAAAGGCACAAACCACAACCTCCTTTTGCGTAGTAAGGATCACAATCCTCAACACATGTCAATTTTACTCTCTGTAAAGGAAAAGGAGAGAATAGTACTCCGTGACGATAACTTATGATTAAGGCTGGGAAATCATATGACCAAGAACCCTAAGCAAGTGAGTTGTTGGCAAATAAAATTAACATGCCTGCGGATATAAAGGAATAATGTCAATTAAGCACTCACGGGCTTTCATGGTCTGAAGATGAAGCCGTCCTTCCAACATCCATCCCAGGCTTATATTCAAAAGATACATATTGTTGACCACTTGGCACTAGGGACTCTTGATGCTGCAACAGTGAAAAACACAGAGCGGTTGTCATAAGCAGAGATTTCGAACAGTCACAGATAAATAACACAGGCAGATATGGAGGGTTCCTCTTTTTGGCCAAATATACCAGACCCATAAAACAGTAATAGTTACCCTATGAAATCAAGATAGAAGCATAAAATAATGTGATTCACAGATTGTGAGACAGTACTGACAGACCTGATCTATGACATACTCAATTTTCTCCTTCCACATTAACGCTTCTTGGATGTTGAACGCTGCCATCTAGCAGGAATATACTCCACATGAAATAACAAGAAGCATTAAAATGCATACTAACATGATAAAACTATTGTTATCCATTCTCAGAAAGAAAAGACAAAATACCGTGATTCTGTGGTTCTTTTCTTTCTTGTTATAAACAGACAACACATAAACCATCTGCAAAAAAGAGTAAAAAAATAGTTATTTGCAAATGCATAAGTGACATCACAGCCAAGGATATGATAAGAGCAAATGAACTTGGCATGAGGAAATCCATCAACTAATTCACAACAGTTTAATGGTGTCCACCTATATGAAATCCAAGCCTAGATGGGATTCAAAGGTTGTCAACAACATCAATCAGAGTGGTTTCAGTTGGCTAAACCACGCTCTACTGTTGTTGAAGCACATTACATACATAAGCACTTGTTTTCTTTGGTCAAATATTATACATAAACACTTAAGTAAAAAAATAAACAAATAGTAACAGAAAGAATAAAATAAGACTCACATGTCCATGTTGTGTCTTCAAGCCTCGATCCTCAACTCTACAGTTTCCATCAATTACCATGGTCTTGATAGGAAGCTACGTCAACAAGTACAGAACATCTATTAGGTAAGCTCAGCATCCATTAGAGAAGCTTCTGTAATAATTTATCAACTCAAGACTTTTTCTGTTTCTCTAGCTCGCAACCATACTCTTGAGTTTATAAAAATGTAAATCCCGAAACAACGATTTCGGCTGATCTAAACCCAGAAAAAGAGACGCGAGAAGAGCTTGAAAAATCCATTCATCACGTTGACAAATTGCGAGTTACGATCAAAACAGATATAAGATTTCATGGTATTTTTACCTGATTATCCTGCGGCTTCTTCTTGTAATAAGCAAGAAGACGAGGTTCCAAAACGAAATACCTCATATGAATGTACGATCTTCCGATCTTCCTCCTTCCATATCTCACCATCCATCCCTCATACACAACCTTAGACATTTTGACACTTACGAAGGAGAAGAAGATATATTCAAGGACACAACAATGTCCCACAGAAATCGGAATCTTAGATCCAAATCGGATAAATGCACTCCCGCGGGAGATCAAAGACCTGACTGATCATCGGCGCCGGAATATGGTGTTTGGATTCTAAGATTCTTTCCGAAGATTTATGAATGAGTCGCAAAAGGTTTTGAAATTCTGTAAGATCAAAAAATTTCAAACGACATCGAAAAATTCAACTTTGACAGAAAAAAAAACTGGAAAGCTAAATAAGTAAATATAGAGGAGAGAAAGAGAAGCAGTGAATCTGTCCTGAAAAAGTAAATTAACTTATAGAGTAATTAACAAAAACTGTACAATTAATTAGTTAAAGGATTTTTGCTACCATTAACTGTGTCGTCATGCCAGCTTTTGCACATTTCACGTTCCATTCACAGGCAAAAAATCCATGTTATAATGATGATTAGCGAGTGTTAGATTCGAGATGCTTAACGGTTAATATAAACCATCATTAAATAAATAAATAAAAGATCAATAAAATAATGTAAAGTTCCTTTTCCTTCCACATGAATAAAGGGTAGTCTAGTCAAGGACTCGAGAGATGGAATTTTTACATAGTAAATGTTTAAAATTTACAAAGGGTTTAGAAAGAAAAGAAAAAACTTGAATGTTACCATTAATTTATTTATTTAGATTTTAAATATGAAAAATATTGTCTTTGATCAATAAGGTGAAATGATAGATTCTATGAGCTCTTGCAGAGGAGCAAGTTCTTTCTTGTCAATCAGTCCAAACTCCTGCCAAAACCAAAGACAAATTGGCCAATAATTGTCAAAATAGAATTAAAACAAACTATAAGAATATAAAGCGTGTATTTCTTAATCATATATGTTCATAGGAAAAAAGTTTAATTTCACAACAATGTATTTTCAGTGCAATATTTGTATAACATTTCCTAGTTATTAGAGCCAGATATTAAAAAACGAGAACTCACATGAGTAAAGAGGATGAAGTGTTTGAAACAAGTGTTGAGATGAGCTTCTTCTTTAAGGCTAACGATTTTCTGGAAATGAGAATGGTAAATGTGAGCATAAACACGGAATAGTCGTTTAAATATCGTCTTCACCACATCCTTGAAGTTCTGAGGAAATGGTGCTCCTGGAAAAATAATTAATTGAACATTAGGATGGATGTAGTTTTTGATATTCTTTACATCTCATCTCATGGACATTATTATTATTACCAAGCCTTTGAGGAAATAAGGTCTCATCATCGAGTTGGGTCTCGATCCAATCCATCAAGTACTCCACATACTTTGGAGCAGAAACCTCTATTGGCTTCTTGATCTGTACACCATCTGCCCATCTATACTCATACCTGCAATTTTTTTGTTTGATTGGTCATATGCACAACAGAAAATGATGATAGATTAACTCTTATCTAAATTTTGAAGTCATCCTACGAATATGAGCACTTAGCTATTGCTTGCATTCCGTCAGAAATTACTAGAGAGGTCTAAAAACATGATCTATATTTTCTCACAGTTGCAAAGACATCATACCAAGTAGTTAACAAGCACATATAACCACGATGAGGAGAAAATATATACGCTTTGAATCTGTTAACTGAGCGATCCTAATCTTGAAGCATGAAATTTTCATTTGTTTGGAATAACAAATAGAAAAAGAGAGATATGAGGCTATACTTGGGGCCAGCAGTCATTGTAGGACAATTATCTGGTGTGCAGAACTCGGTAAGCGTACCATATAGCAAGTTCACCTGATTAAAGAAATCCACAGCTGAAACAAACAAAAATTATAAACAAGGGAAAATTCACCATTGTAAAAAACATAAACAAATCAGAAATGATCAAAGCAGAGTGACACTGACTGTTTACAGCAAGCCATTCGTTTGCATCCTCTCCTGGAGGAAGTCTAACAGCTTCTCTCAAGTTCCCACTTCCTAAAGTTGCATCTATATGCTTTCGAAGCTGTGCACCCTATTATATCACAGATTTTATTAGAAAAATCATAACCTTAGATATCATTTCATCTAACGATGGGTGTAAAAAGACCAAAAGACAAGTGCAGATACAAACCTTGCTTCCAGAAGGTGCGCTCTTTTTAGGACGGAAAGTCTTTTGATTTCTATAAACAAGGTAAAAAAGAAAGAAAGGACGAGATGTTATCAAACATTAAAAATTCCAGTCTTTATCCAATCTATGTATCCAAGAACAATCTCAGTATATGACAGAATCAACTCTAGTTATAACGTAATTTATTGAGGAAAAGTATAATCGGTGTTCAAATGTCAAACACTAGTTATAAAATCTGACAAAATAGATAATACGACTTCCAAGTTCATAAGATCATGAAATGGATCCAGATGACTAATCATCAAATTCACAGAAACGAATGCGCGACCGATAAAGTTAAGGTTCATACAATAGATCATATTTTATGATTCCCTATTAGACATAGAAACCAAATCAATTGGATCAGGGAAAAGAAATTCAATCACAAATACAATGTACAGGGCGACGAAAGAATTAAGTCTTCAGCAACAGATTGAAGAACATGTTAATTTAATATTCAAACAGATCCGAGACTGATAACCATCGCAAATTCTCCTCGATTTTATCTTAATTGAATACAAAATTACGCAGAGATAGAAGAAAACAAACCTCCCCAATCCAAACAGACTCATGGCGACAAAAAAAAAAAAAAGAACCGATGAAAGAAAAGAGTCGAATAAGATTTTTTTTTTTCCTCAGGTGGAAACGAGAAAAGATGTTTTTACGAAAAAAGATAAGAGTAGACGGGAAAAGTGAGTCCATTTATATATGATGAGAGACTAAAGACTCGTTGATCTTTTTTTTTTTTTGACGACCATAATTCATTTATCAAAAGCCCAAAAGGCAAGTACAGGAGATGATAATATGCTCGGCCCAACACGTCGTTAAATGGTGGCGTTTTATTATTCTTAAGATATGCCACCATTTAACCACGTGTCACGAACATGCTGAACTTATAAGACACTGAGCAAACAAGCAAATGAAGCCGTCGATCCACGAACGATTGGACACACCGCCACCGTGAGCAATACCACCATCACCTGCGACGATTCTTCTTCAACTTCGCCGGAGCCATCATCGGGTTAACCCTGTCGTCGCCGTAATCTTAAGAACATCAACATCTTGATCCAAAACTATCGCAGGACAAACTCCACCTTGGATCTATAACTTTATAGGTAGATCATCAAAGTTTCAGCGAAGATATTACTCTCACTGGAGGAGAGGAGCAAGTTAGCGGAAGGCAGAGAAGTCCAGACAATCACAAGCCGAAATTCAACATGCTCAACCTGAAGAAAGAAACGAAACCCTACATCCGATTTACAGATGTTAAATCAGAAAATTACAATCCGAAATTGAATCATGAGAAGATCGATTCAATAGGAATCTAAAAATTGAAAATAAGATAGCTGAGACTAAAATCCGATCGACACCCTCATCAAAAATACATAGAAGATCAAAGAGGGAACCGCAAAACTTAAACAAAATTAACTTGACCGCCGGTTCGGCAAGGAATCGAAAACCGACGACCGAACCTTGAAGAAAGCAGTAAAAAGTTTTAGTGAGAGGTTGGAGAGATATTCGAACCGACTCAATTCCTATGAAAGAAAAAAAAATCAATCAAATAAAGACTCGTTGATCTTATTAGCTGGCATATTTTAAGAAAAAACTTTCAAGTTTCATAATATTTTAGATTTACACTCAATTTTCTGAAAGGATCTGTGAATAAAGCGACTTTGGTGGGCTTTTATTGGACCTACAACAAAAAGGAAAAGAAGCAATTAGATAAAGATCAAGACTTAACTAATATCGACTAAGCTTAGAAATAAGAAGGATGAATCTCTAAGTTAGTCATGCCCATTCAGGTATTCAGTTCGGTTTCGGTATTTTGGTTCTATAGATTTAGGATTCAATGGGTACTTTATAATTTTTGGTTCGGTTCCGATTCGGTTCGGTTCCATCATTTTAGGAACCGTAAAATACCCGAAATTTTCGGTTCTTAAACGGTTCCGGGTATTTTGGAACCGAAATAGCATTTTTTACCCAAAATCAACAAAAATACCCGTAATCAACAAAAAGATATCCGAAATCAACAAAAAACCCCAATATTTATGTTAATTCAACAAATAATTAACCCAAAAAATAAAAAATTATATGATTCAATGTCAATTACATAAACATAAATTCCATGGTTCTAAAAATATTTTCATATGATTCTTTATGTGGATGTTGAAACCATAGATAATATTTTACTAAGTTTTATATAAGTCCGGTTCTTCGGTTCCGTGTTTCGGTTCTCGGTTGGGTTCCAGTTCCTACTCGATACCCACAATTCCTTAACTCAGGATCCAATGGGTATTATAGGTGGAACCAAATAAAAAAATTCAGTTCCGATTATCGATTCCGGTTCTTCGGTTCCGGTTTTTATGCCAAGACCTACTCTAAGCTAAGATTAGGAGATACATTAGTCATGTATAAATATAGGCAATAGTGACAGCTCTACTTCTCAAGTTTTTCGGTTTGGTTTTGTTTATTCTCTAAAATCTTTTTTAAAGTTTTTTTCTTGAACAACAAATAGATTAATAAAGAATGGCTAAAAACGCCCATTACATAATGTTAGCTAAGCAGAGTTTTGCTGCAGAGTCTGCACTGCAGGTCCATTCAGAGATATGGAAATGAAGAAAACAGAGCATAAGGTAAAAGAAGAGATCAGCAATTCAATATCAGAGAGAACCCCGAAAAACTCCTCCGGCTTGATGTTCGAATTCATAGCTTTTGGAAATCTGTGAAGAAGTAGATTTCGTGGATGTCAAGCTCAATTGCTTGAGTTAGAGCCGCTCTGAGGGCTAGAGCTTCTGCCATCAGTAGGGAAGAGACATATCGTTGGGTTTGTGCTCCATGAGCCATTTCTGCAAGAATCTGATTGTTGTTCTGGAAAATCCATGACAGGCCTGCCATTTGGGAGTTTTTCTTTGTGTGGCATGAAATAATCCTTTCTGAGATCGAGGACAGTCTTTGGGTGATGGGTCGATTCGATTGAGCATGGGGCAGGAGAGATTGAGCTTCCTTCCATTCCTTAATGAGGTTTTGCCATTCTTTCTCAATAACAAGGTTTTGGACCCAAGGAATCTCGAATAATAAACAGTTTATTGTGTGTGTTTCTTATAATCTTAAAACAACACAAGTTCTAACAAGTGGTTTCAGATAAATCCATGTAAAATGATTGTGGGGAGAGAAAAGAAAAAAAGAGAGGATAATCAGCTAAGACACGATATTAAATCAAATAGGAACTTATATGATCGTTGAAACGTGAGCTGAAAGGAGCCGTTTCCAAGAATCAGTTGAAACAACATCACAACTAAGGTCAAAGACTTGAGGGGTAAACATGTTTAAAGGAAAAACAAAGCAGTTAGACATGGATTCAAGAAATGGAAAGTTAGACGTTTGAATGAAGGATATGGAACCTCTAAGCTATTTTGGGGAATTCAAGGTGTAATACCGAGAAAAGAAATAAAATAGTATTATTATATGAAAATTTCATAAGTTTTGGTATACTTTACAAAGTTTTCTGACTTATCAAATTACTTGAAGAATTTTTCGATAAAAGCTTGTTATTTATGAAAATTGAATTTTTTTGAATAAATTATTTTTTTCTCAAATCTTTGAATTATTTTTGAATTTTTTTAAAAAATTTCATAAATAACAAGCTTTTACCGGAAAATTATTCAAGTAATCTGATAAGTCGGAAAACCTTCTAAAGTACACCAAACCTTATGAAATTTCAACCACAGCTCTACAAAAATATGTATGAGCCATGGTTAAGAGGAATTATTAAATTTTATTCATGGATTGAGTTACAAATTTCGGACTATTAAAGAGTATTTAATGATCAAAAATCATTTTCAATATTTTATGGACTTAGACCTTGGATCATTAGGACTTGGGCTGAGAGATAATTTATTTTGACTTAAAAATCAAGCTCAATCGGCTATGAGCCACAAAAATTGCTAAGGAATAACATGAAGTAAGATTCATTGAACTAAGGTGTTCATCATAGATTGGTAGATTTTATTTAAAGAATATGCCACCTAATTTTATCACATGCTCAATGTGAGCAGAAGAGAGGAAGATATGCATTATTTAATACCATGTCTCAAGAATTGGTAATCGAGAAACCGTCAGAAATCTTCAAAATGGATATTTCTGAAATTTTGGGGAGTTAAGGGCATTTTGATAATTTTATCAAAAATAGAAGACGGAAGCTTAGACGATCCAAGTGATTTTTTTTTTAATTAAGAAATCACTTAGAAGACGGAGAAGCAGAAAACATATTTAAATAGAATTTCACGGGTTGTCGGGATGGAAACCGACAAAACTAATAAAACATTTAAAAGATGTTACATGAGCTACGTGAAGCCAAATTGAATGAAACAAGTTTCGGGTGATCCTCATTAAGTCTACTAAAATAAAAATGAGTTTTTAGGAGCCTTTTAAGAGGTTTCGGGAACCGACAAAGGATTGAACCGTAATTGCTACGTGATCGTTGATTGGTACAGTAAAGGTTCAAAGAACTTGGCTGGGTGATTCATTGTATTTTCATGAGAGAACCGGAAAGTGAAACCTAGTAGCACATGTGTCGTTCATCTCTTATCTTTAGATGACACCTTGCTCTCTTAGGTTCAATGAACCTTTCAAATACATGCATCTTCTCCTTTAAAACCTTGTGCTCACTCTCCTCTCTTCTTCATTCAACCCAGTAACGAAAACACAGAAAACACCCTCCCTCTCTCCTCTCTCTCTTTCTCTCCCACTGCCATCTCCCTCCCTCTCTCCTCTCTCCCCACTGAAATCATCTCTCTCTCTTGTTCTTCATGTGTTCTTCATATTCATTGATTACTTCCTCCCCAAGTTACTAAAGAAACTATTCAACCAAGTTGATTTAACTCAAAAAAATTACAGATCTGAAATCACCTCCTCATCCTCATCAAGCGCCGCCAGACATTGTCCCTTGACGTTGGAGAGACTTGCCGAAAAAGTCGCCACCGGCGAAGTGCCGCCGCGGCTCCATTTTCTTTCGGCCAGATCTCACCATTTTCACGCCAGATCGCTCTTCCACGTCGTTAGCTCTCCGCGGGTTAGCCTCTCTCTCCCCTCCGGATTCTTCACTGGCAATCACCCATCACCGGTTAGGTCACTTGTGAACTCCTCCACCGCTCGTTCAACTATAAGGCAGATCGATCAACGCTGGTCAACGCCAGAAGCCGTCGTGGTCAACGCCGGAGAAGCCTCATTCACTGCAGTCAATGTCACCTTCCACTCGCCGGTCAACGTCTATGGGTCAACATTCGGTTTAGTCAAAGTCAACGCTTGATTTGGATTGGTCGACACTCGGTTTAGTGGTCAAAGCTTCGGGTCAAAGTCGGTTTAGCTCGGGTTTCAGTTGGTTTAGTTCGGGAAAGGTTATAGCTTGGACTCGGGGTTCAGAGTTCCGTCAGATCATCCATCGCCATTTCCACGCACTGTGAGTTGGCTAATTGTGTGATGCATTTAGATTAGCTCATATAGACCCGAGATTTATGAACCGTAGAATTAGGTTTGCATACCTCTGTGATTGAAATGGTTAGAACAGTTCGGTTGATTTAATAGCCCGATTGATTAATTAAATGGTTAGCTTTGTGATATGGCGTGTTAGATAGCTCGTACCCTTAATTGATTGTTTATGCAATTGATTGATATTTGGTTGGTGCATTCATTTTAGAACAACATGCTAGAACGTATATGCATATATATATGCATATTAAGAACGTATTTAATGATCTATATACGGGGAATATTACTTAATTAAAATATAGATAAATTACATAACACACTTAGAATATAAATGGTGGCTTGATTAGAAAACAGTTCAGAGTTATCGTGTTAAGTGAATTAATTAAAGAAGAATGAGAAGTCGGAAGATTAGTAAACTTATTAATCTCAAACTGATAGATTGAGGAGATTAAGAATATGTAATTTAAGAAGTAAGCATATATTAAAAGATAGGATCTGACAAGAGCCGTCTACGGGATTAGTAAGTCTACTAATCCCAAAGTAGCAGAGTAGTTAAAGTCAGCTAATGAATTAAATGGTTATTTGAACTTGGAATAATTGTATGATTGATGTGGTGTGATTATTGATTCATGCTTGTTTGTATATCTACTCCGGCGTTGGGCCAGGTAGACCTTTGATTGTGTGATGTTTTGTCTACTCCGGTGTTGGTCCGGGTAGTTAGTGTTGTTTGATACTTGCTTCGGTACAGAACCGAGTAAGTTTGGTTAGATACCTAATCTGGTACGGAACCGTATAAGGTCGGGTGATGTGGTGATGGTGATAAGACTTGCGGGATAAACTGGGTACTGGAATTGAGTTTGTATTTGTTGTTGACCTTGTCGTTCTTGCGTGTTGTTGAATAGTCCCAGTGAGCCTGCTTTTTTTGTTCTATTGTTATCATGAATCTTGGGTGCGTTAGATCCCACAAGTCTAGTGATGGCATTCTGGTACTTTCTTCTCGATTGGATCCACAGGTAGTTACTTGGTCAGTTCATGTACCTTCGGGTAGTGGTTATGGTTATGGTGTTAACCTACTAAGTGACGCCGGTAGGTGTGTGGTCCAGAGAATACATGGTCATGTCCTAGGTCCGGACTGCATGGAATCTTAGACTATCTAGGGGTGCCTGAGTCACCGAGTATCAATGGACTAAGAACGGTGTCCTAGGTCGTATGACTTTATGTTTACGTCTAGGAGTTATGGGAGGTTTTAGTTACCGTGGGTGATGTAAGACTCAGACGATGGAGCCTCACTCGGTGGTTGATGGAAGGAACAGGTTGGCTATGTCGCTCTCTCCTGTTACACAAGGGATGGTCGTGTGTAAGTGATGGGATTGAACAGGCTGGCTTTGACGCTCTCTCCTGTTGAATCAGTTGATGATAAGGCTGGTGGATCGAAGGCACCACAGAGATGATGAACGGGTCTCTGATACTGCACAAACACTTGTCCTCTTTGTGAATCACACACAAGGAACAACAAGCAAAACAAGAACAGGCGGCTGCTGCTCAAGAAGGGCGAAAATCGCAAAAGGGTTTATTGATGTCAAAAGATGACTAACACAATGATACAAAGTTGTTTAAGTACAGAAACAAAGAATAACAAAAAGGAAAAACAAATATCTCGGCCTTGAATGAGAATCGCCGAGTTACACAGAAAAGGAAAGTGTGTAATCTTTCCTTGGCAGCCAATCCTTGAGTTATGGGTGTGGGTGGGCCGACTTGCCTCGTTAAAAACCTTGGGAGTAAAACCACTTTGGGATAAAACCACCCAAGGGAAAAAGAGTGCAAGAGAGTCCACCAACTCTCGGACTTAGCATGGGCCGAGCCGGATGGTAAAGACTTGGCAGTGTCCGGCCCGTGTCTTTGGATGAGAAGGTCCAACTCCTTTGTTGCTTACACAGTCCACGTCCCCTGTGCTATCCACGTCGCTTACACGGTCCAAATCTCCTGTGTTATCCATATTGCTTACACAGCCCAAGTCTTCTATCGCCTCTCGCTTCTTGGGCTCATTCTTGAGGTAGTCTCCAAGTTCCATTGAGTTCATGAGGTTCTCTACTGCAGTGTTGAATCCTTCCCTGAGCCTCCTTGTCCTAGATCGAGTCATTGGAGCTTCCTTGACCTCAGGTATGGCTTGTGGATGGGTGCTGGGTTGGATGTCCTCATCATTCCCACCCTCTTCAGAAGGTTTTGTCCTCAAAACTGGATCATCTGCATCATATGGAGACAAATCAGTCACATTGAAGCTATGTGAAATATTGAGCTCACCCGGGAGTTCTAGTTTGTAGGCATTGTTGTTGATCCGTTCTAGAACTTTGAAGGGACCATCTCCCCTAGGCGCCAGCTTCGAGCTTCTCTTTTATGGAAACCTCTCAGGTCTCATGTGGAGCCAAACCCACTCTCCTGGCTCAAAGACTAACTCCTTGCGGCCCTTGTCTGCTCGCCTCTTGTACTCTTCAGTCTTCTTAAGAATGTTGTCTCTTGCTTTCTGGTGTAGCTTCTTAACAAACTCTCCTTTCCTGAGACCATCTAGATTAACTTGCTCAACTTGGGGAATTGGCGACAAATCAAGAGGTGTTAGTGGGTTAAAACCATACACAATTTCAAATGGAGACATTTTAGTAGCAGAATGTGTAGCATGGTTATAGGCAAACTCAATGAATGGCAAACAATCTAACCATGTGTTTAAGTTCCTACCAAGAGTTACCCTGAGTAAAGTAGATAAGGTACGGTTTACCACTTCGGTTTGACCATCCGTTTGAGGATGACAGGTTGTGGAGAATAGAAGTTTTGTCCCGAGCTTCCTCCACAATGTCTTCCAAAAATGGCTCAAGAATTTTGTTTCTCGGTCAGAGACTATGGTCCTTGGTATACCATGTAAGCGTACCACCTCCTTGAAGAATAGATCAGCAACTTGTGTGGCATCATTGGTTTTGTCACCTGGAATGAAGTGAGCCATCTTGGAAAATCGATCCACAACAACAAAGACAGAGTCTTTGTGTTTGATCTTAGGCAACCCTAGCACAAAGTCCATAGAAATATCCACCCATGGGGCGTTAGGAATAGGTAAAGGTAGGTAAAGTCCATGAGGATGTAACCTGGATTTTGCTTTGTGACAAGTTACACATCTTGCACAATGCCTTTCAACGTCCCGCTTGAGGTGCGGCCAGAAGAAGTGATCAGCCACCACAGCTAGTGTCTTGTCCACTCCAAAATGGCCCATAAGACCTCCTCCGTGTGCCTCCTTAAGCAGTAGCTCACGCATTGAGCATTGAGGAATGCACAGCCTCTTGTCTCGGAATAGGAACCCCTCATGAAGATAGTATGATCCGAACGCTCCTCTTCCACAGGCTTGGTAAGCCTCTCCTAGTTCTGGATCATCTTTGTATAGCTCTTTGATGTGTTCAAATCCTAGAACCTTGGCTTCCATGGTAGCTATCAGGGCATGCCTCCTTGACAAGGCATCAGCTACCACATTCTCCTTTCCCTTCTTGTACTTGATCACATAGGGAAATGTCTCTACAAACTCCAACCACTTAGCATGTCTCCTCTTGAGTGATGTCTGACCTCTTAGGTGCTTAAGTGTCTCGTGATCAGTATGGATGATGAACTCCTTGGATAACAAGTAGTGCTGCCATGTCTCTAGAGCTCGCACCAAGGCATACAATTCTTTGTCGTAGGTTGGGTAGTTCAGAGAAGCACCACTGAGCTTTTCACTGAAGAAGGCCACTGGTTTCTTCCTCTGGTGTAACACAGCTCCGATCCCTATGCCAGACGCATCACACTCTACCTCAAAGACCTCTTCAAAGTCGGGTAAGGCCAGAACCGGCGCCTGTGTAAGCCTTTCTTTGAGCAGTTTGAAGGCTGATTCTTGCGCTGGACCCCATGAGAATGGCACATTCTTCTTTATCACGGCGGTAAGAGGTGAGGCCACCGTACTGAAGTCCCTCACAAACCTCCTATAGAAGCTAGCTAAGCCATGAAAACTCCTTACATGACCGACGGTTGTTGGTGTAGGCCACTCACGGATGGCTTTGACCTTCTCCTCGTCCACTTGTAGTCCCTGTTCACTTACTACAAAGCCTAAGAAAACAAGCTTGTTAGTACAGAAGGTGCACTTCTTTAGGTTAGCATAAAGGCCTTCCTTCCGAAGTGATTTGAGCACTAGTTCAAGATGTGAGATATGATCATCTAGGTTCTTACTATATATAAGTATGTCATCGAAATAGACAACTACAAATTTACTTATGTAAGCACGAAGAACCTGGTTCATGAGTCGCATGAATGTACTTGGGGCATTAGTTAAACCAAAAGGCATAACCAGCCACTCATACAATCCTTGCTTTGTCTTGAATGCGGTTTTCCACTCATCTCCTTCTCGCATCCTAACTTGATGGTATCCACTCTTCAAGTCCACCTTTGAGAAGATGGTAGAACCACTTAGCTCATCCAGCTTGTCGTCTAAGCGGGGTATAGGGTGCCTGTATTTGATCGTGATGTTGTTGATTGCACGGCAGTCCACACACATCCTCCATGATCCATCCTTCTTGGGTACTAAGAGTACTGGCACAGCACAAGGGCTGAGGCTCTCCCTAATGTACCCTCTGTCCATGAGGTCTCTCACTTGCCTCTCGAGCTCCTTAGTCTCCTCCAGGTTCATCCTGTATGCTGGCTTGTTAGGTAAGGCTGCGCCAGGGACAAGATCGATTTGGTGTTCAATCCCACGGATTGGAGGTAAGCCAGGCGGAAGCTCTTCAGGGAAGATGTCCTGAAACCTGTCTAACACAGCCTGTACTCCTGTGGGTAACACAAGCTCACCTGAACCTGAACTTAAACACTCCTTAAACAACATTAGTAGCACAGTGCGCTTGGCACTAAGAGTTTTACAAACAGCCCCACGAGATATATAGAGACTGGATTTGCTAGACTCAACTTCCTTGCTCATATGTACTTGTAAATCATGTACCTCAGTTGGTGTAAGAGGTGCAAGAGTGAACTTACGATCCTTGTGTAAGAAGGTGTACTGGTTAGTACGCCCATTATGACTTGTAGCCCGGTCATACTGCCAGGGTCGGCCAAGCAAGAGATGTCCAGCTTGCATGGGTACTACATCACAAGTAACTTGGTCTTGGTACTTCCCCACACTGAATGGAACAATGACTTGCTCCGAAATCTTCAGCTCTGTCTCATCATTGAGCCATCTCAGCCTGTATGGTCTTGGGTGTTTGGTCTTAATAAGACCTAACCTGTCTACCATATGCTTGCTAGCCACGTTAGTACATGAACCTCCATCAATGATCAGATTACATACCTTGTCCTTGACAGTGCATCTAGTGTGGAAGATGTTTTCCCTTTGAGCTGCCTCAGGGTTGATCATGACACTTAACATCCTCCTGGTTACAAGCAACTCTCCAACGTCAGGATATGCAAGCTCTTCTTCTGGTTCGTTTGGATCATCCTCGAGCTCATCTTGTGATTCATACTCTCCATCGTTGTGGATAATAATTACTCTCTGGTTTGGGCACTCTCTAGCCATGTGTCCCCTGCCTTGACACTTAAAACAAGTGATGTCACGAGTTCTCTGATTAGTGCTAGGGAACTTACCTTGTTCTGGCCGGTTGGGCTTGGGAGCCTCGGCTGTTTTGCCTTTGAAACGTGAGTCAATCTCCACGGTCTTCCCTTTCTCAAATGGTCTGGAGCTACTTGCAGCCCACGGTTGTGTTGGTTTGCTGCGACTTGTCATGGCTGTCTTACGCTTGATCTGTTGTTCCACTTGGACAGCAAGATGCAACAACTCATGTAGCCCACCATACTGAGCTCTCTCCACCTTCCTAGCAATGCGTTCTTGTAGACCATCAATGAACTGTACCATGAGAGCTTCCTAGGATTCTTCTAACTCCAGCGAGTTCATGAGCTTCTCAAACTCCTCAAAATACTCATCCACACTTCTTGTACCCTTTGACAACTTACGGAACCGCTTTTGTAAGTCTCTATGATAATGTTCAGGGACATACCTAAGTCGTAGAAGGTATTTCATGTCACTCCAAGTGGCTACTGCTCCAAAGCGTTGCCTTCTCCTTTCAGCTATAGTTCTGTCCCACCAAGCTAACGCGTTCTCAGTGAGTTGTGCAGCAGCAACAGCAATCTTCTTGCGTTCTCCATAGCCATAACACTCAAAGATATGCTCCAGCCTTCTTTCCCAGTCCATGTATGCCTCTGGGTCTGACTTTCCTGCAAAAAGTGGAGGGGTTACTTTGATATCACGGTTTGTTTCTCTAGCCTCACCTTCCCGGGCTGGGTTCCTCCATAAAGGATCTTGACGCCTTGGCTGTGGACGCCTAAAGGGGTCAGGCGGTTGCCTATCCTCCTCTAAGTCGGGCATATCATCATCTTCATCTCCAGCTTGATATCTTGGTGGTATAGGTGCTCCTCGGATTGGTCCTCTCCTCGGTGGAGCTTCTATCCGTCCTATACGCTCACCAAACTCTTGGCGCATTGTGCCAACTTGCTGGTTTATGTTACTCATCTCTTCTCTAATAGCAGTCATCATTTGTATGATAAGATCAACGGGCTGTCTTCCTTCATCTCCCATGGTGTCTATCCTTGTTGTAAACCGGTTCTTATTGCACTCAACAAAAACAACAAGCTATCAAGGTACCACAAAATAGATAATTGTGTAAAACAAGAACAGAGACAGGGTTGTGTAACACAAGACGGAAATCAGTGCAATCGACAGAATTGGAAAATTGACAAAATTTTTTTGGCTTTTCTGGGTTTTATGGAGTAACAACTAGCAAGATAGAATCAAAAACAGGAAATCTACTAATTCTCAAAAAGAAATTCGACCAGGGAGCTAAGAACAAGATTTTTATGGGTTTTTCTTATAAGTTAAACAAAAACAGAAGCAAGAACAAAACAAACCTAATTTTTTTTGGATTTTAGATTCAATCAAAGCAATAGCAAAACAAAACAAAAAGATAAGGGATAGAAAACCAAAGGTAGGAACCTTTGGCTCTGATACCAGATGATGTAAGACTCAGACGATGGAGCCTCACTCGGTGGTTGATGGAAGGAACAGGTTGGCTATGTCGCTCTCTCCTGTTACACAAGGGATGGTCGTGTGTAAGTGATGGGATTGAACATGCTGGCTTTGACGCTCTCTCCTGTTGAATCAGTTGATGATAAGGCTGGTGGATCGAAGGCACCACAGAGATGATGAACGGGTCTCTGATATTGCACAAACACTTGTCCTCTTTGTGAATCACACACAAGGAACAACAAGCAAAACAAGAACAGGCGGCTGCTGCTCAAGAAGGGCGAAAATAGCAAAAGGGTTTATTGATGTCAAAAGCTGACTAACACAATGATACAAAGTTGTTTAAGTATAGAAACAAAGAATAACAAAAAGGAAAAACAAATATCTCGGCCTTGAATGAGAATCGCCGAGTTACACAGAAAAGGAAAGTGTGTAATCTTTCCTTGGCAGCCAATCCTTGAGTTATGGGTGTGGGTGGGCCGACTTGCCTCGTTAAAAACCTTGGGAGTAAAACCACTTTGGGATAAAACCACCCAAGGGAAAAAGAGTGCAAGAGAGTCCACCAACTCTCGGACTTAGCATGGGCGGAGCCGGATGGTAAAGACTTGGCAGTGTCCGGCCCGTGTCTTTGGATGAGAAGGTCCAACTCCTTTGTTGCTTACACAGTCCACGTCCCCTGTGCTATCCACGTCGCTTACACGGTCCAAATCTCATGTGTTATCCATATTGCTTACACAGCCCAAGTCTTCTATCGCCTCTCGCTTCTTGGGCTCATTCTTGAGGTAGTCTCCAAGTTCCATTGAGTTCATGAGGTTCTCTACTGCAGTGTTGAATCCTTCCCTGAGCCTCCTTGTCCTAGATCGAGTCATTGGAGCTTCCTTGACCTCAGGTATGGCTTGTGGATGGGTGCTGGGTTGGATGTCCTCATCAGTGGGGGTAGCTAAGTGTTCCCTTGGAAGTTATCGAGTTTGCATAGTGAGCCCAATTGGTGTGGAGTTTGTGTTAGAGTCACATTAGATAGATCAAGACTAATCGTGGACATGTACCGCAGTGATCTCAATTTTCGTAGTTACTTTTGGTGATAGTGAATGCTTGTGTGTTGCGGAGCTCATCACGTCTTGGTAGCACGTGATCAGCTATTTCTTTTATTTTGTTTCCTTTATATGTTATTTTGGGGGTTTTGGGTGGGATTTATTAGCATGTTTTAGCAGCATGTTTAGTGGGGAGCCAACTCACTGGGTAATCGTAGATTGCTCATTAGAATCATTTTGTGTTTTCAGGTTTGGCATAGCTCTGCGGACGCGTAGGGCACTCAGAGTAGATTCATGTTGGCTTTTGGCTGTGGTTTGTTTTCGACTCATTTGGTTTTCTTCGGTTTTGGATTTTCAGGGTACCCGTAAAATGATTATAGTGAACTTGTGGAATTATTTAAAGGATTTAAAAGATTTAAAACACTTTAAAATGGAAATTATTCCCTGGTATGCGGTTTAGTCCAAACCGAACACAACTCGTGGAAGCGGAACAGGTTGAAAAGCCTTGTATCGTGGAATCGAGTTAAACGGAGTCAAGGATGGTTTGGTTCGAGCTATTGACTCAAACCGGACTGTCTCTAGCTTCGTATTGTGACAAACTCTTCTCGTTTGGCTTGCTCGGGTTCGATCGGTCATGTTTTTGTTTGATTGTTGACCGGTCAGCTCGTCGGTGGCTAGAAAGAGATCAAGAGGCAAGTGTGTGGTGGGATGAGAAGGAAGCTTTGGTTCATTGTTTTTGGTTATTTTTGGCTGTGAAAAAACATGGAGGAAGAGAAGAGAGGACACATGACACTGTTGGGAATGTCCTGAAATCTATTGTACTTACTCTGAGTGAGAATTGTATTGTCGAGATGAGACAATCATATAATACTAGGCAATCATAATGATTTGCTAGAAGCCACTTATGATCAATGAGTTTAGAACCCATTGCTAGTGTTATATGATCCTACAGGGTCACACACCTAAGCAAACTGAACAATAGAATGTGAGGTTGATCATTAATGTAATGATCTGATAAATGCATATTTGATATGCATTCAATATCGAGTTTTCGAGACAGTGTCGATCGACACAGTATGTGCATCGATCGACACAGATCGCGAATGGCCAGATTAACTTCGGTTTAATCGTTGGTTATTCGGGTCGTGGTATAAGTCAACATATATAAGATATATGGTCGACTTTTACACATAATCTGACCTAATTCACAGCCACCAAAAGAAACTAGAAACCTCTCAAGAGATCTGATCTCAAAAGGCACTAGCATCTCTGCTGTTCAGTTCGTGTGCGTGTGGATACCAGTAGAGGCACAACAATTGAGGCGCTGAGAATCTCGAGTACTTGCAAAACCCTTCCGCTGCTAATCACCAGGTAACTTCAAGATCTGTAGATTCAATACACATGAACCCTAGATCCTAGGCTTCGGAATTCATACTAGGGTTGCTAATCTGATTAGAACTGCTAGAAATTCCTACAGTGGTATCAGAGCCTTATGAAGGAATTTCTAGCAGATCCTAATCCAATTAGGCAACACTGGTCTGAATTCCGAGCCTAGGATCTAAGGTCCAAGTAATTGAATCTATGAGATCTCAGATTTACCTGATGATTAGCAGCGGAAGGTTTGCAGATAACCGAGATCACGAAGCACCTCAAACGCTGTGCCTCTACTGGTATCCACACGCACACAAACTGGACAGGAGGGATGCTAGTGCCTGTAAGAGATCTAATCTCTAGAGAGGTTTCTATCTCGTTCTGGTGGCTGTGAATTAGGTTAGAAATCAGTTTAGGTCGACCATATATCTTATATATGTCGACTTAAACCATAACGGAATTAACCAACGATTAAACCGAATTAATCTGATTAATCCGCGAGTTGCATCAATCGATGCACTATCTGCATCGATCGACACTGCCACAGAATATTGATATCGAATGCATATCAAATATGCATTCACTGGATCATTACATTAATGATCAACCTCGTCTTTAACGCCCAATTTGCTTAGGTGTGTGACCCTGTAGGATCATATAACACTAGCAATGAGTTCTCAACTCATTGATCATAAGTGGCTTCTAGCAAAGCGTTATGACTACCTAGTGTTATGTGATTGTCTCATCTCGACAATACGACTTTCACTTAGAGCAAGTACAATAGATTTCAGGACATTCCCAACAATCTCCCACTTGTACTGGAATCATCTATTCCTTTAATCCCTTTGTAGCTATATCTCAATCTAGCATAAGGCAAGAACTGTGTCATCCTTATTAAGCCAGATCACGTTTATCGAATCCCGATTTGTACTGATAAAATAAACGACTGACAATCACCTCGTTTGAGCGCGGCCACGCATTTCCAGTATCAAATCTTCGATAGGCCCAGAGATATTTAACTCCTGTTATATAGGAGGTACAAATCGCATCTTGCTCCATCCATGTTTCTTTCATATTTCATGATACGCCTAATCAGTGTCTTTATGATCACCAGTTACGGCTGACGTTTGACAAATTCAAGACGAACCAATCCATATAAGAGAGGACATGATGAACTCATGTCTAAGGACTACACTCTTTGGTCGTAATGAGAAACTCTTATGACACTCATATAACGTCTTGTAGAGCTCTCATTAACGGGTCAAGTCCGATCATGTGTTCTCTAACACATATCTACGTGATTGACTTTAATACACTTATTAATGACTTCATGAAACATAGTCATCAGTCACCTCACATACTAGTCTCACGTGGTTGTTAATGTCCCATTTTAACAACCTCGACCAGGGACCATTTATAATTTATATCATTTATTGCTTATAGGGTTTCATGATCAAGTCACATACTTGATGACCTATAAAATGTCATAAATTACTTTGGGACAATATATATTTAATTAACACAATTAAATAATGCTGAAACAATTTCATTAAAGTAACATAACCAAATTATGTTTTACGAACATCAAGTCATAACTAAAAACCAAATATAACTCCCACTGAAAACAAGATCATATCTTAAGAAATCTAATGCCTACAGCAGCAGTGTGAAACTCATGCTTAGGCCTTGGGAGGGGCTTGGTCAGTGGATTAGCTACATTCTCATCCGTCGGGACTCTGCTGATCTTCACATCTCCTCTATTCACAATATCACGGATAAGGTGATATCTCCTTTCTATGTGTTTGGATTTCTGCTGTGATCTAGGTTCCTTTGCTTGCGCAATGGCTCCATTGTTGTCACAATATAAAGCCACCGGCTCAGAAATGCTAGGAATCACACCAAGTTCAGTAATGAACTTCTTGATCCAAACAGCCTCCTTTGCCGCTTCAGAAGCAGCGAGGTACTCAGCTTCAGTTGTGGAATCTGCTACAATGTCCTGCTTGGAACTCTTCCAGCTGACTGCACCGCCATTCAGGCAGAAGATGTAACCAGATTGCAATCGGAAATCATCTTTGTCTGTCTGAAAACTTGCGTCTGTGTAACCACTTACTACCAGCTCATCACTTCCTCCATACACCAAGAATTTATCCTTAGTATTTCTCAAATACTTCAGAATATTCTTGACTGCTGTCCAGTGACTTTCACCTGGATCCGATTGGTATCTACTCGTCATGCTTAAAGCACACGCAACATCTGGACGAGTACAGAGCATGGCATACATGATGGATCCCAACGCCGAGGCATAGGGAATCCGACTCATGCGATCTCGCTCAGCAGGTGTCTCAGGACACTGCTTCTTGCTGAGACTTATGCCATAAGACATTGGTATGAAGCCCTTCTTGAAATCTTGCATTCTGAACCTGTGTAAGACTTTATCGATATAAGTGTCTTGACACAGTCCAATCAACTTGTTTAATCTATCTCTATAGATTCTTATTCCAAGAATATACGCGGCTTCTCCCATGTCTTTCATTGAAAAACAATTTCCGAGCCAAGTCTTAACAGACTGTAACAACGGAACGTCATTTCCGAGAAGAAGTATGTCATCTACATACAACACGAGAAATGCAACTGCGCTCCCACTAGTCTTCTTGTAAACACATGGTTCTTCTTCGCTTCTGATGAAATCAAACTTTTTGACTGCTTCATCAAAACGAAGATTCCAACTCCGAGATGCTTGCTTCAATCCATAAATGGATCGATGAAGCTTGCATACTTTCCTAGCTGCATTTGGATCGATGAAACCTTCGGGTTGTGTCATGTACACATCCTCTTCCAGAATTCCATTAAGGAAAGCTGTTTTCACGTCCATCTGCCAGATCTCATAGTCATAATGAGCTGCTGTTGCTAGGAGAATCCGAATGGATTTAAGCATGGCGACCGGGGAATAAGTTTCTTCATAGTCAATGCCATGAATTTGTTTGAAACCTTTTGCCACCAGCCTTGCTTTATATATCTGAATATTTCCATCCACATCAATTTTCTTCTTGAAACTCCATTTACACTCAATGGGTCTTGCACCATCGGGTAAATCAACCAAAGTCCATACTTGGTTTTGTGACATGGATCCCATTTCGGATTCAGCGGCTTTCAGCCACTTTTCGGAGTCAGGACTCATCATCGCTTCTTCAAAATTCGCTGGCTCGTCACTGTCAATGATCAACAAATCATGACAATTGGTTACGAGAAATCCATATCTCTCGGGTTCGTGACGGATTCTTTCGGATCGGCGAATTTCAGGCTCCACAGGCGCCGTCTCTACAACTCTTTGTAGATCCAACTGTTGCTCTTCCTCTACGGGTTGAGCATTTTCCTGCGGTTCTCGAACTTCTTCGAGTTGTACTTTACTCCCACTGTTTCTCTTGGAAAGAAATTCTCTCTCAAGAAAGACGCAGTTTCGAGCAACAAACACTTTGTTCTCGGATTGGTTGTAAAAGTAATATGCCTTGGTTTCCTTAGGATAACCAACGAAGTAGCATTTATCAGATTTGGGTTCGAGCTTATCTGTAATTAATCTCTTAACATAAGCTTCACAACCCCAAATATTCAGGAAAGACACATTCGGAACATTTCCAGTCCACATCTCATGTGGTGTCTTTGCAACTGATTTTGACGGAACCCTATTAAGTGTAAACGCAGACGTTTCTAGAGAGTATCCCCAAAAGGATAATGGAAGAGTTTAGAGACTCATCATTGATCGAACCATATCTAATAAAGTCCGATTCCTCCTCTCAGACACGCCATTCCATTGTGGTGTTCCAAGAGGAGTGAGTTGTGAAACAATTCTACAATCTCTCAAATGATCACTGAATTCTTGGCTTAAGTATTCTCCTCCACGATCTGATCGAAGAGCCTTAATACTTTTTCCAAGTTGATTCTGTACTTCATTTTGGAACTCTTTGAACTTTTCAAAGGATTCCGACTTGTGTCTCATTAAATAGACATAGCCATACCTGCTGAAATCATCAGTGAAGGTAATGAAGTATCGAAAATTTCCTCTAGCACTTGTGCTCATTGGGTCGCATACATCCGTATGTATAAGGCTCAATAGGTCACTGGCCCTTTCATTTTGTTTGTTGAAAGGGGCCTTTGCCATTTTGCCTAGTAAACAAGATTCACATTTCTCACATGATTCATAATCAAATGAGCCCAAAAGCCCATCACTATGGAGCTTTTGAATCCGTTTCTCGTTTATGTGGCCCAAACGACAAATGCCATAGAAAAGTCTGATTCGTGTCATTTGATTTGAATCTCTTGGTGTTAATGTTATAGATTGGTGTGCTTTGGTTTAAAACATAAAGCTCATTCTCTAATGGGCTGCTACCATAAAATATATCATTGTAATCAAAAGAACAACATTTATTCTTTATTGAAAACTGATATCCTTCCATATCCAAAACAGAAATAGAAATAATATTTCTGCTTATCGCAGGTACATAGTAGCAATTATTAAGTTTTAACACCAAACCAGAAGGTAAAGACAAGTTATATGTTCCTACGGCTAATGCAGCAACTCTTGCCCCATTCCCCATGCGTAGGTCCACTTGTCCCTTTTCCAACGTCCTACTGTTGCTTAGGCCCTGCATATTTGTACAAATATGAGCACCACAGCCGGTATCCAATACCCAAGAAGTAGAACCAGAAGTAGTAACATTTACTTCTATAACATAAATACCTGAAGATGAAGTCTCGAAAGTCTTCTTCTTCTTCTTCTTCTCTTCCAAGAATTTGTTGCAATTTCTCTTCCAATGCCCAGGCTCTTTACAGTAATGGCACTTATCAGTCTCAGATGGGCCCGGCTTGGGCTTCGGGGCTGGCGCAGGCGTGTCATGGTTCTCAACCTGGACTGCCTTGCCCTTTCCCTTGCCTTTGCCAAGTTTCTTAAACTTCTTACCCCCTTGTACCATAAGTACATTAGGAGTGCCCTTCTTGATATTAGGCTCAGCTGTCTTGAGCATGCCATGCAGTTTAGTCAACGTCTTCGTCAAGTTGTTCATGTTATAGTTCATAACAAACTGATCATAACTTGACGGCAGTGACTGCAGAATGATGTCAGTAGCCAACTCTTGGCTAATGGGACAGTCTAGCCTCCCCAGGTTATCAATATAACCCATCATCTTAATGACATGAGGACTGACCGGACTGTCCTTTGGTAGTTGGCATTCAATGAGAGATTTAACCGTCTGGTATCTCTCAGTTCGTGCTTGCTCCTGAAACATGCTTTTCAGGCTAGTAATCATCTCCACTGGCGACTCCACGTTCTCGTATTGCTTCTGCAAATCTGAGTTCATGGTAGCCAACATGAGATAATTCACATCGACCACATCATTGGAATGCTTATCCCAAGCACTCCTTTCTGCATGTGCAGCATTGGCTCTCGGTTTTTCAGGGAGAACAGTTTCCAGGACATAGTCCCTTTTCTCCTGCTTGAGAACAATTCTCAAGTTCCGATACCATTCGAGAAAATTTGATCCATTTAACTTGTCCTTCTCAAGGACGGATCGCAGGGAGAAAGAGTTATTATGAGTGTTAGTCATAGCTGAGAACAAAGAAAGGAAAAGGTTTAGTTATGATGTTCAAGAAATGAGAAATCTTAACTTTTAAGAAAACTCGCATTATATTCAAAACAATGTTTCCTCAGATGAATATAATGATCCAAGACCCATACTTCACTAAACTTGAGTGAGCCACTGGCTATCACCCAAATTTAGCTATCTAGGTAAGCAACAACTTTGCTAGTTATATCCAATATAACTCTTGGTTGTGGATTTACATCTCATGCCCAATCCACCTGATGTCTCTGAGCCCAAAACGATTTTGATGGTCCAGTCAAGTAAACCAATCTCTTCAGTCATGTAATTGTTGATGCCTTGCACTGCAAGCCCATCAACACGATCACTTCTTGCCTTACTCATGTAATTGTTGATACCTTGCACTGCAAGCCTATCGTACAATGAAATGAGTCTTGACAGTTGACAAGATTGGAAAGACATCAAGGATTACTTGATATTTTGATTGAGGAACGGAATCATTTAAAACGTTCAGTTTTATTATGTTTTAATTCTTATAATTAATTGATTTATCTTGCTTCGGTTCTGTGATTTCAGGTTCAATAACCTAATCATCAAATCTGATGTCGACCGATACTACTATAGCGTCGATCGATGCAGGATAACCAAAAACAATCCGCGATAACCGATCAATCCAATTGATCCGGTTTTGACTACCGGTCAGCGTCGATCGATGCTACATTAGCATCGGTCGATGCCAACCTAATCAAACCAATCGCAATTAAACCATTCACAGTGTTCGAGCATTATTAACCAAGCTCGATAACCGGTCCAATCCAATTGAACCGATTCACCAATCTCGCGAGGTTTGTGTCGACCGACACAACATTTGTGTCGATCGACACTAGGCGAAAACTGAGTTTTATTTGGGTTTTCGCCCTGTGTCGATCGATGCCGGATTGGCAACGATCGACACCATGCGAAAAACCCTAAATTTTATTCGGGCTTTCGCTTAGTGTCGATCGATGCCGGATTGGCATCGATCGACACCATGCGAAAAAGCCCTAAAATGTTTTCGAACAGAACCCTAAACTAGGTTTTCATGAAAACGAATTTTAGCAAGTTTGTATCAACCATACACAGATTCAGATTCAACTAATCTAATCAATATGCTACAGATTCAATGGAACCCTAAAGCTCTGATACCACTAAAGGAATTTCTAGCAGATCCTAATCCAATTAGGCAACCCTGGTCTGAATTCCGAGCCTAGGATCTAAGGTCCAAGTAATTGAATCTATGAGATCTCAGATTTACCTGATGATTAGCAACGGAAGGTTTGCAGATAATCGAGATCACGAAGCACCTCAAACGATGTGCCTCTACTGGTATCCACACGCACACAAACTGGACAGGAGGGATGCTAGTGCCTGTAAGAGATCTAATCTCTAGAGAGGTTTCTATCTCGTTCTGGTGGCTGTGAATTAGGTTAGAAATCAGTTTAGGTCGACCATATATCTTATATATGTCGACTTAAACCATAACGGAATTAACCAACGATTAAACCGAATTAATCTGATTAATCCGCGAGTTGCATCGATCGTTGCACTATCTGCATCGATCGACACTGCCACAGAATATTGATATCGAATGCATATCAAATATGCATTCACTGGATCATTACATTAATGATCAACCTCGTTTTTAACGCCCAGTTTGCTTAGGTGTGTGACCCTGTAGGATCATATAGCACTAGCAATGAGTTCTCAACTCATTGATCATAAGTGGCTTCTAGCAAAGCGTTATGACTACCTAGTGTTATGTGATTGTCTCATCTCGACAATACGACTTTCACTTAGAGCAAGTACAATAGATTTCAGGACATTCCCAACACCTTAGGGTTCCATTGAATCAGTAGAATGTTGATTAGATTAGTTGAATCTAGATCAATGTATAGTTGATACAAGCATGCTGAAATTCGTTTTGAACATGATAATCTAGTTTAGGTTATTTGCTGAAAAACGATTAGGATTTATCGCCGTGTGTCGATCGATGTCAATCCGGTGTCGATCGACACATAAGGATAACCCGAATAAAACTTGGGTTTAACCTAAATGTGACGATCGACACAATAGTTGTGTCGGTCGACACAGACTTTTTCGGTCAGGTTGATCGGTTCAATTGGATTGGACCGGTTAGCTAACTTGGTTAAACCGCTGAATCGATTTATTGTGACTGAGTTGATAAGGTTAGCATCGACCGACACTAATGTAGTGTCGATCGACGCAGACCGGTTATCACAAAACCGGATCAATTGGATTGATCGGCTATCACAAATTGGTTTTGGTTAATCTGTATCGATCGACACTAAAGTAGTGTCGGTCGACACAAGATCCGCTGGTTTAGGTTATTGAACCTGAAATCACAGGGCCAAACCAGGATAAATCATTTTAATTAGAAGAATTAAAACATAATAAAATTGAACGTTTAAAGGTTCTGTTCCTCAACCAAATATCAAGTTATACTTGATGTCTTCCCAATCTTGTCAACTGTCAAGACTTGTTTCATTGTGCGATAGACTTGCAGTGCAAGATATCCACAATTACATAAGTAAGACAAGAGGTAATCGTGTTGATGGACTTGCAGTGCAAGACATCAACAATGACATGACTCAAAAGATTGGTTTACTTGAATGGGCCATCAAAATCGTTTTGGGCCCATAGACATCAGGTGGATTAGACATGAGATGTCAAATCCACAACCAGGAGTTGTATTGGATACAACTAGCAAAGTTGTTGCTTACCTAGAAAGCTAAAATTTGGGTGATAGCCAGTGGCTCACTCAAACTTAGTAAAGTATGGGTCTTGGATCATTATATTCAATTGAAGAAACATTGTTTGAATATAATGCGAGTTTTCTTAATAGTTAAGATTTCTCATTTCTTGAACATCATAACTAAATCCTTTCCTTTCTTTGATCTCAGCTATGACTAACACTCATCACAACACTTTTTCCCTTCGATCCGTCCTTGAGAAGGATAAGTTAAATAGATCGAATTTTCTCGAATGGTATCGGAACTTGAGAATGGTTCTCAAGCAGGAGAAGAGGGACTATGTCCTGGAAAATGTTCTCCCTGAAAAACCGAGAGCCAATGCTCCACATGCAGAAAGGAGTGCTTGGGATAAGCATTCTAATGATGTGGTCGATGTGACTTGTCTCATGTTGGCTACCATGAAATCGGACTTGCAGAAGCAATACGAGAACGTGGAGTCGCCCATGGAGATGATCACTAGCCTGAAAAGTATGTTTCAGGAGCAGGCACGAACTGAGAGATACCAGACGGTCATGTCTCTCATTGAGTGCAAGCTACCAAAGGACGGTCCAGTAAGTCCTCATGTCATAAAGATGATGGGTTATATTGATAACATGGGGAAGCTGGATTGTCCCATTAGCCAAGAGTTGGCTACTGACATCATTCTGCAGTCACTGCCATCAAGCTATGATCAGTTTGTTATGAACTATAACATGAACAACTTGACAAAGACGTTGACTGAGCTGCATGGCATGCTCAAGACAGCTGAGCCAAATATCAAGAAGGGCACTCCAAACGTACTTATGGTACAAGGAGGCAAGAAGTTTAAGAAACTTGGCAAGGGTAAGGGAAAGGGTAAGGCCGTCCAGGTTGAGAACCTGGACAAGCCTGCGCCAGCCACCAAGCCCAAGCCCGGCCCATCTGAGACTGATAAGTGCCATTACTGTAATGAGCTTGGGCATTGGAAGAGAAATTGCAACAAATTCCTAGAAGAGAAGAAGAAGAAGAAGAAGACTTTCGAGACTTCGTCTTCAAGTATTTATGTTATAGAAGTAAATGTTACTACTTCAGGTTCTACTTCTTGGGTATTGGATACCGGTTGTGGTGCTCATATTTATACAAATATGCAGGGGCTAAGCAACAGTAGGACGTTGGAGAAAGGACAAGTGGACCTACGCGTGGGGAATGGAGCAAGGGTTGCTGCATTAGCCGTAGGAACTTTTAATTTGTCTTTACCTTCTGGTTTGGTTTTAGAACTTAATAATTGATACTTTGTACCTGCTATTAGCAGAAATATTATTTCTATTCTTGTTTTGGATATAGAAGGATATCAGTTTTCAATTAAGAATAAATGTTGTTCTTTTGATTACAATGATATAATTTATGGTAGCAGCCCATTAGAGAATGAGCTTTATATTCTAAACCAAATCACACCAATCTATAACATTAACACCAAGAGATTCAAGTCAAATGACACGAATCAAACCTTTCTATGGCATTGTCGTTTGGGCCATATAAATGAGAAACGGATTCAGAAGCTCCATAGTGATGGACTTCTGGGCTCATTTGATTATGAATCATGTGAGAAATGCGAATCTTGTTTACTGGGCAAAATGACTAAGGCCCCTTTCAACAAACAAAATGAAAGGGCCAGTGACCTATTGGGCCTTATACATACCGATGTGTGTGGCCCAATGAGCACAAGTGCCAAAGGAAATTTTTGATACTTCATAACCTTTACTGATGATTTCAGCAGGTATGGCTATGTCTATTTGATGAGACATAAGTCGGAATCTTTTGAAAGGTTCAAAGAATTCCAAAAATGAAGTACAAAATCAACTTGAAAAGTATTAAAGCTCTTCGATCAGATCGTGGAGGAGAATACTTAAGCCAAGAATTCAGTGATCATCTAAGAGATTGTGGAATTGTTTCACAACTCACTCCTCCTGGAACACCTCAATGGAATGGAGTGTCCGAAAGGAGGAATCGGACTTTATTGGATATGGTTCGATCAATGATGAGTCACTCTTCTCTTCCATTATCCTTTTGGGGATACGCTCTAGAAACGTATGCGTTTACACTTAATAGGGTTCCGTCAAAATCAGTTGCAAAGACACCACATGAGATGTGGACTGGAAATGTTCCGAGTCTGTCTTTCCTGAAGATTTGGGGTTGTGAAGCTTATGTTAAGCGGTTAATTACAGATAAGCTCGAACCCAAATCAGATAAATGCTACTTCGTTGGTTATCCTAAGGAAACCAAGGCTTACTACTTTTACAACCAGTCCGAGAACAAAGTGTTTGTTGTTCGGAACTGCGTTTTTCTTGAGAGAGAGTTTCTTTCCAAGAGAAACGGTGGGAGTAAAGTACAACTCGAAGAAGTTCGAGAGCCACAGGAAACCGCTCAGCCCGTTGAGGAGGAGCAACAGTTGGATCTACAAAGAGTTGTAGAACCCACGCCTGTAGAGCCTGAAATTCGCAGATCCGAAAGGATCTGTCACGAGCCTGAGAGATATGGATTTCTCGTAACCAATTTTCATGACTTGTTGATCATAGACAGTGACGAGCCCGCGAATTTTGAAGAAGCAATGATGAACTCTGACTCCGAAAAGTGGCTGAAAGCTGCTGAATCCGAAATGGGATCCATGTCACAGAACAAAGTATGGACTTTGGTCGATTTACCCAATGGTGCAAAAGCCATTGAGTGTAAATGGATTTTCAAGAAGAAAATTGATGTGGATGGAAATATTCAGATATATAAAGCAAGGTTGGTGGCAAAAGGTTTCAAAAAAATTCATGGTATTGACTATGATGAAACCTATTCCCCTGTCGCTATGCTTAAGTCCATTCGGATTCTCCTAGCAACAGCCGCTCATAATGATTATGAGATCTCGCAGATGGATGTGAAAACAGCTTTCCTTAATGGAATTCTGGAAGAGGATGTGTACATGACACAACCTAAAGGTTTCATTGATCCCAATGCTGCTAGGAAGGTATGCAAGCTTCATCGATCCATTTATGGGTTGAAGCAAGCATCACGGAGTTGGAATCTTCGTTTTGATGAAGCAATCAAAAAGTTTGATTTCATCAGAAACGAAGAATAACCGTGTGTTTACAAGAAGACTAGTGGGAGTGCAGTTGCATTTCTCGTATTGTAGGTAGATGACATGCTCCTTCTCGGAAATAACGTTCCGTTGTTACAGTCTATCAAGACCTGGCTCGGAAGTTGTTTTTCAATGAAAGACATGGGAGAAGCCACATACATTCTTGGAATAAGAATCTATAGAGATAGATTAAACAAGTTAATTGGATTGTGTCAAGATACTTACATCGATAAGGTCTTACACAGATTCAGTATGCATGATTCCAAGAAGGGCTTCATACCAATGTCTTATGGCATAAGTCTCAGCAAGAAGCAGTGTCCTGAGACAACTGCTGAGCGAGAACGCATGGGTCGGATCCCTTATGCTTCGGCTTTGGGATCCATCATGTATGCCATGCTCTGTACTCGTCCAGATGTTGCTTGTGCTTTAAGCATGACGAGTAGATACCAATCTGATCCAGGTGAATGTCACTGGACAGCTGTCAAGAACATTCTGAAGTATTTGAGAAATACCAAGGATAAATTCTTGGTGTACGGAGGAAGTGATGAGCTGGTAGTAAGTGGTTACACAGACGCAAGTTTTCAGACGGACAAAGACGATTTCCGATCACAATCTGGTTACGTCTTTTGTCTGAACGGCGGTGCAGTTAGTTGGAAGAGTTCCAAGCAAGACACTGTAGCAGATTCCACAACTGAAGCTGAGTACCTCGCTGCTTCTGAAGCGGCAAAGGAGGCTGTTTGGATCAGGAAGTTCATCAATGAACTTGGTGTGATTCCTAGTATTTCTGAGCCAGTGGCTTTGTATTGTGACAACAATGGAGCCATTGCGCAAGCAAAGGAATCTAGATCACACCAGAAGTCCAAACACATAGAGAGGAGATATCACCTTATCCGTGATATCGTTAACAGAGGAGATGTGAAGATCAGCAGAGTCCCGACGGATGACAATGTTGCTGATCCTCTGACCAAGCCTCTCCCAAGGCCTAAGCATGAGAGTCATACTGCAGCTATAGGCATTAGATTTCTTAAGATATGATCTTAATTTCAGTGGAAGTTGTATTTGGGTTTTAGTTATGACATGATGTTCGTAAAACATAATTTGGTTATGTAATTTTAATGAAATTTTTTCAGTATTATTTAATTGTGTTATTAAATAATTGTCCCAAAGTAATTTATGACATTTTATAGGTCATCAAGTATGTGACTTGATCATGAAACCCTATAAGTAATAAATGACATAAATTACAATAGTCCCTAGTCGAGTTTGTTAAAATGGGACATTAACAACCACGTGAGACTAGTATGTGAGGTGATTGATGACTAAGTTTCATGGAGTCATTAATAAGAGTATTAAAGTCAATCACATAGATATGTGTTGAAGAACACATGATCGGACTTGACCCATTGATGAGAACTCAAAAAGATGGTTATATGAGTGTCATAAGAGTTTCTCATTACGACTATAGAGTATAGTCCTTAGACCTGAGTTCATCATGATTTCTTACATATGAATTGGTCCGTCTTGACTTTGTCAAACGTCAGCCGTAACTGGTGACTATAAAGACACTGATTGGGCGTATCATGAAATATGAAAGGGACATGGATGGAATAAGAAGGGATTTGTACCTCCTATATAATAGGAGATAAATATCTCAGGGCCTATCGAAGATTTGATACTGGAAATGCGTGGCCGCGCTCAAACGAGGTGAATGTCAGTCGTTTGTCTTATCAGTATGAATCGGAATTCGATAAACATGATCTAGCTTAATAAGGATGACACAGTTCTTGCCTTATGCCAGATCGACATATAGATACAAAGGGATTATGGGAATAGATGATTCCAGTACAAGTGGGAGATTGTTGGGAATGTCCTGAAATCTATTGTACTTACTCTGAGTGAGAATTGTATTGTCGAGATGAGACAGTCATATAATACTAGGCAATCATAATGCTTTGCTAGAAGCCACTTATGATCAATGAGTTTAGAACCCATTGCTAGTGTTATATGATCCTACAGGGTCACACACCTAAGCAAACTAAACAATAGAATGTGAGGTTGATCATTAATGTAATGATCTGATAAATGCATATTTGATATGCATTCAATATCGAGTTTCTGAGACAGTGTCGATCGACACAGTATGTGCATCGATCGACACATATCGCGAATGGCCAGATTAACTTCGGTTTAATCGTTGGTTATTCGGGTCGTGGTATAAGTCAACATATATAAGATATATGGTCGACTTTTACACATAATCTGACCTAATTCACAGCCACCAAAAGAAACTAGAAACCTCTCAAGAGATCTGATCTCAAAAGGCACTAGCATCCCTGCTGTTCAGTTCGTGTGCGTGTGGATACCAGTAGAGGCGCAGCAATTGAGGCGCTGAGAATCTCGAGTACTTGCAAAACCCTTCCGCTGCTAATCACCAGGTAACTTCGAGATCTGTAGATTCAATACACATGAACCCTAGATCCTAGGCTTTGGAATTCATACTAGGGTTGCTAATCTGATTAGAACTGCTAGAAATTCCTACAGACACTTGTATGTCTGATAAGCACCTTGAATTAGTATAGTCAGCCCTCTTCTCCCCATTTCCTTACGACAGTTGTGAGCAATAAGAAAGAAGAAAATTTAGAGAAGAGAGGGAGGATAAGAAGAAGAAAAACCGGAGGAGGAAGAAGAGATAAATAGAAAGGGAGAGAGAGAGAGAAATAAAGAAGAAACGAATAGAGAGAGAAAGAAAATGAGTGGAAGAAGAGATGGAAAGGTATCAGAGGAGCGATGAAATATTTCTTAACAGTGATTTTCAACGTTCATTTTAAGTACCGACTTTCTCTTTCTAAGTAGGCGGTTAGAATTAGTCGCTAGAAGGTTAAGTTAGGGGTTGTGGTGCGATATCGATCTGGAGCTATATTTTGGGTAAAATAATCGAAGTTAGATCAACGGAGTTTACCGAGGTCAATTCCGACAAAGTAAAAGAGTGGATTTGGTTAATTGTATGATTAATGTGCTATTACACAGGTTTCCGACACTAAATTTTAACTTTGGTAAATGAGTAATTAACGAATTATTAACGATATGAAATAATTAAGAAATTATGATGCTATAATTGAATGATAATGGGTTTGATGTTTTGGGTGATATGAATGTTTAGATGTGATATTACTAACGATCTTATTGATGTGTAGTAGCATGGTGTTATAAGCATATTGATTTCCCTTCCCGATGGATCCTCGGGAGCTTTCGGTCGGTTCATATACCCTCAGGGAGTAGTTCCGGCAGGCGTTAACCTACTGGGAGACGACGGTAGGTGTCGGGATCGGAGGCACGGGGTCATGTTCTAGGCCGATGGAAACTTTGGCTATTTAGGAGCATCATGAGTCTCCACATATTAGAAAGGTGTCTTACTTGTAGTACTCCATGTTTGTGAGTTTGAGTCATGGAATCACTATCGTGGGCCTTTATGGTGACGGGTTAGGTATTCCAGGGGAAAGACGATATTGCCAGGGCCTGTAGTATGCATATATTTCATTTTATTCATACTATGCTTCTATGTTATTATATTGCTTGTCAAACTTTTCATCCTTGTTTATGTTTGGAGTTAGGTTAGGTAGATGGAAAGTTAACCTGTTAGATAGGGACCTAAATAAAGTATATAATATATTTTACTTAGATTCGTCCATGGACTTAAATGTGTAATTTTAAACTTATATTATAAAATAATAAAGAATGTTTTATATTCGTAGCATGTTGTTTATATTAAGTTAATCTTGCCTAGTATAACTACCGAATTTTATTACTGATTGCAAAGCCTTAATCAAAAATTGGGAAACGTGTAACTGAATAATTCGGCTTAGTTTGACAAAGTAAGTTGCTGACCTGGGCCGATTTAGTCAAACACGTTAAAAATGCAACAACTCTGGTCCCAAATAAAGATAACCAGTGATCATGTTCTTGTTTGACTTTTGGTCATTGGTTGACTACGATCAAAACAGAACAGGGGCGTTACAAACGGTGGTATCAGACTAGTAATGTATTAGCAGGATTCATGGCTTCGTTTCTTGGTGATGTATTAACAATCATCAAACTGAAAAAGCAAACAAAAAACCTTCATGACGGTAGTGGCGTAATCGGTCTCTTGGATTTGAGGGAGAGTTATTTACTCCATAGGTCACTTATTGTGTTTCTAACAACACAATAAGTCACTTACATGTCATTGGACACTTTTGCCTTATGACAATACTATTTTACGCTTCTTTATTCTAACTAAAACACTAACTAAACATACTTGTCTTTCTTTTACATTTTTAATAATTTTAACTCTTTATTTTAATTATATTATTTCACAACAAAAGAAACTCGTCAACCCTAATTGTTTTGCCTTTCTCTTTATTTCTCCGCCCCCCCCCCCCCCCCCCCGAAAGTATAATTTCTCTGTCTCTTTCTTTGCAATTCTCTCTTTTTGTTTCTTTGCATCATCTCACCCTCGCCTCGATCTACTCTCATATCTCTCTTCCTCGTCGGTGTATCTTCTATTCGGTTCCAAGATAAGTTTTTTACCAAGTTGTTTTTGTTCTTAGATCTCAAAGTATGATAATTTTTTATTTTTAGCCATATGGGTTTTGCTTCAAATCTCAGTAATCCATATGGTTTACAGAGAAAAGAACATATTTGGCCCAAGGTCTGGTTCATTTTTCCTTGTAGGATCTGCTTTGTTTTTTCCACTAAAATTGGTCTCTTGATTCTCTTTGTGTGCACCAATTTGGGTTAATGATGTATGTCTCGATCAATTTCGACGAGTTTTAATACGCCTTTTATGGACACGTTTTTGAGAAACTTTAAAATTTCATCCTATAATTTCCAGTTTTCAAAGATTTTGGTCTTTCTTTAGTTTGTGTTGTATTTTTTCTTGTATATATATTAAGATGGATGACTCATTTGCAGTAGCTTCGGATGTTTTAACTAACATCTGAATATGTAGATATATAGTTTATCTTAATTTCTTGTTTACACCATCCGCGGGCGTGGACAATGTTAAATGGACATGCGATTTCTTTATAGTTATCATATTTTAAATTCGTTCTCGTGGACAAGTTTAAATGGACATCTTAAACTATATACTACACCATGGTTCTCGTTTATTCTATATGTGTAGACCACTTCAAATGGACATGTGATAACTTCGATTTTCCGTGGACAACATTTTAAGTTCGACTACCTTTTCCGTTACACAGTTTTCAAAATTTTCATAATAAGATTTTACATATGTTTTAAAGATACACATCTATTTACATCTATTTTTACCGTTTCATTAACATTTGTGTAGACATATTTTAGTGGACACCAATTTATTTTAATACGCATTTTCGTGCACTCCCTTTAGAAACACCATAATTTTGCTATACTCTCATGTATAACGTGAACATGTATTTACATCTGGTTTTACCTTTTTGACTAAGTTTGTATGGACATGTGTCATTAGGCACCAATTGTTATCTAATACGATGGTAGTTTTGCATGTGTTCTCTAACCGTTTGTGGACACGGTTATATGGACCACGTTATCCGGCAGTTGTACATGGTTTCATTTTTTATTTGTCAATTTTGTAATAAATTCGTTATTCTGTGAAAAACTTTTTGAGTAATTTCTAACTTTTTGAGTAATTTCGTCCATGCTGACACACAAAATAGATATTTTACTTATTGTATTTGTGCAACCTTCCCATTTACACATTTATTAAAACATCATAACATAATACCTTGAAATGAACACAGTCCATATCTGGTGGTCAATAGATGATGGACTCTATCAAATCAACATAGTTAAAATAATAATTATATTGTAGATGCAATATTATTCCGCTACATATTCTAACGTAATGTTTTTTAGAGGCATCCAGATTTCTCAGAGACTGCTTACTACAAAAAACACCCCAACAAGAGGCTAAATGTATACTCATATCTGGACCTTCTCACATTCATTCATCACACCCTTGTAGACTGTTGAGTTCAGAATCATTCAGGACATAGCATTTGGTAGACATGATTTTTATCTTATTAGTTTATTATGTTGATTACTTCCATGTGGGAAAAGTTTTGCACATTTTGTATTATTAATACACTTTACATGGACAATGTTTTGAACATCGTAGTTTATTAGAACTTTAAAGTATCAGTTTTTCGACGTATTATATAAAGACTCGTGGACATTGAAATATGGATATATATTTACATATAATTTACCCTTTGTTTACATTTGTGTAGAAATATTTTAATGGACACCCATTTATTTTCATATACGTCTTTTCATTTACACAACTTTTATGAACATCATTGTTGTTATACGTTTTATGGACATTAAGTAGTTATGTCTCTTCCATCACAAGAAGTTTGCAGATCAAAGGACCAAGTTTTCAGATCAATATATAAGATATAATGAACAATGTAAAGTGGATATCTATTTGTATCATCAATTTAATTTTTTCAATCACGGACATAGAATTAGATACCTAGGGCACCACACTCGTATGGTCAAACTATAATGGACATTATTGAAAATATAATGATTGCTAGACCGTACAATCGTTTTCGTATTCATCCTAAATGTTTGTATGGACACGGTTAGATGAACATTTAAGCATATGTTCTTGAATAGAAATAAGATTAATCATATATAACTTACTATAACTTATCGTTTATCATTATCCATGTGGACAAGTTCAAATGGACAACTGATTTGTAAAATGTTAGTAAATATTAGTATGCATAAGTTTGTGTGGACATTCTGCAGTGGAAATATCAACTTCATGGATATACACGTTAATGGACACCGATTTACTTTTATTATGCTTAGATAACCATTTACACACTCATTATTCAGTTAACACTCAATACCTATATAGCTTATTAAAGTGTTCCTTTATTATGTCTGTATTAACACATGAAAATGGACATTTGATTTATATTCCGTTTAAAAATATTTGCATGTCCGTGAATTCATTATCGTGGACAATTTCTAATGGACATATGAATCTATATATTCCATCATAATTCTAGGTTATTTCGTCCGTACGGACCATTTAAATGAACATGTCCATGAAATTAGTTAAGAAACAATAAGTTCCAAACCAAACCATCCACATTGAATCATACACAAAATGAATGACAAAGATCGTAAAATGCTACAGTTTACCAAAATAATGTCAATATCGATTTGTTCAAACAGTCTTGTCCATGATACTTTGTCAATACATTTAGGCTATAAATTTTTAATGTCCACTAATTTTTATAAAAAATCTACAAAAGTATATTAAAATGGGTGTTAAATTATAGAGAAAAAGTTATAATTTATAGTATCAATTAAAATAATTTTAATTTTATGTTTTACAAAAATCAATAAATAACTAAATAGCTATTAAAAAGTTTGATAGCCTCACATTACATAATTAAATAAAATAGAAAAATTTCATTCCTTTCAGGTTTTTTGCCCAAAAAAAATTCTCTCGTTCACATCAATGGACATGGTTTAATGGGCCACCAAATCTCATCAATATCTGATTTTAAATGAATGGACATGATTTTTTTATCAAATTCAATGGTCAAGATTAAATTCCTCCTAACTCAATTACTCTTTCTTTTTGGTCACAGACAAACCAAACTGTAACTGATTCAAAAGGCAACTTGGACATTAAAAATTTGTACAGTGCAAAAACTCCTTCCAAACACCAATGTGACTATTCTGTTACTTTTTAAAGACAAAGTGTCTTATTATGTAGGGATAGTGAGAACCGGAGAGCTACTAATTCATGCTTTGGATTTTTTTTCTTTTTTAAAAAAATCTCTCCAAATAACATCTTACCTTTGTGTTATTTTATAAGGAATATTTTTCAACTAAAGTGAATGCAAAATCTCCTCAAATTTTCACAAATATTTGTTTCAAATGATTGTTTAACTTTTAATAATAGTGGATTTAATATAGTTTTATAATTTTTTTTTGTCAACAACATACGATTCTACCAGTTCTCAGCTAGCCAAGACAGTGAATCAGAGTTTACATAAACAAAATGAAGGCTGGATCTTTGCACCACATGATAGTTTGTCCGCCTTTGTGTTGCTTGCTCGTGGAGTGTGAGTGATAACGAACATTGTGAAGAAACTCTTGCGACTCTCATACTCGTCTAAATGTATCGTGAAAGCAGGCCATTCTGTGGGTGTAGACACTATCTTCACCAGCTCCAAACAGTCTGTTGCGAAGGTTACATCATGTTGATTCCACCTCTTCATACATTCCATAGCCCAAATAAGTGCTTCGAACTCTGCATGAAGTGAGGATAAGCTGCATCTGATATTCCTTGCTTCCATCATGATATATCTCTCACCTTCGTAAAGGCTATACCAGCCCTGTCCTGAAAACCTATCTCCTTCCTTCCATGATCCATCCAGGAAGCACCATCTTCCTTTAATATTCACCTGCGCCGGTATTGTAACAATATCGTCTTGACTCATTTGTGAACCTGTGTTAACCAATGATATCGAGGCATGTGCCTCTCCCCATGCTAGGGATTAACTTTCCGCTAGTCGTAAGATTTCACGTGGATCCCGATCAATATTACTATACAGTTTATCATTTCTACTCTTCCAAATATACCAAATGATACATTGGAAATAAGTATTATCAACATCTGATGACACTCACCAGCACATATAATCCATATTGGTAAACAAAGAGGATAATGGAAAACTTCCATGATTTGATGGTATGCTTGAGAGGGCCCAAGTTTGCAAAGCCGGCGGGCATTCAAACAGGATATGATTTATTGATTCTTCTTCTGCCCCACACTTAACGCACCGGGTGTCACAATTGATTCCCCGAGCTTTTAAATTCATCGTAACCGATAAACAACCCGAGATTACCTGCCAAATAAAATGTTTAATTTTTGATGGGCACCTTAATTTCCAACAATGCTCCTGAAGTCTTTTTACATCTGGTCCATACACCGCATTTATGCATCCTTTATCCGGGATTGTCCTTTCTAAAAAGTAACCTGATTTAACCGAATACTTTCCGCTTTTTGTGTATTGCCAGCCGATGTTATCCGGCCTAGATAGTTTTATAATTGTTAATTGAAAAACAGGATTTGCAAGTAATCTCTAATAACTAGACATAAATTTAATTTTAAAAAAAAAATTGAAATCATTCGTTGAATGATATGGGATTTTTATATAAAACAAAAAACTCCCACAATCTCGTGAAACCCCTGATCCAATACAGGCCTCCCCCTTAGTATGTAAATTTTTCCTTTTCTAATTTTTCTATCCTAACCTATTTTTCTTTTTATAATTATTAGTATCTAGGAGAGGTCATATTTCTTTGAGTTGGTAGTAATGGAATGCTTTCATTATCTAGTTTTATTGTATATTATATTCATTGGCATATGCCAAAATCGTTAATCGTCTTAATACCAGATTTCCCTATTTTTATTAGCAAAAAAAATTAATCAAATGTTAAATTATATAGAAGAAAATATACTTTTTACAAATGTTTATTGGACTGTCTCGAGGCGGAAAAAAAGTCAACACAAAATCTTCTAAAAATCTCTTCGACTGTTACGAAAATCCTCTTAGTATTTTTGATTTACGTCCCTTCTCATCGTTAGATAATATTTTTTCTCATAGTAACATCAATGTACTTGATCATTGTTGTCACGGGTAGTGGTCTCTCCTATCGTCTTCTATTGTTCCTTTCGCACCAAATCATATAGATTGTTGCTTGTAACACATAGCGCATAAGAAAAATAAGCATCTTTGGTTGGCTCAGTTTGCTTATAATCTCCACAATGTCATGCCATTGGACTGTATAGTCCATTTTCATGATTCTTTTCGCAAGTGTCTCCCAAACCTCCTTCATATAAGAACACAAGACGAAGAGATGGTACCGTGTTTTTGCTCCGAACAAAAGGAACATGATGTAAGACAGAAACGTGTATGAATAGAATGGGGACTGAAGTCTCTCCTTTCCAGATCGTGAGAGATGGTGGGGGAATTGAATGGATCCTTGCAGTTGGACTGAAGTCTCAACAAGCCTGGACAAAGTATGGTGAGAACGGAAAAGGATGGATCGAGAGTCGCCACACAAGTGATGGATTAACTTGTGATAAGACAGTAACGGATCTGGTCGCCTTGATATCACACACAAGGAAAGCGGATTCGTTGAGAGAGATGAACTCAGAGAATTCTTAAGAGAATTGCGTTATGTTATTGATACTTGGTAATTATACACGACTGCTAAGGATCCTTATAAAGGCGATCGTGCTGCTGATGCATTCTAGGGCAAAAAACATAATGCAGTGATCACTAAAGCATAAAAATAACATATAGTTCGAAATATCATCCTACTATAACTTATACTAAGAAGGAAATAACATAACTTAAAACATACAAGTCTTAGACCTGCAAAACTGAACAAACACATATATCTTTTATTGAAACACATACCTTGGCGTGTTTTGATGTGTTTGGGAGTGTGGTCATGGGTCTATATGGGCTGGATTGAGAATAACATTGTTTGGTCCTCAATTGGCCTCATTGGAGCTCCTTTGCGTCCAGATTGGATCTTGGCCGGTTTCTCTTGGCTTTCTTGAGTTAGTAGACCCTGAACAGACTTGTTAAATGCTTCTCTAAGTCTCTTAGCTCATGCCCTTGTCCTTGGAGGATCTCTCATGGTTGTGGTATCTTGAGCAGCAGGTACATCTTCAAAGTCTTCTTGATGAATCTCTATGCTTGGTTCGATGTCCTCATCATTCCCTCCCTCTTGAGAATATTTTGTCCTCAGAATTCCATCATCTGCATGATAAGGAAGCAAGTCAGTAACATTAAACAATGGTGAAATGGTTAACTCACCTGGAAGATCCATCTTGTAGGCATTGTTGTTGACTCTCTCCAATACTCGAAATGGTCCAGCTCCTCTTGGTGCCAGCTTGGATTTCCTTTGATTTGGGAACCTATCTGTACGCATATGAACCCACACCCAATCTCCTGGATTGAAGATGAGATCCTTTCTCCCTTTATCAGCAGCCTTCATATACTTAGTTGTTTTCTCCTCTATGTTAGTCTTCATCTTTTGATGCAGCTTCTTGATCATTTCGGCCTTGGACTTTCCATCCTGATTAGTGACATCTAATGGTGGCAAAGGAGCAAGATCTAAAAGGGGTTTCTGGCTGAAATCCATCAACAATCTCAAAATGGGACAACTTAGTAGTAGAGTGGTTAGCATGATTATAAGCGAACTCAACATAAGGAATACAATCTAACCAGTTCCGTAAGTTCTTACCAACCGTGGCTCTTAAGAGAGTAGATAAAGTTATGTTAACAACCTCAGTTTGTCCATCTTTCTGCGGATGACAAGTTGTTGAGAAGAGTAGCTTGGTTCCTAGCTTCATCCAAAGAACTCTCCAGAAATGGCGTAGAAACTTCGTGTCTCGATCAGAAAAATAGTCCTTGGAATCCCATGCAGGCGTACTACTTCTTTAAAGAACAGTTCAGCAGTTTGAGTGGCATCATTTTTCTTGGCACATGGGATGAAATGCGCCATCTTTGAGAACATGTCCACTACAATAAAAATAGAATCCTTTCCTCGGATTTTGGGTAAGCCTAAAACGAAATCCATTGATATATCAAATCAAGGCATACTAGGAATAGGAAGTGGCATGTATAAACCAATGTGGATGTGACATGGATTTGGCTTTGAGACATGTTACACACTTGGAACAGAAGCCTTCCACATCCTTCTTGAGATGAGGCCAAAAGAAGTGTTCAACCAAAACACTTAAGAGTCTTATCCACTCCAAAATGTCCCATGAGTCCACCACCATGTGCTTCCTTAATCAACAAGTATCGCATAGAACCCTGTGGAATACACAAACATTTCTCTCTAAATAGATAGTCATTATGTAAATAGAAAGAACCTGATGGGGCGATGCTAAAATCTTGATAGATTGAGCTGAAGTCTGGATCATCTTTGTAGGCTTCTTTAAGATGCTCAAATCCTAGAACTTTAGCTTCTAATGTCGAGATCAGTAGGTGTCTTCTCGATAGTGCATCAACTACAACATTTTCCTTGCCTTTCTTGTACTTGATCACATATGAAAATGATTCCACGAACTCCATCCAATTAGCATGTCTTCTATTGAGTGTTGTCTGCCCTCTAAGGTGCTTCAAAGTCTCATGACCAGTATGTATGACAAATTCCTTGGACAGAAGATAATGCTGCCACGTTTTCAACGATATCACTAGTGCATAGAGATCCTTGTCGTATGTGGGATAGTTCAAGCTGGATCCACTTAATTTCTCACTAAAATAGGCTACTGGACGTCCTCCTTGAGTAAGCACAGCTCCAATACCTAAACCTGAAGCATCACATTCAATCTCAAAAGTTTTGTTAAAATCAGGCAGTACCAAAACTGGTGCATGTGTTAAACGATCTTTGAGCCTGTTGAATGCATCTTCTTGAGATGATCCCCAATGAAATGCCACGTCCTTCTTGATCACAGCAGTTAGAGGGGCGGCTAAGGTACTAAAATCTTTGACAAAACGCCTATAGAAGCTTGCCAATCCATGGAAACTCCTAACTTGTCCTATGCTGCTTGGTCTCGGCTAGTCTTGGATTGCTTTGATCTTCTCTTGATCAACCTGTAAACCTTGAGAACTGACAACAAAACCTATAAAACCCACTTCATCAGTATAAAATGAGCATTTCTTAAGGTTCCCATGTAGGCCTTCCTTTCGAAGTGTTTCAAGAACTAAGTCAAGATGTTTTCCGATGATCCTCAAACGATTTGCTATAAACCAGTATATCATCAAAATAATCTACTACAAATTTACTGATGTATGTTCTTAGAACCTGGTTTATTAGCCTCATGAAGGTGTTGGGGGCGTTGGTAAGACCAAAAGGCATAACTAACCACTCATAGAGCCCCTGCTTGATCTTGAAAGCAGTCTTTCATTCCTCACCTTCTTTAATTCTTACTTGATGGTATCCACTCCTAAGATCAATCTTAGAAAACAAATTAGATCCAGATAGTTCATCAAGCATATCATCTAACCTTGGAATGGGATGTCGATATTTGATGGTGATGTTGTTGATTGCTCTGCAGTCTACACACATCCTCCAAGTTTCATCTTTCTTTGGCACTAATATAACATGTACATCACACGGACTCAGGTTTTCTTTAATGTATTCTTTCTCCATTAAGTCTTGAATCTGCTTCTCCAATTCCTTAGTTTCTGTTAGGTTCATTCGGTAAGCTGGACAGTTAGGCAATGATGTGCCTGGGACTAGATCAATCTGATGCTCTATTCCTCTAATAGGTGGTAATCCAGCTGGTATCTCTTCGGGAAACACATCTTTGAACATATCAAGCAAAGAAACGATTTCTGGTGCAAGTACTATGTCCCGTGAACCTGTAATCAACACATCTCTAAACACCATTAGTAGCACCGTTTCTTTACGTTCTAAAGCCTTCTAAACAGTACTACGAGTGATGTAAAGGTTAGTTTTACTTACCTTGGCTTCAGCAGCAAATTTGGATTGCATCTCATGTACCTCTTGAGGAGACAGGGGAGCAAGCTAGAATTTTGCTCTTGTTATGTGTGAAAGAATGAGTGTTGGTGCGTCCATTGTGTAGAACCCCTCTATCAAATTTCCAGGGGTGGCCTAGAAGCATATGGCCTACTTGCATTGGGACAACATCGCACAAAACTTCATCCTCATACTTTCCGATCTTGAACTGAATCAAGACTTGCTCGTGTATCCGGATTTCTATGCTTGAATCCAACCATCTCAGGCGGTATGGCTATGTTGGGTCGTCTTCAAACCTAGATTTTCCACCATAATCTTGCTAGCAACGTTAGTACAAGATCCACCATCAATTATAAGACTACATACCTTGTTATGAACGAAACATCGAGTGAAGAACAAGTTCTCTCTTTGGATGGTGTATGGATCACTTAAGGCGCTCAACGCCCTGCATACAACTAACATTTCTCCTGTTTCTGGGAATGCTACTTCCTCTTCTAAATCCGCAGCTTCAAGATGTTCATCCTCGTCTTGAGACTCATATCCTCTATCAGGTGTTAAGATCATAACTCGTTGGTTGGGACAATCCCTTGCATAGTGACCTTTACCCTGACACTTGAAACAAGTTATGTCTCGAGCTCTTGTATTAGAAGTTGAAGACTTACCTGGGTCTGAACGGTTGTTCCTTGGCGCTTCATAAGCTGGGTTTTTGTCCTGGGAACCTGAGACAACGGTCTTTCCTTTGTCAACATTCTTAGCTTGAGGTGCACTCCATTGGTTCCTAGATGGAGGTGTGTTCCATTGATTAGGTCTTGATCGGCTTGCTGTTGCTGTCTTCCTCTTAATTCCATGTTCAGCCTTCACAGCTACATGCAATAATTCGTTGAGATCATGACAAGGTTGACGTTCTACCTTCCTGACGATTCGGTTATTAAGTCCATCAATGAAATGACCCATGAGAACTTCTTCACTTTCATCTAAAGCCATCATGTTCTTGAGTTGCTTAGATTCCTCATAGTATTCCTCGACACTCTTGTTCTTCTGTGACAACTGCCTGAACTGCTTCTGCATCTCCATGTGGTAATGTGGTGGCACAAAATGCCTCCTAAAGTTGTACGTCATGGCTGCCATGTTGTGATTCGTTCAAAGTTGTTCCTCATGCGGTCTTGGACTTCTCTGTCCCATCAGGACAATGCGTGGTCTATAAGCTGAGCTGAAGCTAGAGCTATCTTCTTCTGGTCATTGTACTCCTAGCAATCAAAGATATACTCCATGCGCCTCTCCCAATCCAGGTATGCTTCTGGGTTAACCCTACCTGCAAAAGTTGGCACAGTCAGTTTCAAGTCTTTCAAAAAGTTATGGTTTACCTCTTGTGTTGCGGGCGGTCTCGGCGGGGGTGATTATGATCTCGGTCTCGTCTTCTTGCCCATGCATTCATAGTATGCTCACTCTCTTCATCGTCCGATGGCCCGTCATTTCTTGGAAGTTCTAGCCGTCTAACTCTTTGGTCAATCCGTCCAACTCTTTGGTCAATCCGTCCAATCTGAGCTGACAAGTCTGTAACATCCCGGTTTGTGGTATATACGGAAAGGCTTAAAAGAATTAATTTGGCTACCTATGTCACCAAGTGCACTTACCTTTTCCGGTCACTTGCCCGAAAGAACTTCAGAGTTAAGCGTGCTTGGGCTGGAGTAGTCCCAGGATGAGTGACCTTCCGGGAAGTGACTCGTGGTAGCATGTGTGTGAGGACAAAGCACATGGGAAAAGGTCAGGGGGTGATTATAGGGTCAGTAAATTACTCGGTTGGGCCTACGAAAAATAACGCACCGACCGTCGGACAGGGGTGGGGCCCACGAGCCCGGAAGAGGGATGGGTGACTCACCGGTAAGGGCGAACGGGGTGTTACAAGTGGTATCAGAGCCGAATCCGAGGACGCCTGTGGAGTCAGTGAGGGCTCACACCGTCAAGGATAACGATCCTGGTGCGCAACGAGGGCGTTGCGCTCTGTGAGAGTGGGTGAATTGTAACATCCCGGTTTGTGGTATATACGGAAAGGCTTAAAAGAATTAATTTGGCTACCTATGTCACCAAGTGCACTTACCTTTTCCGGTCACTTGCCCGAAAGAACTCCAGAGTTAAGCGTGCTTGGGCTGGAGTAGTCCCAGGATGGGTGACCTTCCAGGAAGTGACTCGTGGTAGCATGTGTGTGAGGACAAAGCACATGGGAAAAGGTCAGGGGGTGATTATAGGGTCAGTAAATTACTCGGTTGGGCCTACGAAAAATAACGCACCGACCGTCGGACAGGGGTGGGGCCCACGAGCCCGGAAGAGGGATGGGTGACTCACCGGTAGGGACGAACGGGGCGTTACAAAGTCATTCTTCAAGGCTTGAAGCGCCTCCAACAGAGCTGCATTAGGATCGGCCTGGTCTCCTGCCATTGTTTTCCTGCTCCTACACACACTTGAACAAACGATCAAGGGACTAGGGAACAAATGACGCAATAAAAGAAAAATGAACCGCTAAAAACCCTATGATAACACTTACTTCAAACTAAAGGAAATTAACTAAGAAACAAGGAAAACCAAAAAAAAAATTTAAACGTTTCTATACTTTTTTTTGAAAACTTAAAAAAATTTGAATTAGGGATAAGATATCAAAAGATTTTTTTATAAAAAAAAATTGAAAACGATTTTAAAACAAATCCCAAAAAAATTCAAAACTAAATAATGCCTAAATGTAGAAACCCTAAAACTTGCAACAAACGATTTAAACAATCCCAAACCGAATAAAGAAGACGATTAGAATGAAGCAAAAAGATCTAAAACAAATCTAAAACTTGTAAGCAACCTAAGGCACGATCTATAACAATCCTAAATAGAACAAGGGTAACGATTACAAAGAAGCAAATGAGAAGGCACCTAAAACTCGTAGACAAACCCTAAAGCCTGTCAACAATCGATTATAAGGAAGCAAGAGAGATGAACATAATGAAAACAAAACTTAAACCTAATGCAAATGACTTTCTTTTTTGGGTTTTGAATGCAGTGAAACAGGAAACTACGAATGAGTGCAAGACAAACACGATTTTTATGAGTTTTCTTTAATGTTGCAGCAAATAAGAGACTATAGCTAAGCAAGAATGATAGAACATACAATTTTTATGATTTTGACTTAAGGTGCAATGAAGAACAAAAACTATAAATCTAGATGCAATGGAAACCGAAAGGAAAAAAAGTAGATACACCTGATCTAGGAACCTTTCGGCTCTGATACCAGATGATGTAAGACAAAAACATGGATGACTAGAATGGGGACTGAAGTCTCTCCTTTCCAGATCGTGAGAGATGGTGGGGAATTGAACGGATCCTCGCAGTTGGACTGAAGTCTCAACAAGCCTGAGTATGGTGAGAACGGAAAAGGATGGATCGAGAGTCGCCACACAAGTGATGGATTAACTTGTGATAAGACAGTAACGGATCTGGTCGCCTTGATATCACACACAAGGAAAGCGGATTCGTTGAGAGAGATGAACTCAGAGAATTCCTAAGGGAACTGCGTTATGTTATTGATACTTGGTAAATGATACACGGCTGCTAAGGATCCTTATAAAGGGGATCGTGCAGCTGATGCCTTCTAAGGCAAAAACCTAATACAGTGATCACTAAAGCATAAAAATAATATATAGTTCAAAATATCATCCTACTACAACTTATACTAAGAAGGAAATAACATAACTTAAAACATACAAGTCTTGGACCTGCAAAATTGAAAAGACATATATCTTTTATTGAAACACATACCTTGGCGTGTTTTGATGTGTTTGGGCGTGTGGTCATGGGTCTAGATGGGCTGGATTGAGAATAACATTGTTTGGTCCTCAATTGGCCTCATTGGAGCTCCTTGGCGTCCAGATTGGATCTTGGCATCTCTTGGCTTTCTTGAATTAGTAGACCCTGAACAGACTTGTCAAATGCTTTTCTAAGTCTCTTAGCTCCTGCCCTTGTCCTTGGAAGATCTCTCATGGTTGTGATGTCTTGAGCAGCAGGTACATCTTCTAAGTCTTCTTGACGAATCTCTATGCTTGGGTCGATGTCCTCATCAGAACACCCAATACTATATATTCTACCAACGGGTCCATTCTTTCCTTAGTAGAAAGCATATTTTTGTTGCTAGCCAAGCTATGAAAGAAATTTTTGGAGTTGCAACTTTGAAAAGCCAAGTTTTATATAATAATATTTGGTTGGGTTTAAGGTTGATGAATTTTAGTTCATTTTATTTTTTTCTCCCTTAAAAATGCCCAGATCAGTGATGAAACTAGAAAATAATTTGACCGGATCATAGATTTATAATTTTAATAAAATATTATTTTAATAGTTTATAAATTTTTAATATTACTTCAATATATATTATATAAATCATTCAAGTTTAGCATACTATCAAAAAGTAAAGTATACTCAAAAAGTTAAAATTAAAATATATTGCCTATAAATATTTTAAAATATTAATATTTAATGTTACTATATAAGGACCTAATGTAAAAAGAAATGAGAATTTAAAAAAAATCAATTGATTAAATAAATATTATTTTGCATTTTGGTGAATAAACAAATAAAAAATGAAATTATGTTATTTATGAAAAAAAAAAATATTTGCAAAAATAACAAATTATGAGTAAGAAGAAGTCAACATTTATTAGAATTTTGATGAGAAACAATAAAAAAAAAAGAAGAAAGAATATTTTTATATGGATATATTTGGGTAAACTATATATATACTGAAAACTGAAGAGAAATCATTTATGGAAAAGGGGCATATACGAAAAAAGTAAGAACCTAATGTAAATGGAAAATATTAATTAAGGCTAAAGAGAAATTATTTATGGAAAATAGGCATATATGAAAAAAAAGTAAGAACCTAATGTAAATGGAGAATATTAATTAAGGGGGTCAAGTTGGAGACTTGAACTTAGGTTATCGGGTGCAATGTAATAGATTTTAACCAAATATGCTGCCGAAGTTTAATTATACAAACCAACTAAATATATTTTTAAAATTTCACCGGGGTCAGCTGACCCCCTTCCACTACATGTGGCTCCGCCACTGGCCCACTCTTACCATCGAGAAAGTCTGATTCGCGACCGTGTCCTACATGGAATAATCTAAGGTTTCAAATTAACTTACGGCTTAAAAAAAGAATAGGTATTATTATAAAGAGTTGGGGAGAAAATGGTTTTAAGCTTTTTAAAGAAAATGGTTAAAAATCGAAAGATAAAAGCTTTTGGGAGGTTAAGAATCATGTGTTACACATGGATATGGATACTTAGCGGTTTTCACATAAAGAGTTTCTTCTGTTCCATTTGTTTGCCTAATGAGGAAACAAAGAACAATTGTATTGGATGCTTTCTTTATTGATATTTTTTTTAACCTCCAAGCCAGGTTCGATGCCACGAGGAAGTAGTTATATAAAGCAAAGATTTCTCTCTGTTTTTAATATTCAGAAACAGAGGATCGCTTGGATACAAACAATATTAATACCTACATGACAACACCTTTCAGACAAAATACTTAGTAAGGTACACTGTTCTTTTACCTTTTGGGCTAATTATAAATTGTACATTCTTTCACCCAATTTAAGTTTTGCTAATTAAAAAAGTATAAGACCCATAACTTAGGATCATAGTTTAACCTGCACAAAACTAGTTGAAATGGTTAGTATATATAGGTCTTTTCTTCTTTTAACCAGTGTTCTAAAATACGCTATACGCTAGTCGGACGGTTGGCCACCGTATACCGTATAGATGTATATACGGACGTTTATGCGGGGTATATACGGTGAATATTTTCTTTAAAGATATATATATATATATAAATATAAATATATGTCATATATAATTTTATATTGATTTATTAAATAAAATATGAATTTATAACTAATATAGTTTATGATTTTATAAATTAAAATTATTAAAATATGAATAGTAAACATAAAGTAAATTATAGATAAAGGAAGTTATTTAAACTATAATAAGATTTTATATTTTTTAAACTAAAATTGTGGAAATTTCATAATTCTCCAATTAATACTACTAAATTAAAAAATTCATTCAAATAATATGATAATAAATGAAATTGTAATTAAAAAATATAATATATATATATATATATATATATATATATATATATATATTATAAACTGTATAAGTGCGTTGATAAAAACGTATAAGTACCGTATATACGGCCGAATAAGCTGTATATACAACCGTATAAGCTGTATATACGCCGTATAATTAATTGTATCATTTAAAACGTATTATCTCACCGTATAGCTAAAAACAGTACAGTCCTTCACTGTATAGCGTATAAACGCCGTATATACGGCTGTATACGCCGTATTTTAGAACACTGCTTTTAACCATGAGCCCTGATCCCCCTAGACTCGGAACCAGCGTGTGCTAATATCATTTTAGCATAAAGTATTCCTCCCACCAAAGATCGAACTAGGGCTGCATAGCTACTAGCTCGGTTTTATCCACCACTATCACACCATACCAGTTGGTATATATAGAAAATTTGTTTTAAGGCTTTTCACCAATTTGTGTTATGCTTGAGTGAGACCTTGTCTTGTGTTATTCAAATAGTCATATGGCTCGCAAACTAACTCAATTCCCATCTCTGTTTTTTTTTTTTTAAAGAACCAAGTACTAACATAGAAGGCTCTTTACGCAGCAATTGAATCATACACATCAAATTCTGCATTCTTTGTAGTGAATTTGCAGGCGTTTGCTCCCCATTTTCATCGCCATTCTGACCATGACGCAAGAATGTACTATCGATAAGATAAAAAAAGACCTATCTGACTTAAAGTCTCAGTTAGATGGAATCCCTCAATCCAAGAAAGCTATTGTCCCATCTGACTCACAGTCTCAGTTAACTCAACCCAAGGAAACTAGTGTTGTTGACAAGAATGAACAACCAGTCGAGGAGAAGAGACCATCATCTTCTTGGTGGGGTTGGGTGAGAGAAACACTTAAAAAGGGTTTTAAAGTGACCTCAAACCATGCAAGCGACAGCGGAGGCAGTCAAGGCGGAAGCAAAAAAAGCAGGAGAAACATCGACCAAGCGGATGCAGACCTGGAGATCAAGAAATTGCAGAGTGACATTCATCAGATGACGGATGCATTTGAGAAGCTGACTCATTTCCAAAGCGATATTAGCGAGTCGTTGAAGAATGAAGTTCCTTCAAATAAACTAAAAGCAATACTAGATAAGACGGATTCAGTCAAGTCCCGCGCTCATGACATCAAGGAAATCAGAAGAAAGGTCTTGAACTTGAAGGGCCAGATCCCATCACTGCTCAAGAAACAATCATCCATAGGGTTGAGCATCACGGATTCTCAAACCGCCAAGGAAACTGGTCAGATCGTTGAGACTGGGAGCGACATATCCTTGCCCGGCCTCCATATCAAATCTTCGCCAGCTTTTGAAGAGGTTTTGGAGAAATTTGATGTCCTTGAGTTCAGGGAAAAGCTATGTTTGTTGTCCTTGGCCGTGTTCCCAGAGAACAAAGAGGTTAAAAGGACAATGTTGATGTATTGGTGGATCGGAGAAGGTTTCATCAGCGATGAAGACTCTGAAAACACAGTGACAAGAATTCTTGATGAATTCTCAAGAAATAGATTGCTTGAGCCGGTGGAAGATGAGAGGAAGCGGAAACCAAGTAGTTATAAGATGGAGCCTCATGTGCACTCTGCAATTATCTACTTGGCCAGATGTATGGAACTATTTGATCTCTATGACCCGAAAGGGAATCTTATCATGAAAAAATCAAAGAAGCAACAGGTCTGCCTAGTAAGAGGTTCCTCCTTGCTACCAGAGGCGAAAACATCTAAAATGGAACCGATAGGCTTGAAATCGGTTTTCAACTCCTCAGAACGGTACCCTGATTTCACATTCAGGTGGTTTCCACAAATGGAATCACTCAAGGTGCTTTATTTAGGAAGATGGGAACGTACTCCGACGCGCCACATTGAAGTTGAGAGCACAGAGTTTCTTCTTAAGGATATGAAGTCCCTCAAGAGCCTGAGGCTGGCAAGTTTTCAAGGGATCTCGAGGATCGAAAACCTGGAAGATCTCAGTTGCTCGCTCCCTAAGCTAGTGATCTTGGATCTTAGAGCATGCTACAATCTAGAGGTTCTTCCTGATGATATAGGCTCACTTGAGAGTCTGATTTACTTGGATGTATCAGAGTGCTATATGCTAGATCGCATGCCTCAAGGGATTTTAGATCTTAAGAAACTACAAGTTCTTAAGGGCTTTGTGATTAGTGAGAAAGATGATGAAAAGAATTGTGCAGTTAAACACCTGGAGAATCTAAGGAAGCTAAGCATTACCGTAAACAGATACAGTTTCAAGGTGGAAGATTTCATTGAGTCGTTGAAAGGCCTCAAGCAACTTGAGAGTCTGAAAATATCATGGGGAGCTCGATTCCCGGATGAAGCAAAGGAGAATCTAGAGAGCTTGAAGTCTGACAAGGTCGTTGAGGGAGAGAAGGCTGATCAAGAGGAAGGAAAGAAACAAGACGAGGAGAGCTTGAAATCTGAGAAGAAGGCAAGTCCTTCCGGAGGGACGATCCAGAACGAACTGAGATCAGAAAATGGTGTTGAGAAGGCCAGTCCGTCCTCAGAATCAAAAAACAAGCAAGAAGAGAAAGGAGATGGAGAAAAGGAGAAGAAAGATGAGAGCTCGAAACCAGACAAGAAGACAAGTCCACCACAAGAATCAAAAGAGACTGTCAAGAGCAAGCCAGATGATCAAGAAGACGGAGAAAAGGATAAAATAGAACAAGTAAAGAAGAAGACAAGTCCCCCACAAGAATCCAAAGACAAAGTGCAGGAAAAAGGAGATGGAGAAAAGATCAAGCTTGTTAAAAAGGTGAGTTTTCCAGAAGATATGAAAAAAGACAGTGCAATGGATAAAGAGAATCATGAATCCAGATCTAAAAACACAGCTACCAAGGAATCTGGATCAAAATGGTTAACATTCAAGAAACCAGGGAAAGGAGGGCAAGAAGATTCGGGAATAGATACATCTAAGCTCCGGCTTCCTTGTAGCTTGAGGAAGTTGCAGTTAGAATGTTACCCTGAAAACGAACCTCCAACTTGGTTAAATCCCAAAACACTTGACAAACTTGAAAAGCTCTCAATCAAAGGAGGAAACCTTACCAGATTCAGTGACAAACCTTCAGATGCAGAAAACAAATGCGGCGTTCAGATCTTACGTTTGAAGTACTTACATGAATTCAAGGCTGAGTGGAAAGATTTGCAGGCACTGTTTCCAAAACTGCAACTGTTGGAGAAATATAAATGCCCGGAAGTCGCATTCTGTCCCACAGATGGTAATGGAGTCTGGAGGTCACATCACCAAATATAGCACCTCATGTTTCTCCTCCTGTTCATTAACGGCAAGAGCCATTGTAACTTCATTAGAGCGTATCCGACACTCTGAATAAATAAACATTCCTACTTATGTAATAAAAATGTTTAGCGTAAACTGTGTGTTTTAAACAGGACTGTTGTATAATGTTTGAGAAAGAAAAACAATCAAAGCAAAGGTCTTATCACCCAGACAAGAACAGAACATCATGCCGAAAATATCTTACAAAACAGAAGAAAAGATGATGTCGTTATTCAACACGCAGAAAAAATACTAAAATCATTACAGGCAACGATCCAGATGCTTAGTGCAGAATAAGTAGATCTTGTTGCTCCATCCACTTGTGTGATCTTCAATCTTGTGGATCTACAATAACCCAGCCCTGCAAATACACAGTGTTAAAATGCTCAGATGAACCTGAAAAGAGTCAAGATTTTGTACAAGACGACTCATGGACCTCCGACCTGCAAAAGAGAGAGAAATATGATGTAACTTATTTTGGATTTGGAACTGTTCGGTTCCTAATGAGTTTTCCACGTGTGCTAGAACGTTAGGCATGCAACAGAAGTTTATTTCTCTGGGAAAAAGAAAAGAAAAAAAGGGTAAGAGAGCATTGAAGCTGCAACTCACCGAGTCTTCTGAAGTTTGCGCCAACTTTGGGCAATTCTTCACTTGCAGTTTCAAATTAGCTCGACTTGACAGTTGGACTCCTTCAACAACTTTCTCCAGCTTCTCACAATACTTTATGTTCAGCTTTCTCCAGCTGGCATCGTCAGATCTCTTACTTTCAATGTCATCACTTATCTTGTTCCATTCCTCACCTTCAAAACGCCTTCCATCTGCCAGAATAATATGCTTTAAACAGCAGATTTCAGTCTTCTTTGCCAACCCTGGTGTCTTCACTTTGGTTCCAGAGAGATTTACTTCACAGAGGTAAGACATGTCCTCAAATGATCCCTCAATCGTATGCAACTTCCTACATCCAGAAACATCAATGACCTCGAGATTTGTGAGTTTTTGGATGTTTGGGAGAACTTCTAGGTTGGTGCAGTCCTTTAGGAGTAGCTTGGTGAGACCAGACAGCTCTTCAATGGTGGTCGCCAACTCGCTAAGACTAGTGCCCGAGAGATTAAGAGTTTTGAGTTCCTTCTTGTCTTCAAAGCACACTTCAAGTATTTCCACTAAGCTATCAAGAATTTGCAGACCTGACAAGGGCTTCAAACTAGGCAACCTTCTCAATTTGCTACAGTCACGCAACAAGAGCCGCCTAACGGAGTGAAGCTTCTCACCTACCGCAGAGTCCTGGAATATTGGTAGTCGCTCTATTTGGCTCTCGGAGAAGTCAAGGAGTTGAAGTTTTCTAAGATGATACAAGTTTTTGTTTTTCTTTTTCGCCTTTTGTGTTGTCGAAACAAGTTTGAAGCCCACGAGCACCAGAAACATCGACAACCTCAAGCTTTACAAGTTCTTGTATATCTGGCAAATCTTCCAGTAAAGGGCAGTCCTTGATGATGAGACAGTGAAGTTCTGTTAGTTCAGAAATGCTGGAAGGGGAAGATGTGATCTGAAGCCCAGAGAGGTGAAGACTTTGAAGGTTAGAAAACCCCTTAAAGAATTCATCAGAGATTTTCTTCAGGGCCTTAAGGTCCTCAATACCTGTCAGTAGATCACAGTCCCTGATTACAAGAACCCGGAGTTTGGGAAGATTCGAAAAAGCTGGGACAAAAGGTTCCAGTGTGGGTTCAAACAGGCCAAGTACTTCAAGATCACTCAGCTTCTTAAAATACTTTACAGGAGTTTCACGACGCAGACGGCTTCCACTAACCAGAATCGTGGAAACCTTGTCTCCTTTCTTTGCTTGAACTGTTTTAATCATATCATCTATCTGGGTGATTTTCCCTATACCTTTTTTCTTGTCACCACGATAGGCTCTGGAGAATCTAAGTCTTGATCTCCCAACAAGCCCACGACGTCGAGGATCAATTAAAGTGCTCATCGACCTCTCAGGTATCACCACATTGTTTTCCTGTATCTTCAGCATTCCACGATTTATAAGCTCCATCAAGATTAAGTGACCGTCCTGGTAGGCCTTTTCAACAGACCTAACAGGATCAAAGTAGCCTTCAAGTATCCATTGTGTGATCAAGTCACGGTAGTAAACACAGCCACAATGCTCAAAACCAGTCCAAGCTATGCCAAAAACAGTCCAAGATGGCATCTTTCAACGGAAACCCGATTTCCAAAAGTTCATAAACAAGACACAGGATTTTCATCTATTTTTCTATCCTTTCTTTTCCTGGATTGCAAGCGCTCCGAGTAATCTGCTTAAGGGAATTGGCTAGCACGGCAACTGCAGCTGGCGAGTTCTTGCTTTTGCTTTTATCCACTATTGTTTTCATATCCCTTATCCACTCTGCCGTGACAGTAGACACGAGTAAATCCTCCAGGCTAGATTTACTGATGGAGTCAAGCAAAGCCTTTGACATATCGGTTTCATCATAAGGCTTTGTAGCCGTCTGCAAGTCAGTAGTCGGGACACTTTCCACATCAACCTCCGGAACCTGTGCTTTGTCCGTGGCTGGGGGCTCAGTTGCCTCTTCAGTTATTTTGTCCTCTGATGCAGTCCTCCCATCACTTTTTACGTCATCTTCCTCGGACTGTGACCCATTTCCCTTTGTGTCTGTTTTCACATCAGTCTTTGTAGAAGGCTCCTCATCTTCTTTTCTTCTTGTGATGAGTATTTTTAGACGTGTGGGATCTATAAGAATCTCATCTATAAGAAACCTCTCAAGGTTCAAATCCTTCATCACCACGTCTTCTTTGGTCATGCTTCCTTCATCGTCAAGAATCAATAGAAGATATCTCTCCTTTGCTTTTTCATTAGCCAACTCCTTTGCTTTCTTCTCAGCCGTCACATCTTTTTTCTTTGTATTTTCCGGGGCCACCTTCTTAGCTTTGTCCGCAGCCACCTTCTTCTCTTTTTCTACTGCAGCCACCTCCCTGTTTGCTATTTCTTTGACGATCTTCTTCTTCATCCAGCAAGTCTTTGGGCTTCTTCTCTTCCTCCTCATCCTCATCTCTGTCATCCACTTCAGTCTCTTCAAAATCGGAGTATACAGATAACTGGGAAGCAATGTTCTCATAAAGTGACCACTCATCATCCGCCTCGAACTTCTTGTTGAGATGTAAGCAGAGGGTGAGAAAGCAATAGCCATTATTAGGGGCGTTTTCACCTGTCTTCTCCTCGTCTCTATAGTGGCTTGCATACTCGCCAACTTTCTTAGCTAGCCTCGTCTTCCCGATACCAGCTCTACCAGCCAGCAAAACTCTATGAGGCCCATCTCTTCTCAGAACCTTATATCTCTTTACACAAATTTTCATCCTTGCTATCTTGACGCACTTGTGCATTATCTGGATCTGGGAAAATGATATTGAGTTAGAGCTTGTCACTCAGAAAATCAAACAGCTAATTTTATAATATTCCTCTTTGCATCAACCTCTTCGATTATTTTGTCCTCTGATGCAGTCCTCCCATCACTTTTTATGTCATCTTCCTCGGACCGTGACCCATTTCCCTTTGCATCAGTCTTTGTAGAAGGCTCCTCATCTTCTTTTCTTCTTGTGATGAGTATTTTTAGACGTGTGGGATCTATAAGAAACCTCTCAAAGTTCAAATTCTTCATCACCACGTCTTCTTTGGTCATGCTTCCTTCATCATCAAGAATCAATAGAAGATATCTCTCCTTCTTTTCTTTTTCATCAGCCAACTCCTTTGCTTTCTTCTCAGCCGCCACATCTTTTCTCTTTGTATTTTCAGGGGCCACCTTCTTCTCTTTTTCTACTGCCGCCACCTCCTTGTTTGCTATTTCTTTGACGATCTTCTTCTTCAGCTCATCCAGCAAGTCTTTCGGCTTCTTTTCTTCCTCCTCATCCTCATCTCTGTCATCCACTTCAGTCTCTTCAAAATCAAAGTATACAGATAACTGAGAAGCTATGTTCTCATAAAGTGACCACTCATCATCCGCCTCGAACTTCTTGTTGAGATGCAAGCAAAGGGTAAGAAAGCAATAGGCCTGTCTTCTCCTCGTCTCTATAGTGGCTTGCATACTCGCCAACTTTCTTAGCTAGCCTCGTCTTCCCGATTCCAGCTTTACCAGCCAACAAAAATCTATGAGGCCCATCTCTTCTCAAAACCTTAAGTATCTCTTTACACAAATTTTCATCCTTTGTATCTTGACGCACTTGTGCATTATCCGGATCTGGGAAAATGATAGAGCTTGTCACTCAGAAAAATCAAACGATTAATTTTATAATATCCCTCTTTTCTCTTTTTACAAAATATTCATTTGTCTGGACGACCTGTAAATGGTAGCAAATAAGACACAGAGCAACCATGTACGTTTTTTTTTTTGTTTGAACTGGAAACACTTGTAGATTTGTTAGAACTTAGAATCCACCAGGAAAGAAAAAACAAATCAAAACTTAACACCAAATTTTTGACTATAACACAAAGAAAAATGTCCAGGAAACACATACACACAGAGTTCGATCAAATCACATATACATTAACATACATCAATGAATTGAAATATATATATGTCGAGTAACGAATTTGCAGCATTATTCTTATATGTTGTATATCTCTGGTGAGCCGAAAAAGGTAAATCTGAAAACAAAACAATTTTTTTTTTTTAAATCGAAATTGAAGAAGATGGAGAAGGAAGATGAGTTAATTGCACCCAGTGTATCTTTTTTACAAAGTAATAGCAATTTTGTATTTTTCAAAATTTCATTGCAATTATTTATCTTTTTTTTGTCTTAGAGCGCTGGTCAAAGACTATTTTAACCTTACATTTTGTCTTCTTGTGATAGATAGTTAATCACATAAACTATTCACAATTCTATCTACTATCCATCTGAATTTATTTATTTTTTTAATTATTTTCTTTTCTCTTACACTCTCTTTCTTACTTTATGAATTATTTTTTACCCCACGTTTTTTTTTTGACTGTGGATAGGATGAATTGGGTAAGGTTTTCGGACTTATAGATCGTCGGGATGGTGTTAGAATTGGTTGATCTATCGGAATTCAAAAAAAAAAAAATTCGGACTTATTATGAAAGTTGCGAATGGATAGTTTAGAGTAGATGTCCACAACATCCATCCACGTGGATATTTATGATGAACAAGATGCTTAACAAGATGATTTAATATATGATGTTGGACGATCACATGAATGATGAATCCAAAAATATGTTTACCATGGGTAAACGTTTAACATATGATTATTCGTGGACAAGATGCTCAACAAGATGGTTTAACATGAATGATGATGGACAAGATGCTTAACAAGATGGTTTAACATATGATTATTCATGGACACAAAAGTATGTTGGACGATTACATCTCATGCTTAACAAGATGGTTTAACATATGATGGACAAAATGCTTAACAAGATGTTTACCATGGGTAAGCGCTTATGATCCGTAGACACAAAGTACGGATCTAATGGACAAAAGTTGGTTAAGAGTTCACATGATTGTGAATTTGTGGACATAGAGTAGGTGTAGACCACTATCCATTCAAAAACAACATTTTCATTGGCTACTTTCTACCCATGGATAAGCACCTTGCATGTGATATGATCATTGAAGTATCCACATGAATGGATATTCATTCGCAAAAAAATATGTTTACCATGGGTAAACGTTTAACATATGATTATTCGTGGACAAGATGCTCAACAAGATGGTTTAACATGAATGATGATGGACAAGATGCTTAACAAGATAGTTTAACATATGATTATTCGTGGACACAAAAGTATGTTGGACGATCACATCTCATGCTTAACAAGATGGTTTAACATATGATGGACAAAATTCTTAACAAGATGCTTACCATAGGTAAGCGCTTATGATCCGTGGACACAAAGTACGGATCTAATGGACAAAAGTTAGTTAAGAGTTCACATGATTGTGAATTTGTGGACATAGAGTAGGTGTAGACCACTATCCATTCAAAAATAACATTTCATTAGCTACTTTCTACCCATGGGTAAGCATCTTGCATGTGATATGACCATTGAAGTATCCACATGGATGGATATTCATTCGCAATTTATGTAGTATCCACATGGATGGCCTCAACTATCCATTCGCAATTTCCGTATTAAGTCCGTTTTTTTTTTGAATTCCGGTAGATCGACCGGTTCTAACTCCATTCCGGCGGTCTATATGACCGGAAACCTCATCCATTTCATGATATCCACCGTTCAAAATTTGTGGGGTGAAATAAATGTAAAAGTAAGAAAGAGAAAGAAAAGAAAAAGAAAAAGAAAAAAAAATAATAAAAGAAGAAGAATGGATGGATTTTTCGGTGGATGAGAATGAGAAGAAAGAGATTGTGAAGGATAAAATTGTCTTTTCCATGGTGGGTCCTACAAAAAAGATACATAAATTCAAAATCAATTGGAAAGATACTAGATTGTAATGAAAAAGATAAAAAAGATATAGTGAGTGCAACTCACCCGGAGGAAGAGAGAGATAGTAAGTAACCTGGGAGATTGTCCGCTATCAAAAAAAAGAGAGGATATTATACCGATGTAAACCGGAATACTCTGTTGTATAAAGAGTTTTTGTTCATATATAAGACCCGTTGTAACAGATTCTTAACAAATTAACAGAACATTTTCTTCTCATCTTCTTCGATCCTTGTTCACTAATATGGTATCAGAGCATCGGAGATCGAACTCCGATCGATCCTTCTTCTTTCCTTTGTTTTATTTGACCTAAATCTTTCGTTGATTTTCACGATTGATTGTTCTTCGCAGCTGAAATTGAGTTCGTTGTCTCTGGATTTTCAATTTTTTCGTCGAAATTTGAGCTCAATCCTCTGTGAAAATGGTGTTTCGCCGCATATCAACGCGTCGCACCAACAGAATTACAGCCTCAGCTCGACGATCTTCTGATTCATCTACTCGACGATCTCAAACTCGCCAAGAATCACCACCGCCATCGGCGGAGAAAGAATCGCAATCTTTCACTGCATCAGTTACTCCGGAGAGCGTCCATTCACCATACTATCTGTCAAATAGCGATCATACAGGTCTGTCATTAACTTCCGAAATCTTGGATGGAACAAATTATGATGACTGGAACCTTGCAATTTCTATTGCTATGAACGCGAAGAAATAGATGGTGTTTCTAGATGGAACCTTGCCCAGACCTAAGGAATCCGATCGATACTTTGCTATCTGGTTTAGATGCAATTCAATGGTTCATTCATGGTTACTTCACTCTGTAAACAAACAAATTGCCAAAAGCATTCTTCGATTTCAAGATGCTTCTCAGATATGGCAAGATCTAAAGACTCGATTTCACAAAACCAGTTTACCAAGATCTTATCAGTTAACTCAACAGATATGGGATCTTCAACAAGGAAATCTCGATTTTGCAAGTTACTTTACTAGACTGGAGACTCTTTGGGATGAACTAGATGGTGCTACTTGTGTTGAAGTTTGTCACCAATGTACTTGTTGCAAAGCGACTGATAAGAAGACTGATAATGCAAAGGTGATCAAATTCTTAGCTGGTTTGAATGAATCTTATGCAACTATCAGGAGTCAGATCATAATGAAGAAAAACATCCCAACCTTATCTGAGATTTACAATCTCTTAGATCAAGATCATAGTCAACACATCATTGTACCATCTCAGAATGCTTCTGCATTCCTTGTTTCTGCAATCCCACAAAATGATCAACCATCAGTTAACGCAACACAGGCTCAAGCTTTCACAGCCAAAACCAAGAAAGTGATTTGCTCCAACTGTGGTTATAATGGTCATACCATTGATAAGTGCTATAAGATTCATGGTTACCCTCCCGGTTTTAAACACAAGCAAAAACAGAATGCTGACAAACCAGTGGTTGCTCAAGTTCACTTGGAAGAGGTTACTCCGGTTGTTCAAGCAGATCAAGCATCCTTGATAAATAATATCTCCAAGAACCAAATTCACGATCTCATTGCTTATTTCAGCACACAGCTACAACACTCCAGCAGTCCTACTTTACCTGCGGTTGCTTCTACATCTGGAGCCACTATCACAGCACTTCCTGGTATGGCTCTCTCTAACTCTACATTATGTTTTGTTGGAATGTTGAGAACAACAGGTAATGCCTTAAATTCAGAATCCTGGATAGTGGATAGTGGGGCTACTCATCATGTAGCACATAACAGAGATCTGTTTGTGAATTTCTCTGATTCAGTGAATAAATCAGTCACTCTACCCACTGGAATAGGAGTACAGATATCTGGAACGGGTTCAATCAGATTAAATGCTCATCTAGTATTGAACAATGTGCTGTTCATACCAGATTTCAGATTGAACTTATTGAGCATTAGTCAACTAACCAAGGACTTGGGTTACAGAGTCAGTTTTGATCCGAACACTTGTGTCATACAGGATCCTATCAAGGGATTGATGATTGGTCAGGGTGAAGCCATCTCCAACCTGTATGTTCTGGATGCTCCTATGCTTGCTAATTCTCCTGTTGTTGCTCAATTTGGTTCAGCTACTAATGTTGTTGTTGATTCTCTGTTGTTACACAATAGACTAGGCCATCCTGCTATGAATAAGAAAGATTCCATTACTGATGTAATTGGTATTCAACAACAAAATAAAGGAAAATTTCATTGTCATGTCTGTCCCCTTGCTAAGCAAAAACATCTACCATACATCTACAAGAACAATATGTCTTCTAATGCCTTTGATCTCATTCACATTGATATATGGGGACCCTTCTCAGTTACCACCGCTGAAGGTTATAGGTATTTCTTGACAATTGTTGATGATCACACCAGAGTAACTTGGATCTATCTGCTTAAGACGAAAGATGAAGTTCTGCAGATTTTTCTAGATTATTTACAAATGGTGGAGACACAATACAAGGCAGTTGTTAAAGGTGTAAGGTTTGACAATGCCCCTGAATTGAAGTTTGAGAACCTATTCAGAAAGAAGGGCATTCAAGCTTATCACTCTTGTCCTGAGACACCGGAACAAAACTCTGTAGTTGAAAGAAAGCATCAGCACATACTTAATGTGGCCAGAGCTTTAGCATTTCAGTCTCACTTACCTTTGGAACATTGGGGAGATGCAGTTCTAACAGCAGTCTTTCTCATAAACAGAATACCCACCCCTCTCTTGAAGAACAAATGCCCATTTGAAGTATTAACTTCTAAGAAACCAGATTATAGCGGTTTGAAAGTCTTTGGATGCCTTGCTTATTGCTCAACATCCTCCAAAAACAGACACAAATTTCAACCACGATCAAGACCCTGTGTGTTTCTTGGATATCTTGCAGGATACAAAGGATATAAGCTCCTTGATATGACCACAAACAAGATTCATATCTCCAGAAACGTTGCTTTCTATGAAGATATATTTCCGTTTGCGACAGGTCATCAAAGTTTCTCGGATCCGTTTGATTCATTAGATGAGAGCTTGGGATATACTGAAGAACGAATAGATGCAGACATTTTACAGAAAGCTTCTGACAAAATTGTCATAAAATCATCTACTTCAGCTGACATATCACCCAAACAGACGTTGGAGGCCAAACGGTTGTCAAAACTCCCAACTTACCTCCATGATTATTATTGCAATGTCACTGAAACAGATATCCCATATCCACTGGCTTCTTTTGTTTCTTATGATCAACTCTCTGAAGGGTACAAAGACTTTATCTTTTCTATTGCCCTTCATCCGGAACCTTCAAGCTTTACTCAAGCAAAGAAGTTTGAAGACTGGATTACAGCAATGAATGATGAGTTACAAGCTTTGGAAAGATCACACACATGGGATATTTGCTCTCTACCTCCATAGAAACATGCAATAGGTTGTAAGTGGGTATATAAAGTGAAGCTCAATTCTGATGGTAGTCTTGAACGCTACAAAGCGAGATTAGTAGCAAAAAGGTATACTCAACAAAAGGGTATAGATTTTATAGATACTTTTTCTCCTGTGGCCAAGATGACAACAGTAAAGACTTTACTTGCAGTTTCTGCAGCAAAGAATTGGAGCTTAACACAGTTGGATATCTCAAATGCTTTTCTTAATGGTGATTTGTCTGAAGAGATTTATATGAAACTCCCACCTGGATATACACCAAAGGAGGGGGAAAAGCTACCAACTAATGCAGTATGCAAACTCAGAAAGTCCTTATATGGACTGAAGCAAGCGTCACGCCAATGGTTCTTGAAGTTTAGTTCGACATTGATTGATCTTGGTTTCAGGAAATCACAGGCAGATCACACTTTGTTCATCCGAATGATACAAGGAAGATATGTTGCAGTCCTTGTATATGTAGATGACATTATCATTGCTTCTAATGATGCTCAGGAGGTTAATCATTTGAAGAAAGCTCTTGAATCTTCATTCAAGTTGAGGGACTTAGTATCTCTTAAATATTTCCTTGGACTTGAAATAGCCAGATCCAGTAAAGGCATCTCAGTCTGTCAAAGGAAATATGTTCTGGAACTTTTGGAAGAAACAAGTTTAATGGCTTGTAAACCATCCTCAATACCGATGGAACCAAGCATTAAACTCTGTCAAGACTCTGATGAACCAGTGCTAGATGATGTTCATCAATACAGACGGTTGGTTGGCAAACTCATGTATTTGACCATCACACGTCCAGCCATGATCAATATCAGATTTCTTCGTGGTGAGTTAGTATTCGCTCTTAGGACTTTTGCCTTCTGGACAAAGCCAAGTCAACATCTGCTCTTCTCTCGCCGCCACTCTCTTTCTCTCTCTTTCTTTCTTTTATATTATTATTATTAGTCATATACAAGTTAAGTATACTAGGTGTTAGTCCGCCCTGTATAATCAAAATTTTGCAGTTATATTCTTCTTAATTATGTTTTAGTTTGATTTTGATTATATCGAATATAATTTCATGTTATTTTTTTCGTACTCACAAATTCATGTTATTAGTTTTAGTTTTAGGTAACTATTTTGTAAATATTTTTTGTTTTCATTCCTACTATTTTTATTGCAAATATAGAAGATATATTTCTAGAGAAAGAAAATGATGTGAAAGATATATTTTTTATGTTATGGCCGACTATATTATATATAGATTTGTCCATATTTCAAAGATGATAACGAATAATTTTTATAATTTTATGGATCTGCATTTTTTTGTTTAACTTACACAAATATTTTTTTAATGTTTTTAAAATTTCATTATATTAGTTTTTTTTTTGAACCAAAAAAAAAGATAATCCCATTATATTAGTTTATCATCGTTGTAATGACGTTGATGCCAACATGTGTAAAGAAAATACTCTATAACAAAACAGAGAACAACACAGACGAAACGTTGAGGACAACATCGGCGACACGCAAAGAACAATCAACGGCACGCTAGAAAATGCAGAAAAAATCAGCGACAACAATATAACATAGTAGGTATTAGATGTGGATAACCAGAAGGGATCGAACCCGAAGGGGGGACTTCATGTCCCTCAAACATGATTATTTTGTACATTTTTCAATATGCACCGGTACATTGTGTATTCAAATTTATATTTAAATAGATATTTTAGAAGTTTTTAATAATCCTAATTTTATTTTTTGCGAGCTTGCATTATATTGTTGCATATATTGTTCCGTTTTATTGATTTTGTAAAAATATTTACTATACTTCATGTGACGAAATGATGAATTATAATAAGCTTTTAGCATTTAAATGGTTGGAGAGTAGTATGAGTACATATTTTCACTTTTGATAACAATATGAGGAAGAGGATAAATTATCATAAGGCATATAATTTTGCTATTACATCTTTGGAATATAATATTCAGTTTAGTTTTTTTTTATATAAATCTTTTCTGATATATAATTTTTTTTTTGTCAACTGGGTGGCTTCATTGATTTAAGCCCAAAGGCTGAATTACAAACAAATCACAATCAGAGAAAGGCCAGCGGACATAACCAATGCCCAAAAACAAAACAAAATAGATAGGAACAAGTGAGCCACGTGTCCACCGGAGAAGGACTACGCCATGCAGCCGTCGAAGCAGGTTTCACTGAGGAAACCATCAGAGGAACGCCGGGAGGCCAAAGCTCTTAGATGATAGATTATCCAAGCTGGTGATCTGACCTTTCCACCTAGATATCCGACTGCCCTGCAATTAAAATTATTAAGATGTGTAATATGATCTTACATGAGAAGGCAAGAAGTGATGCTTGATTAGTAAATTTATGTTGGCGACAAATAATAATTTTTTGTTAAGTATGCTTTAAATGTTGAAATTACTCGTGCGGCTTACGAAATTAGTCATGCGGGGTTTTAAAATCATCAAATGTATTTTAAGCAACAAAAATTACTCTATAAAAATATACCTCACTCTAAATCAAATTCATTTGATACAATGCACTTAGAACATAGTAAGGTTACATTCAATATATTATTTTCTTAAATATATTCTAAATTTTTGAAAATTCTATAATTTAAATATTTAATTTTGTTATCAAAATCAAAATTTTAAACTTATTTTCCCATGGTAGTATTGAAATATCCATCCGTTTTATAAACTATATGATGTTTGCGTTTTACACACCAATTAAAACCTAATGTGCACGCTACCACAATCGAATGGTATGTCGATGTAACACTTTAGGATCGAATCCACAGGGAGCTAGTGACCTATGACACCAAGAATACACAAAGTTCCTTAATCTAAGCTAATACAAAAGATTTGTTTTTTTTTTTCACTAACAACCTAAGTGAGATGAAAGTAAAGAAACTAATAGGCAAATGATATAGATAACAAAAATGAAACAGAACTATTAATTCACTAAACAAGATACTAAGATTCATACAAAAACAGAGTAAAAACAGAGATGTGATGAGTTTGAACAAAAGATAAAAGACTAAGTTCCTTGGCTTGAGATTTCGGTTTGGGTGATCAACAATTAATCTAGAAGTGTTTAAGAACAATAGAATGGTTTCTTAGGCTAAGAACAACATATCAAGCTACTCCACTGTCATGATAATAGCCCTACACCTATCAAGCATTAACATCAACTCTCGTTGGCAATTTCAAGATAGATATGCATTATGAATAAGTTCTTATTACCACTAAACACCTTAAACATCAACTCTCATTGGTTAAGTATGTAAAGCACTTGATAGAGTTTCAAACATTAACTACACTTCTCAGTGCTAGCAAAATTCAAGATCAAAGAATTGATTAGCTACTTCAATCCTAGCATTAAGAGTTTCTAACAAGTAAGAAATCAATATTTCCAAGTTTTAAACAACCTAAACCATTACTAGATCACCCTCACCTTAAACCCAGAAACTTATAAAGAACTACTCACTAATATTCATAGAAACACAAAAAGACATAGTTGAGATGATATAAGATGAGAGAAATATATGAATCAACAAGAACAACACAAGAAAATCAAACTAAACTTGAAAAGATGATGAAAGAAAATAAAGTTATGATCTAGATCCATAAATGGATCAAGAAGTAGATCATTTTGGGATTATGTCCTGAAATCATATTGTACTAACTCTGATTGATAGTTGTATTGTCAAAATCGGACAATTCATGTGATACTAGGTGGTCATAATGTTTTGCTAGAAGCCGCTTATGACAAATGAGTTGTAACTCATTGCTAGTATTATGTGAACCTACGGGGTCACACACCTAAGCAAGCTGGATACACTTTGTATGGGATTGATCATTGGCGTATAGTCTGATCAATGTGTACTGGATACACATTGATATCGAGTTTCAAGAGGTGTGTCGATAGATACCATTGGGTACGTCGATCGATACAAGAGGTGTGTCGATCGACACTATTGGGTGTGTCGATCGACACAAGGCCGATACCAAAAATGATGTTTCGGTTTATGTCGAGGTCTATATATATAGGCTTATGTATATGACCTAATGAGTAGCCGTCGCAGAGAGTTTTTCTTGACAGAAAAACGCAGCCACCTCTAGAAACACATAGAATCCCAGAAGATCCGATTCCCGGCACTAGCATCCCGGCGGATTCCAGCTTGTGTGCGTGTGGTCTGCAGTAGAGGCGCAGCATCTGAGGCACTGGAGATCTCGTTTATCTGACCCAATTCTGCTGCAAAGTTCCAGGTAAACACGAGATCATCGGTAAGGATTCAATTAACTAAACCCTAGATCCTAGGCTTCGGGAACTTGATGGAATTCTGAATCTGTTAGAATTGGCCGAAGTTCCTTCAGTGGTATCAGAGCCTTAGGGTTTAATCATTGAATCTGAAGCATGAAATTCGAATAATGATGTATTTGAATAGGTTGATGCTTGTTGATTTTCGTTTTGATAAATATAATCTCGGATTTTGTTTGTATCGAAAACGATAAACAAGTGTTTTCGCACAGTGTCGATCGACACAAGTTTGTGTCGGTCGCCACACCGCGAAAAACGATTATAAAATTTTAGGGTTTTCGCACAGTGTCGATCGACACAAGTTTGTGTCGGTCGATGCACCGCGAATACGCTTATTAAAATTTGGGTATCGATCTTAGAGATCACACTGTGTCGATCGACACACTGGGTGCATCGATCGACACAGGCTGTGCGAAGGGATAGATCGGTTCAATTGGATTGAACCGGTTATCTCGCTTGGTTAAATTTTCTGATACCCTACTGTGTCGATCGACACAGACTTAGTGTCGGTCAACACAGACCTTGCGATTGGTTGATCGGTTCAATTGGATTGAACTGGTTATCATGCTTGGTTAAGGTAGATCAGATCGGGTTAAATTGGATGAATTGGTTCAATTGGATTGGACTGGTTATTTCAATTAGTATAAACCGATTTGATTGGATAAGTCGGTTCAATTGGATTGACCGGTTATCGGGTTTTGTTAAGGTTGGATGCGAACCGTAATCGTTTGGTTATTGAACCAAATGATTGAGAATCCGAACCAAATGACCTAACCCACTTTTGTTAGAACAATTAAAACTCAATTAAAATTAAAATTTAAATATGTTCTAAACCCTTTGAATACACATTGGATGTGTATTAGATCAAAGCTTAGTTTTCAATATGGTCAACTGTCAAGACTCATTTAGTTGTTGTGATAGTCTTGCCAAGAGCTTGGTGTCCACAATTACACGAGTAAGGCAGATAGTAGTGTTGATGGTCTTGCAGTGCTTGACATTAACAATTACATGACCTAAGAGATTGATTTACTAACCTTTTAAAGTTCCGTTTCCTCAACTAAATATCAAGTGACCTTGATGTCTTTCCCAATCTTGTCTACTGTCAAGACTCATTTCGTTGTTGGATAGTCTTGGAGTCCTTGGTATCCACAATTACATGAGTAAGGCAGGTGATCATTGATAGACTTGCAGTGCGACTGTCAATGATCACAAGACTGAAGAGATTGGTTGACTTGACTGGGCTATCAGAAGTTCTGGGCCCAGAGACGTCAGAGTGGATGAGACATGGATTGTCTTATCTGCGACCAAGAGTTGTACTGGGTACAATTAGCAATGATTTGCTTACCTAGATGACTAAATTCTGGGTGATGACGAGTCGTCCACTCAGATTTTAGTGATGTATGGGTCTTGGAACATTATATTCATAGAGGAAACATTGTTTGAATATAATGCGAGTTTTCTTATTAGATAAGATTTCTCATTTCATGAACTTCATAACTAAAACTTTTCTTTACTTAGTTTTCAGCCTATGTCTAAAACTACTTTCTCGTTGCGATCCGTCCTTGAGAAGGACAAGTTAAATGGATCAGATTTCCTGGATTGGTATCGGAGCTTGAGATTTATTCTCAAGCAGGAGAATAAGGACTATGTCCTTGAGAAAGCTCTCCCCGAAAGGCTTGGGACCAATGCCTCGCATGCAGTATATGATGCTTGGAATAAGCATTATATTGATGTGGTAGATGTGTGTGGTCAGATGTTGGCTACCATGAACTCGGACTTAAAGAGTCAGCACGAGAACATGGAGTCGCCAATAGAGATAATCACCAGCCTGAAACTGAAGTTTCAGGATCAGGCACGAGTTGAGAGATACCAGATGGTTAAGTCTCTCATTGGGTGCAAGCTACCAATGGATGCTCCAGTGAGTCCTCATGTCATTAAAATGATGGGTTACATTGATAACCTGGGGAAACTGGATTGTCCTGTTAGCCTAGAGTTGGCTACTGAGATCATTCTGCAGTCACTGCCGTCAAGTTATGATAAGTTCATCAAGAGCTGTATCAAGAATGGCTTGACGAAGACGTTGACTGAGCTGCATGGCATGCTCAAGACAGCTGAGCAAAACATCATAAAGGGTAAAAGATTTGAGAAATCTTGTGTAGACAAGGGTAGAGGCAGGGCCGTCCAGATTTGGAATCAGGATAAGCCTGTGTCATCTTATAAGCCCAAGTCAGGCCCATCTGATGTTGGAAAGTGCTGCTACTGTGAAGAGTTTGGGCATTGGAAGAGAAATTACATTAAATTCTTGGAAGATTCACAAGAGATGGAGAAGATGTACGGGACTTCTTCTTCTTCAGGTATTGTGTTATTACTTCAAGTTCTACGTAGGTATTGGATACCAGTTGTGGTACTGATATTTTTGAAATATGCAGGGCCTAAGCAACAGTAGAACGTTGAAGAAGGGACAAGTGGAAATGCGCGTCTGGAATGGAGCAATGGTTGCTGCATTAGCCGTAGAGATCCTCCACTTGTAAGAGCCTTTCAAGCTTGGTTTTTGAATTAAGTAATTGCTGCTATGTACCTGCTTTAAGCAGAGATGTCTTTCATTTTCTTGTAAGAATTTGAATGTTTTTCATTTTGATAAAAGACAAGTTTTGCTCTTTTGATCTTGATGAAATATTCTATGGTAGCACCCCTTTTGATAATTGGGTTTTATATCTTAAACCAATGTTCGACTGTATATAACATAAATACCAAACGGTTTAAGTCTGATGACTAGAACTCGACTTTTCCTTGGCATAGTCGTTTAAACCACATGGAGTGAAACGAATTCATAAGATCCATAGTTATGGGCTTTTGGGATCATTTGATTATAAATCATATGAGATATGAATTCTGCTTACTGGGCCAAATGACTAAGGCTTCTGTAGCATAGCTAAAGAAAAGGGCATGAGGCTTATCGGGCCTTGCTCATACTGATGTATGTGGCCCGGTGAGCATTAGTGCCAGAGGAAAACTTCAGTACTTCATTACCTTTATTGATGACTTCAGTAAGTATGGATGTGTTCATTTGATGAGACACGAGTCGGAATCCTTTGAAATGGTCAAAGGAGTTCCAGAATGAAGTATAGAACCGATATGACAGAAGTATTAAAAATCCTCGATTAGATCGCGGAGGAGAATACTTGAGTCAAGAACTGAGTGATCATCTAAGTGAGTGTGAAGTCATCTCACAGCTCATTTCTCCTGGAAAACCTGATGGTGTTTCTGAGAATGAATCGGACCCTATTGGATATGCTCCGATTAATGATGAGTCACATGATGTTAGGATAGTGTCCTGAAATCACGCTTGTACTTACTCCTGATGATAGTTGTGTGTCGAGATCAGACATTCGTATAATACTGGGCGGTTGCAATGTTTTGCTAGAAGCCTCTTGCAATCTGTAAGTTGTAGACGTACTGCCAGTATTATATGATCCTATAGGGTCACACACCTAAGCAAACTGGAAGCTACGACATGGGAATGATCATTATGGTAATGATCATATTAGTGTGTATTGGATACACATTGTTATCGACAAAATGGTGTTGTGTCGATCGACACAGCTTGTGTGTCGGTCGACACAGTTTGGGTTTTTGGAAAGGCTTTTCGAATTAAGACTTAATTAAGTCTGGCCCGTTAAGTGTGTTTTAGGTCGAATAAAACTCGTGAGTTTCGACCTAAACATAGAGCCGTCGAGTTTTTCTGGGTAAGAAAAGCAGAAACACCAAAACAGGTGATTCCCATTGATCCGGTACTAGCATCCCGTTTCCAGCTTGTGTGTGTGTGTATCTGGTAGAGGCAAGGCATCTGCGTTGCTCAACTGATCTCGTTCACCAACTCATTCCGCTGCCAGTTCTAGGTAAGAACGAGGTTGGTTGTTTTCAATATATCAAACCCTAGATCCTAGGAGATCCAACAGTGGTATCAGAGCGTGTTAGGGTTTAGACTATTGAATCTGATGCAATTAATTCGAAACTTGTTGTTGTTGAATTGAAAAATTGCCTTCTAAAATCGTTTTTCTTATATTAATCTCGGATTGTATGCATGTTGAAAATCGATGAACTGTTGAAATCGCACTGTGTCGATCGACACAAAGCGTGTGTCGGTCGACACGCCGCGAAATAACGCGTAAAATATTTAGGGTTTGTCGCAGAGTGTCGATCGACACAAAGCGTGTGTCGGTCAACACAGAGCGAAAACTCGCGTAAAATATTTAGGGTTTGTCGCAGAGTGTCGATCGACACAAAGCGTGTGTCGGTCGATACAGAGCGAAAACTCGCAAATAATTTTAGGGTTTCGATCTGAGATCGAGTACCCGTATTCCAGCTGTGTCGATCGATACACTGGGTGTGTCGGTCGACACAGGCAATGCGATTAGATAGATCGGTTCAATTGGATTGAACCGGTTATCTCACTCGGTTAATTTTAATTGACCAATTGGTTCTGGTTTGGTAATGTCGATCGACACAGAGTTGTGTGACGATCGACATGGACCGTTAAACCGAACCGGTTCAATTGGATTGAATCGGTTAAGTAAATTCGATCCGGTTTGACCGGTTATCGGAGACCGGTTTAACTTGTGTTGTGTCGACCGATGCAAATGGGTTGCGTCGATCGACACATCACTCGCAGAATTAATGGTTGGACCATAAATCTGCATATACCAGACCAAACTTAATCCTAAAGTTCTAGATGAACCTAATCTAATAAAACTGAATGTTTTAAGTAAATTAATAACTTCTTGGATATATATTGGATATGCATCAAGATAAAATAGTTCTTTTCCTCAACTAAATATCAAGTAATCTTGATGTCTTCCCCGATCTTGTCTACTGTCAAGACTCGTGTCGTTTGTTGGATAGTCTTGGAGTCCTTGGTATCCACTGCAACATAAGTAAGGCAGGTGGTCATTGACAGACTTGCAGTGCGAATGTCAGTGATCACAAGACAGAAGAGATTGGTTTTACTTGACTGGGCTATCAGAAGTTCTGAGCCCAGAGACATCAAAGTGGATGGGGCATAGTTTGTCTCATCCACGACCAAGAGTTGTACTGGGTACAATTAGCAATGATTTGCTTACCTAGATAACTAAAGTTTGAGTAACGGCGAGTCGCCCACTCGAATTTTAGTGATCTGAGGATCTTGGTTCATTGTATTCATCTGAGGAAACATAGTTTTGAATACAATGCGAGTTTTTCTTATTAGATAAGAATTCTCATTCCTTGAGCATTATAACTAAACCTCTACTTATTTTAATTACAGCTATGTCTGTCTCAACTCACATCAACACTTTCTCACTAAGATCCGTCCTTGAGAAGGACAAGTTAAATGGATCTAATTTCTTGGAATGGTATCGGAACCTGAGAATAGTTCTCAGGCAAGAGAACAAGGAATATGTCCTAGAAAGAGTTCTCACCGAGAGGCCACGTTCCAATGCCCCGCAGACAGAAAAGAATGCTTGGGATAAGCATTCAACTGATGTCAAAGATGTTAATTGTCTAATGCTGGTGACTATGAACTCTGAGCTGCAAAAGCAATATGAGAACGTGATGTCACCCATTGAGATGATTAACAGCCTGAAAGCTTTGTTTCAGGAGCAAGCTCGCACAGAGAGATACCAGACGGTTAAATCTCTCATGGATTGCAAGCTGGCTAAGGATAGTCCAGTAAGTCCTCATGTCCTTAAAATGATGGGTTACATTGATAACTTGGGGAAACTGGACTGTGCCATTAGCTAGGAGCTAGCCACTGACATGATTCTGCAGTCTTTGCCGTCGTGTTTTGATCAGTTCATCATGAACTACAACATGCAAAACATGACTAAGACATTGACTGAGTTGCACGGCATGCTGAAGACAGCAGAGCCGAATCTCAAGAAGGCAACTCCCAGTGTATTGATGGTACAAGGGGGTAAAAGGTTTAAGAAACCTAAGAAGGATAAGGGAAAGGTCCAAGTTGTCCAGACTGAGAGTCAAGCCAAGCCCAAGCCGAAGCCCAAATACGGGCCTTCTCCTGAGGATAAGTGCAACTACTGCAAGCAGTTAGGGCATTGGAAGAGAGACTACAAGAAGTTCATGGAAGATTACAAGAAGCTGAAGAAGACGTATGATGCGTCTGACTCAGGTATATATATTATCGAACTTAATGTTATGTCTTCTAGTTCTACTTCGTGGGTATTGGATACCGGCTGCGGTGCTCATATTTGTACTGATGTGCAGGCACTAAGAAATAGTAGGACGCTGAAGAAAGGACAAGTGGAGCTACGGGTCGGGAATGGAGCCAAGGTTGCTGCACTGGCCGTAGGCACCTACGAGTTGTCCTTACCTTCGGGCATGGTTTTAATTTTAAATAATTGCTACTTTTTACCTGCGATAAGCAGAAACATAATTTCAGTTTCCGTTTTGGATTTGGAAGGTTTTGATTTTGCTGTTAAGAATAAAGTTTGTTCTTTTAATCGTGATGGTACGTATTATGGTAGCGCCCCATTAGATAATGGGTTATATGTTTTAAACCAAGAAATGCCTGTCTTTAACATAAATACAAAGCGGTTTAAGTCCAATGACGAAAACCCGACCTTCTTATGGCATTGTCGTTTGGGCCATATCAATGAGAAACGCATCCAAAGGCTCCATCGAAATGGGCTTCTGGGCTCATTTGATTTTGAATCATGTGAGAAATGCGAATCGTGTTTGATGGGCAAAATGGCTAGAGCCCCTTTCAACAAACCAAATGAAAGGGCCAGTGATTTATTGGGCCTTATTCATACTGATGTATGTGGGCCGATGAGTACTGTTGCCAGAGGAAATTACAAGTACTTCATTACCTTCACTGATGATTTCAGTAGGTATGGTTATGTCTATTTGATGAGACACAAGTCAGAATCCTTTGATAGATTCAAGGAATTCAAGAATGAATTACATAACCAACTTGGCAAAAGTATTAAAGTTCTGCGATCGGATCGCGGAGGAGAATACTTGAGTCAAGAGTTCAGCGACTATCTGAGCGAGTGTGGAATTATTTCACAACTCACTCCTCCTGGAACACCCCAATGGAATAGAGTGTCAGAGAGGAGGAATCGAACCTAATTGGATATGGTTCGGTCTATGATGAGTCATTCAAATCTTCCATTATCCTTTTGGGGATACGCTCTAGAAACGTCTGCGTTTACACTGAATAGGGTACCATCTAAATCAGTGGAAAAGACACCACATGAATTGTGGACTGGGAACATTCCTAGCCTGTCTTTCCTGAGGATTTGGGGATGTGAGGCTTATGTCAAACGTTTAATCTCTGACAAGCTTGCACCCAAATCAGATAAATGCTACTTCGTTAGTTATCCTAGGGAAACCAAGGCATACTACTTTTACAACCAATCTGAGAACAAAGTATTTGTTGCTCGGGACTGTTCTTTTCTTGAGAGGGAATTTCTCTCTAAGAAAAACAGTGGGAGTAAAGTACATCTTGAAGAAATTCGAGATACACAGGAGACTGCTCAACCTGTTGAGGAAGAGCAGCAGTTGGATCCACAAAGTTCTGTGGAACCGGCGCCTGTGGGGCCTGAAGTTCGCAGATCCGGAAGGATCCGTCACGAACCCGAGAGATACTATGGATTTCTCGTGACCAATTCAAATGATCTGATGATCATTGATAGTGACGAACCAGCGACCTTCGCGGAAGCAATGATGGGCCCGGACTCCGAAAAGTGGCTTGGGGCCTCTAAATCCGAAATGGGATCCATGTCAGAAAACCAAGTATGGTCCTTGGTCGATTTACCTAATGGTGTAAAAGCCATTGAGTGTAAATGGATCTTCAAGAAGAAGATTGACGTGGATGGCAATGTGCAAATTTACAAAGCGAGGTTGGTGGCTAAAGGTTTCAAGCAAATTCATGGTATTGACTATGATGAAACCTATTCCCCAGTCGCTATGCTTAAATCCATTCGGATTCTTCTAGCGATTGCAGCTCATTATGACTATGAGATTTGGCAAATGGATGTCAAAACCGCATTCCTGAATGGTATTCTGGAAGAGGATGTGTATATGACACAACCTGAAGGTTTTGTTGATCCTAAGAACGCTGGAAAGGTATGCAAGCTTCATAAATCCATTTATGGATTGAAGCAAGCATCACGGAGTTGGAATCTTCGTTTTGATGAAGCAGTAAAACAATTTGGTTTCATCAAGAACGAAGAGGAACCATGTGTTTACAAGAAGACTAGTGGGAGCAAAATTGCGTTTCTTGTACTGTATGTCGATGACATACTCCTCCTCGGTAATGACGTTCCGTTGCTTCAGTCTGTTAAGACCTGGCTCGGAAGTTGTTTTTCCATGAAAGATATGGGAGAAGCCGCGTACATTCTTGGAATCAGAATCTACAGAGATAGAGTAAACATGCTGATTGGATTGTGCCAGGACACTTATATTGATAAGGTGTTGCACAGATTCAGGATGCATGATTCCAAGAAGGGCTTCATACCGATGTCTCATGGCATTAGTCTCAGCAAGAAGCAGTGTCCGGTGACACATGCTGAGCGGGAGCGCATGAATAGGATTCCTTATGCTTCTGCAATAGGATCTATTATGTATGCCATGCTCTGCACTCGTCCAGATGTAGCTTACGCGTTAAGCATGACGAGTAGATACCAATCTGATCCAGGTGAAGTTCACTGGACAGCTGTCAAGAATATTCTCAAGTATTTGAGACATACTAAGGATAAATTACTTGTGTATGGAGGAAGTGAAGAACTTGTGCTGAATGGATTCACCGATGCGAGTTTTCAGACGGACATAGACGATTTCTGATCACAATCTGGATATGTCTTCTGTCTAAATGGCGGTGCAGTGAGCTGGAAGAGCTCTAAGCAGAATACCGTAGCTGATTCCACGACGGAAGCTGAATATGTTGCTGCTTCAGAAGCGGCAAAGGAAGCTGTTTGGGTCAAGAAGTTCATGACTGAACTTGGTGTGGTTCCTAGTATCTTGGAGCCAGTGGCTTTGTTTTGCGATACCAACGGAGCCATTGCTCAGGCGAAAGAACCAAGGTCACACCAGAAGTCCAAACACGTAGAGAGGAGATATCACATGATTCGTGATATCGTCAATAGAGGTGATGTGAAGATCAGCCGAGTTCCGACGGACGAGAATGTCGCTGATCCTCTGACTAAGTCACTCCCATGGCCTAAGCATGAGTTTCATACGACTGCTGTAGGCATTAGAGATCTTAAGATGTAATCTTGATTCTAGTGGGAGTTTTAGTTTTATTTTAGTTATAATAAGATGCTCTTGTAAAACATTCTTTTGGAAATGTTTAATGAAATTTGATTTCAGCATTATTTATTGTGATCTAAATAATGGTCCCAAAATAAGTTTATGACATATTATAGGTCATCAAGTTGAGGACTTGATCATGACCCTATAAGTTAAATATGATATAAATTATGTTTTGTCCCTGGTCGAGGCTGTCAAAGTGGGACACTGACAACCGCGAGAGACTAGATTGTGAGGTGACTGTTGGCTAAGTTTCATGGAGCCAATGATATGATTATCGAAGTCAGTCACATAGATATATGTTGGTGAACATATGATCGGGCATGACCCGGTAATGAGAAGTCTACAAGATAGTTATATCTGTGTCATAAGAGGTTCTCATTACGACTATAGAGTGTAGTCCTAAGACATGAGTTCATCATGCTTTCTTGCATATGAATTGGTACACTTTGACTTTGTCAAACGTCGACCCGTAACTGGCGACTATAACGGCACTATTCAAGTATATCATGCAATGTGCGTTGAAATAGGGATGGAACAAGATGGGATTTGTCCCTCCTGTATAACGGGAGATAAATATCTCAGGGCCTATCGAAGATTGAGTACTGAGAGAATGTGTGGCCACACTCAAACGAACTGTAGTTCAGTTGTTTGTAATGTTTCAGTATGAGATCAGGAGTTCGATAAACACGATGTTGGCTTAATAAGGATGACACCAATCTTTCCTCATGCCAAATCGAGATATAGAGACAAAAGGATTATAGGAATATATGATTCCAGTACAAGTGGGAGATTGTTAGGATAGTGTCCTGAAATCACGCTTGTACTTACTCCTGATGATAGTTGTGTGTCGAGATCAGACATTCGTATAATACTGGGCGGTTGCAATGTTTTGCTAGAAGCCTCTTGCAATCTGTAAGTTGTAGACTTACTGCCAGTATTATATGATCCTATAGGGTCACACACCTAAGCAAACTGGAAGCTACGACATGGGAATGATCATTATGGTAATGATCATATTAGTGTGTATTGGATACACATTGTTATCGATAAAATGGTGTTGTGTCGATCGACACAGCTTGTGTGTCGGTCGACACAGTTTGGGTTTTCGGAAAGGCTTTTCGAATTAAGACTTAATTAAGTCTGGCCCGTTAAGTGTGTTTTAGGTCGAATAAAACTCGTGAGTTTCGACCTAAACATAGAGCCGTCGAGTTTTTCTGGGTAAGAAAAGCAGAAACACCAAAACAGGTGATTCCCATTGATCCGGTACTAGCATCCCGTTTCCAGCTTGTGTGCGTGTGTATCTGGTAGAGGCAAGGCATCTGCGTTGCTCAACTGATCTCGTTCACCAACTCATTCCGCTGCCAGTTCTAGGTAAGAACGAGGTTGGTTGTTTTCAATATATCAAACCCTAGGTCCTAGGAGATCCAACACATGAATCTTCCATTATCCCTTTAGGAATACGCTCTAGAAATGTATGTATTTGCGCCAAATAGGTTTCTATCAGAATCAGTTGAAATACACCACATTGGATGTGGACTGGAAGTCTTCCAAGTATGTTTTTCTGATTAATTGGGATTGCAAGGTTTATGCAAAGCAGTTGTCAACAGACAAGCTTGAACCCAAATCTGATAAGTGCTGCTTCGCTGGTTGTACTAGGGAAACCAAGGCTTATTCTTTTTGCAACCAGTCCGAGAACAAAGTTTTGTTGTTCGGAACTCTGTTTTTCTAGATAGAAAGTTTCTTTCCAAGAAAAACAGTGGGAGTTGAAGTACAGCTTGAAGAAATTCGAGAAACACAGGAGGCTGCTCAACCTGTTTAGGGAGAGCAGCGGTTGGATCTACAAAGTGCTGTAGAACTTACACCTGTGGAGCCTGAAGTTCGCAGATCCGAATGAATCCGTCACTAACCCGAGAGTGATTTCTCGTGACCGATTGCCGTGATCTGTTGATCATTGAAAAGTGATGAGCATGCGAAATTCAAGAAGCGATGGTAAGCCCCAACTCCAAAAATTTGCTAGGTATGCATGTTAGCTTCACCGATCCATTTCTTGATTGAAGCAAACATCTTGGAGTTGGAATCTACGTTCTGTTAAAACGGTCAAAAGTTTTGACTTGATCAGGAACGAAAAGGAACCGTGCGTATACAAGTAGACTAGTGGGAGCGTAGTTGCATTTCTCACATTGTATGTATATGACATACTTATTCTCATAAACGACGTTCCGTCGCTTAAGTCTTATGTGACTTGGGTCGGAAGTCATTTTCAACGATGGACATGGGAGAAGCCGTGTGAGTTCTTGGAATAAGGATCTATTGAAATAGATTGGGTAGACTTATTGGATCGTGTCAGAATCCTTATGTAGATAAGGTATTGGACAGTTCCAATATACATGATTCCAAGAATGACTTCACACCAAAGGTTTTATGGCAATAATATTAGCAAGATGAAGTGTCTTGGACACTGGCTAAGCTAGTATGTATGAGTGTGATTCCTTATGATTCTGCAATAGAATCCATCATGAATGCCATATTTTGCGCTCGTCTAGATGCAGCTTACGCATAAAGCATGACGAGAAGATACCAATACATTCCGGTAAAAGTCACTGGACAGTTGTAAGAAATATCCCAAGTGTTTGAGGAACACTAAGGATAGGTTCTTGTTCAACTGAGGAAGTGACGAATCTGTTAAAAGTAGTTAGACGGACAAAGACGACTCCCGGTTCCCACATGGTTATGTCTCTTTGTCTGTGTAGCGGTGCTATCTGTTGGAAGGGCTCCAAGCAGAGGACCGTAGAATAGTGCTTATTAATGAATGGCGGTATGGTTTGTTGGAATGGTTCCAAGCAAGAACACCGCAGCCTCTCTCACAACCTAAGCACGAGTTTTATACTATTGTTGTAGGTACTAGATATCTGAAGACGTGGTCTTGATTCTAGTGGGAGTTATGTTAGTTACGATGTTCACATAGACATGCTATGGTCATGTTTATGAAAAACTGACATCAGCATTATTTGATTATTGGATAATTAAATAATGGTCCCAAAGTATTTTATGTTCATATGTCATCAAGTTCAGGACTTGATCATAAAACCCTATAAATGAAAGATGACATAAAATTATGTTTGTTCCTGGTCATAGGTTGTTAAAGTGGGACACTAACAACCGTTAAGACTAGTATGTGAGGTGACGTATGACTAAGTTTCATGGAGTCATTGATATGAGTATCAACGTCAATCACATAGATATATGTTGGTGAACATATGATCGGACATGACCCGCTAATGAGAACTCTACAGGATAGTTATATCAGTGTCATGAGAGGTTCTCATTACGACTATAGAGTATAGTCCTTAGACCTGAGTTCATCATGCTTTCTAGCATGTGAATTGGTACGCTTTGACCTTGTCAAACGTCGTTCCGTAACTGGCGGCTATAACGGCATTGCTTAGGCGCATCATGAAGTGTGTGTAGAAACAGGGATGGAACAAGAAGGGATTTGTCCCTCCTATATAACAGGAGATAAATATCTCAGGGCCCATCGAAGATTTGATACTGAGAAAATGCATGGCCGTGCTCAAACGAGGTGATTGTCAGTCGTTTTTTTATCAGTATAGATCAGGAGTTCGATGAACATGATGTTGGCTATAATAAGGATGACACAGTCTCTTGCCTTATGCCATATCGAGATATAGAGACAAAGGGATTAGGGGAATAGATGATTCCAGTACAAGTGGGAGATTACTGGGATTATGTCCTGAAATCATATTGTACTAACTCTGATTGATAGTTGTATTGTCAAGATCGGACAATTCATGTGATACTAGGTGGTCATAATATTTTGCTAGAAGCCGCTTATGACAAATGAGTCGTAACTCATTGCTAGTATTATGTGAACCTACGGGGTCACATACCTAAGAAAGCTGGATACACTTTGTATGGGATTGATCATTGGCGTATGGTCTGATCGTATTGATATCGAGTTTTAAGAGGTGTGTCGATAGACACCATTGGGTGCGTCGATCGATACAAGAGGTGTGTCAATCGACACTATTGGGTGTGTCGATCGACACAAGGCCGATACCGAAACTGATGTTTCGGTTTATGTCGAGGTCTATATATATAGGCTTATGTATATGACCTAAGGAGTAGCCGTCACAGAGAGTTTTTCTTGACAGAAAAACGCAACCACCTCTAGAAACACATAGAATCCCAGAAGATCCGATTCCCGGCACTAGCATCCCAACGGATTCCAGCTTGTGTGCGTGTGGACTGCAGTAGAGGCGCAGCATCTGAGGCGCTGGAGATCTCGCTTATCTGACCCAATTCCGCTGCAAAGTTCCAGGTAAACACGAGATCATCGGTAAGGATTCAATTAACTAAACCCTAGATCCTAGGCTTCGGGAACTTGATGGAATTCTGAATCTGTTAGAATTGGCCGAAGTTCCTTCAGATCATGCCTCTCCTCATACACCAAGAGGTCTTAAATAATGGAAAACAAAGTGGCTTGGTCGACCTCAGAACATGGGAGGGTCTACAAGCCAAAAGAAAAAGAGAAAAAGTAGCATGTGGGAAAAAGTTGGTCTTAAAGTGGCATGATTGATACGTGTCCAGTAAATCGGTCATAACTCTTCGTTTATAGCTCTTAATGACTTCAAACCACCTCCATTAGAAATCTAACTCAACTCCCTATAACTTTGGTTTTAAGGTCCAAAGCTAAATGTAAACGTAAGCACTTCATATGACTCGATATTTCAAGGTTAAATCTCACAGCGACTTGGGGAGGTCGCTGTGAGGTTTTTTGATCCACAACGACTTGGGGAGGCCGCTGGGGCTCCCGACTGTTCGCATTTCTTCATAGAGACTTCAGTAGGCCGCTGTGGGATGCCGTTGTGAGGCCTAGTCGTGATCCTTAGCTGTTTTTCCACTCTTTTTGGGTGTTTTTCAGTCCCTACCTCCTCCATATCATTTGGGTGCTTCATCATGTCTTCCAACACCTACAAAAAGAGAAAAACAAAGCACATGCACTAGTAATGATGCCTAAATGCATTATCTTAAAATTAAAACACACCAAAAATCATGATCACAACAACTCAAAAATACAACACATCAACTCCCCCAAACTTGTTTCTTTGCTTGTCCTCAAGCAAACCCCAATGAGAACAAAGGGGAGAGGTTTGAAGTTGGAGACTCATAACCAAAGAAATTTAGCAAGCCCTCAACATGATGTCCTTAGAAAATAATAATATGTTGCATGAACAAACACTCATATCCACTCTAATTTCTCTAGGCTTATCAACACACCAAATCTTATTCTCTTAAGCACATTGTCAAGAATCAACTTACTTAACATTCCACCAACTCTTACATTCATTCTTTTCATTAATGTGTAGTCTCACAAATGGGGATTTGATCTTAATCAATTGGCTTGGTATAAAAAGGCTTCAAATGGTGTTTAGAGGAAGGTCATGATTTCATATTTAGTGGCTAACTCTCAAGGAAAAGGAATGCTAGACATTATGCAAAATGTAGCAAGACAAGAACAATTTATGCATACAACTCTTAACTCTCATTGTCTTACCCAATTGTGTTTCAAAATCCTATCACAAATTTAATCAATCTCCCTTCTTTCCCAAACTTTAACCAATTGATTTTTTTCATTTTTGAGTCTTGAGAAGTTATTCTTTACATTTACTAAGACTCTTTTTCTTTTGATTTTTTTTTTCATTTCAAACTTAGAGTTTTCCCAAATTCATTTTAACTTCTCAAATATTTTTCCTTTACACAAGCCTTTGGTTCTTTCTTTTTCTTTTACTCCCCATTTCACTCTTTCTTTTATTTCACTCCCAATCCCATTTTCAAGTTCTTATACCCCAAATGTCAATCAAAAAGTGAACTCCTAGACTAGCCTATGAGAGCTAATCATTGTCGTTCTTATACTTTTAACCTTTTACACATGTTAGCTTATCAGAAAAAGGCCTCACTCAATCAAACAAATGAAGGCTTAAAAGAAAAGGGAAGGGTTCTATGGTGTGGAAACCATTCTAAGAGGGAGAATGGCCACTTGGATTAACAAAGGGTGGTAAAAATGTGGTAAAAGATAATCCAAGTGTGTATGTGGTGACCATGATCAAGCATCAAATACCCATAAGTGAGAAATTTAAGTTCATTTAAGTCCATATAGGTGAGTTGGTTTCAATGTTGAGGGTATCAAACAAGACAAGTAGATTCGAGTGGTATGATCAAAGCTCAAAATGTACAAGTGTTTCAATAGTTGTTTAAGCAACATACTATGATTAACAAGGGCATCATGTTGAATTCTAAAATCTAGATTTCTTACAAGTTAATTATATCATCGTCTCCTATGCAAATGCTACTAGACTCAATCCTAAAAGAGAAACAAATATGAAAATACATGCTTTTTTATTATGATTTTCAAATTTTTGATTTTTCGTTTTTTTTTCCAAAATCATAATTATTCACAATGCAATGACTCAATCATAATAATAAAACATCAAAAGTGGTTAATGATCACCAACTCCCCCAAACTTACTTCGCACCGTCTCGGTGTGAGAGCAAATAAAGGAGAATTGAAGATGGTAAAATAAAAATAACTAAAATCACTATTGAAGGTGGTGGTAATGTTACCTGAAGCGGAAGGTAATAATGCAATCCCCCAAACTTAGCTCTTTCTCTCTTGTCCACATGCTGAAAACACACACACAAAACTAAAACAAACATAAAATTCACACAAACACACATCAAGCAAATCAAACATAGGAAATCAAAGTATATGTACAAAGGATACCATGGGACTTCCTCCCAAGTGAGCTTGTTTAAAGTCTCTAGCTTGACTTTCTTCTCACTTGCTAGTGATGATTGGGTTGTGGCCTGCCTTCCATAGTGATGGTCAGGACTTGAGACAACAGCTCTTGAAGCTTGACTGGATCTCCTTGATATTGAGGGCTGATGATGGCTTTGACAATTGAGAATGGTGACTTTCCGTTGTACCTGACCTTGTATTCGATGCTTCCATCTTTAAGCCTTAATGGATGTAAGTTCAGAATGTTGGAAGATGGAGTTAAGTTGGGAGGGTGGGGTGCATTCATCTTCTTCTTCTCTTCATCATGAGCTCTCTTAGCTCCACTCAACCCCTCTTCTTTGGCAGTTCTGACATGCTCTTCAATCAAACTTTGTAAACTTTCTGAATCCAAGATTTCCTCCTCACCCTCTTCAAGCTTTGTAGACTTGCATTTCAAGTTCCTCACAGCCTTATCCTTTTCAGCTTGGTCCTCTTTGATATTCAGTTCTTTATTGTTGCTTGTTCCACAATAATAAGGTGTAGAGGCTTGTATGGGGTATGATACCTTTTTGTTGACATGTTGGAGAGTCACCTTCTTGTTTGGGAAGTCAATTGTTGCTCCAACTGTTGTGAGGAAAGGTCTTCCAAGGATCAAAGGAACCTTCTTGTTATCAACCATATCCATAACAGTGAGGTCTATTGGAATTTTGCATTCTCCAATCTTGATAGGATAGTTTTCAATGACACCATGTGGATACTTTGAAGAAGCATCCCCAAACATGAGAGAAGAAGGATGAGCTTTCATGTCATGGATTCCCAGGCTCTTCACCATCTCTAAGGAGATAATATTCACACTTGCACCAGAATCAACAAGAGCATCATCAAGTTTTAAATCACCAAGAGAACAAGGTATAGTAAAATTCCCTTGATCTTCAAGCTTGGATAGTGATGTTGGTGTGGTAGAGGACTCATTTGCTGAAGTAGAGAGTCCCATCAGCTCTTCTACCTTCTCCTTGTTGGCTAGAATGTCCCTAATGAGCATCATTTGGAGATGAGCCTCATGCATAGTCCCCATATTAGGCAGCTGAACACCAATTTCCTTCATATCATTCTTGAACTTGGAGATTGCTTTCTTTTGAGCCTTTGTGAGGAATCTACCTGGAAAGGGAGGTCAGGCTCATAAGGATGATCTTCGATTTCAAGGTTTGTTTCCTTTTCGAAATTGTTGGAGCATTCCTCATTCTTGTTTCTTCATTGTCCTTTTTCTTCATAACAACCTCTGAACTTTCATCAAAGAAGATGGCATTACAATACTCCTTTGGGTTTGTTTCTGGTTTTCCAGGGAGGAAACCTGGTGGTCTATTTGATGATGATCCCGCTTGCTGGGATTGTTTGAGGTTTGCCACTTCAGATGCTAGGCTGTCGTATTTTGCATTCATGTCGCTCATCATCTTCTTGGTGGTCTCCATTACCTGTTTCATCATTTGTTGTGTTGAGTCTTCTTGCCTCTGTTGGTTGGATGAACTTCCTTGTCCTTGGTATTGTTGATTCCCTTGGTAGGTTCCTTGGTTGTACTGTTGTCGTGGCTGGAAGTTACCTTGATTGTTGTTGTAAGTTTGCCTTTGTTGGAAGTCTCCACTGTTGTTGAATGCAGGTTTTGTTGGGAAGTTACCTTGAAGTGTGGTCTGTCCTTGAGGTTTGAATGGTGGATATGACTGGTCTTGAGGATTCTTCACATTGTTGTTCCTATAGGAAAAGTTGGGGTGATTCCTATAGTTCTGGTTGAAGCCTTTGTTGAATCCTTGGCCTCCAATGTAGTTCATTTCAGCATGTCCATCCATATTCATCTCAACATCATCTTCAAAGAATCCTTGTTGCGGATCAAAATCTCCCACAAAGCTAACATTCCTTTGGTTTGCCTTGAGCAACTTGTCCAGCTTCTCATTAAGTGCTTTGATCTCTCTCCTTGGATCATCTTTGTTTCCTCCTTCTCTGTATGTTCGGTCATAGTCCTCCCCGTAGTTAGTGTCACTGACCGCCAAGTTTTCCACCAGCGGCATGGCTTCTCGTTCATCTTTTTGCAGGAAGTTGCAATTGCTAGCAGTGTCTAGCATCATCCTGTATTTTGGCAGTATGCTACGATATAATGTGCTGAGAAGACTCTCCTTTGTGAAACCATGGTGTGGGCATTGGTTTGTGTAACCTTTGAATCTTTCCCAAGCTTCCCCAAAGTTTTCTGTGGGTTTTTGTTTGAAGCTGGAAATTTCTGTCCTCAGTCTGGTTGTTCTTGATTTTGAGAAGAACTTGGATAAGAAGGCTCTTTTGCATTCATCCCAGGAGGTGATTGAGTTGGGTGGGAGGTTCTTCTCCCTAAGGTGGGCTTTATCTCCAAGAGAGAATGGAAATAATATCATCTTCATTGCGTCTTCAGAGATTCCATTGATGCGGACTGTGCGACATAGCTTGTCAAAGTTGTCAAGGTGGTCTAATGGATCTTCCATTGGTAGCCCATGGAACTTGCTTCCTTGCACCATGTTGATGATGCTAGCTTTGATCTCGTAGTTGTTGTTTTCAACTGCAGGTGCAATGATCCCAGAATGATAGTCGTTGATGCTCGGTTTGTCATATGCTCCTATGGCTCTGTGAGGCCTTGGTGGATGGTGTGGTCGGTTTACTTCACCACCGTCTTGTTGTTGTTGTTGTTCGTCGGCCATATTGATTACTTCTCTTCGTATTTTTTGTTGCTGTCTTCTTTTCCTTGAAATTTCCCTTTCGTGAGCTTTTATGTCTTCAACTCTTGGTACAAGGTTTGTTGGTCCCCTGATCCTCAAGTTCATTCACCTGCAAAACAAAGGGAAAGAAGGTAGAGAAGATTAGTATCTTTGTAACCGAAAAGACTTAGTCTCAAGCAAACACAAAATCCTAATGGTTCAATTAACACCCAAGATGGCAACGGCGCCAAACTGATGTTTGCGTTTTACACACCAATTAAAACCTAATGTGCACGCTACCACAATCGAATGGTATGTCGATGTAACACTTTAGGATCGAATCCACAGGGAGCTAGTGACCTATGACACCAAGAATACACAAAGTTCCTTAATCTAAGCTAATACAAGAGATTTGGTTTTTTTCACTAACAACCTAAGTGAGATGAAAGTAAAGAAACTAATAGGCAAATGATATAGATAACAAAAATGAAACAGAACTAATAATTCACTAAACAAGATACTAAGATTCACAAAAAAAACAGAGTAAAAACAGAGATGTGATGAGTTTGAACAAAAGATAAAAGACTAAGTTTCTTGGGTTGAGATTTCAGTTTGGGTGATCAACAATTAATCTAGAAGTGTTTAAGAACAATAGAATGGGTTCTTAGGCTAAGAACAACATATCAAGCTACTCCACTCTCATGATAATAGCCCTACACCTATCAAGCATTAACATCAACTCTCGTTGGCAATTTCAAGATAGATATGCATTATGAACAAGTTCTTATTACCACTAAACACCTTAAACATCAACTCTCATTGGTTAAGTATGTAAAGCACTTGATAGAGTTTCAAACGTTAACTACACTTCTCAGTGCTAGCAACATTCAAGATCAAAGAATTGATTAGCTACTTCAATCCTAGCATTAAGAGTTTCTGACAAGTAAGAAATCAATATTTCCAAGTTTTAAACAACCTAAACCATTACTAGATCACCCTCACCTTACTCAAACCCAGAAACTTATAAAGAACTACTCAATAATATTCACAAAACGACATAGTTGAGATGATATAAGAAGAGAGAAATATATGAATCAACAAGAACAACACAAGAAAATCAAATTAAACTTGAAAAAATGATGAAAGAAAATAAAGTTATGATCTAGATCCATAAATGGATCAAGAAGTAGATCATGCCTCTCCTCATACACCAAGAGGTCTTAAATAATGGAAAACAAAGTGGCTTGGTCGACCTCAGAACATGGGAGGGTCTACAAGCCAAAAGAAAAAGAGAAAAAGTAGCATGTGGGCAAAAGTTGGTCTTAAAGTGGCATAATTGATATGTGTCCAGTAAATCGGTCATAACTCTTCGTGTATAGCTCTTAATGACTTCAAACCACCTCCATTGGAAAGCAAACTCAATTCCCTATAACTTTGGTTTGAAGGTCCAAAGCTAAATGTAAACGTAAGCACTTCATATGACTCGATCTTTTAAGGTTAAATCTCACATCGACTTGGGGAGGTCGCTGTGAGAGGCCGCTGTGAGATTTTTTGATCCACAGCAACTTGGGGAGGTCGCTGTGGAGGCCACTGGGGCTCCCGACTGTTCGCATTTCTTCACAGAGACTTCAGTAGGCCGCTGTGGGATGCCGCTGTGAGGCCTAGTCGTGATCCTTAGCTGTTTTTCCATTCTTTTTGGGTGTTTTTCAGTCCCTACCTCCTCCATATCATTTGGGTGCTTTATCATGTTTTCCAACACCTACAAAAAGAGAAAAACAAAGCACATGCACTCCTAATGATGCCTAAATGCATTATCTTAAAGCTAAAACACATCAAAAATCATGATCACAACAACTCAAAAATACAACACATCACTATACTATATCATATCTTGAACTTTTGATGAGCGTATCTTTCACTTTTTGTGATGGGATATGTCAATGTGTTTTTTTGTAATATGGATCTTGGTAATTATATATCTCAACAAATTCCTATGTGTAGCTAATTTTCTGTAGTAAAATTTGGGTTTTAGTTTGATTATTTTCTCTGGTAGTTTTTAGTCATTTTCGAAACTTCACTCATTCACCTTTTCACATTTACTCTCTTTCACATTCTTTTTACTCACATAATATATAATTACATATTTCCCAATTGTACTTGTTTTTATGTTTAGATTTTTATGTGGTTCATTCGTACTTGATATTTTTTCTAATATATCTTAAATAAATATTGTTTTTGGTTATTTGTTTTGTATTTGTTAGTTTTATATTTTGTTGTTGTAATTATTTGATTTTTAGATTATTTATTTGTGTGTTTTCTTCAGTAATATAAATTATTCGCTTTTTCCATATTTTGGTCGAAAAACTTTCTAACTATTTTGTTTGTGTTATTTTGATTTTTTTCCTTTCCATTGTGTGTGTTTTATTTAATGTATCTGTGCTTGAGCTTTTAAATCTTCTGTTTAGTTGTTTTGGTTTTGAGAATATTGTACTTGATTAAGTTCACATGCTATTGTCGTTCTGTTTAAGATTTAGTCTTTGATTAATTATTTTATTTTAAATCTTCTGCAGCATGTGGGAATGCTAGTGCCGTTATGATTCCGCGATTGTGTAAGAATCTTATTTTTTTCACTATAGGTATTCAAATGAGTTAAACTCTTGGCTTTTGCCGCTGATTTTGATTATAGGTATGTGTAGTTGATGCTGCTGACCCTGACAACTTTAGTGTGTCGAAAAGCGAACTCCATGATTTGTGGTTTATTAGTGGTTTTTCTCTTCTGGCGATATACAATAATCCCGTAGTAGCAATAAAAGCTTCATAAGCAAGCTAAGTCAAGAAAGGAAGGGAAAAAAGTTTGGTGAAACTGAAATCTTACATGGGTGGGAAGTATGGCTTATGCGAGCATTCCCGTGTCTTGCCATGCCTTCTGCATGAGTGCATTGTCTTCCAGAACTGCAATGGAAATTGTTGATTCTCGCCCGATGCCTATGGAGATCAGGTTGTTTAGCAGGCCCTGCAACATAATTAAAATAGTCTTTCAATTAGGGACCTCAAGATTAGAAGTATAGTCTCCAATTATTTACAATTGTAAAAATAACATGTTCTGTCTATAATTATGTAGATCCTATCTAGTGAACAGCTAAACATGTCGTTAAATTTATGTAGGTACCCTAAAATACCAGAAACAAAATTAGACGCCGAAAGAAAGAGAAGTTGCGGACATACACTTAAGCTTGTCAATTCTCCATAGTTCGCATTGCGTAATGCAAGGCCTCGCAACTCATGAACATGTACAGCGCCTTTCACCAAACCTGCAGAGGCAAGTCTTTTGAGCTTCATGAGCAGTGTCAGTGTGGCCAGTGGCATATGCAGCATCTATAAGGTCAAGAAACTCCTTTGCAAATTTCGCTATTCCCTCCACCGCTTCCACAACATCTTCTTTCTTCTCAGATTTCAAAGAGAGAATGTCACTCAATTCAAGGGCTACACCGTCCTGTCCAATGCAATAGAGTTTCAAAGAAGTATGTACTGTCGCTTACGTCTGAGATCTGTGGTCTGTGTTCCGCTTCCGAGGAGAAACTCTCTCAATCATTGTAAGCACTCTTTATACCAAAAAAAAAATTTCAAAAGGACATTAGAGAGAGAGAGAGAGTGCTCAAGCCATGAGACTTACCTCTTCCCGAGCTAGCTGCTTCCTCATGTTATCCTTTGCTTTCAAATTAGCACTTCGCATGTTAACCCTCAAACTGACGACAAATAAAACAATTCAGATTCGATTTGGTCAACTAAATACAAAAAACCTTACTTCTGCTGCTATTGTGAACACTACTATTCATACCCTTTATTTGTTAATAGCTTCGCAGAATCATAGGATAGGCAAAACTCAAAATTAGTTTCGCCCAATTATGTTTGTGTAAACTCATATGTTGATCATTAGCCTGAAAGCTTAAATGATGCTTGCATCAACGTTGAACAAACTTTGCAAAATGCAATACACTACATGCTAATGTGAAGTACACACGAGAGAGTTTTTCATTCTCTACTCAATTGCTGTGGCTCATGGTTTCGTGTACTATCGCCGCCAGTTTTGAATGCAACAATATTTGGGATACAGCAAGAAGAACAATATTTCATCTAATTTGATTTTAAGTGCCAATAGAATGTGCAAGTATATTGTTATATGTTGCCTACTTACTTGCATACCCATAAGATATAAGAAATAGCTGGATCAGAACAATTACCTTTCGCTTCAATTTGTTGTTACACCCATTAGGACTGTTAGGTTCACAATCTTGGAGCTTCATGAGCGCAAATACGCTCCAAGGAATACCTTCCTATTTCCCATTTTCCAGAACATGAAGGCGCGGAGACTTGGCTAAATGATCCATCCCTTTGCTATTAGATTCATCGGCACACGCTCCATTTGACGGTACTGCAGTGATACAAGCCATGTTATTCAAACACATCCATGGCCATTCAAACTAAAGCTGCTAGAATTAATTGGTAATTAAAGTCACTTGGAATTAGATAGAGTAAATCATCTGAAGTGTAGCAACTCTAAGTTCTTAGACCTTTACAGTTTATATATTGTTTCCTATGAATCAAAACAACATTTTATAATCAAAACCCAATGAGGAGCTTTTCTTTTACGTTTTAAGTTACAGACCCTTTTCTTTTTGCTCACCTGGAAGACTGTTCCAAGTTTCCTTACTCTGTGGATCGAGCTCGAAGAACATATTTCGAACCAAAACCATAAATACGTATTCATAGTCAGAATAAATCAATAATATGATTTATACCGTATCATTTGATTAAACTTAGATCCATTCGGAGGAAAACTACCATGGGCTGGAAAATAAGAGATTATTTACAAAAGAGGATTTGGTCATGCTTTATTCTGACTATAGGGACTAAAACTCTTATGAAACTCAAATGAGTATTTACCAAAACAATTATTTACCACCGATTCAATTGCTATAGTAACAGTAAAAACATATTCTGAGCTGCAGCCTCATTAGATCAACCGGGACATGTGATGTTAGCTTACTATGTCTTGATAAAAACAATCAATCAGACTTTTACATCTCAAGCTCCTTCTTATATGCTCATTTGACCTTAGCTTTGTGATTACCGAGCTTATTCTTTCATGGGACCAAACGAACAACACAGAAAAAACAAAAAAAAAAAAGCAAAATCATTTATAATGGATATGAAGAAGAAAGCTAAAGAATATTTATAAAAAAGTATATGATCAGACTTTATCCAAACCCATCGGGACTGAACCTCAAAAAGTATTGATCAAATCAATAGTCTCGACCAAATCGATCTCTATAGTAATAGGCAACCCTTATTCGGACCATAGGCTCATTAGGACAAAAGGGTCATGTGATGTGAACTAACAACGTCTTGCCAACAACATCCAATCGGACTTTTAGATCTCACACTCCTTTCTATATACAATATCAACTGTTTGTTAGTTCACATCACATCATTAGATCTTAGCTTTGTGATAACCTAACTTCTTCTTCTTTCATGGGACCAAACCAACAAAACAGGATCAAAAAACCAAAAAACATAGAAATCCTATCAAAACCAATGAATAGAAGAAGAAGAAGAAAGCAATAGAACTGAAAACGGATCATTTGACCAAAGTTTTGATGATCCGGAATAAAACTTCCACGGTCAATAAGAAAAACAAATGATATAGAAATCTTCTTGAAATTTTGGAAGAAGCAGACGATTGTGTTTCTAAGCCACCCCAAGCTCTCCTTATATAGGATTTCACAAGCTTCTCTAGAAAGCTAGGTATATGCCATAGAATTTTTTTTTAAAAAACCCGAACTAATAAGATATTCAGTAAGATATTATGTTTTTTAAGGAAATGAATTAATTAATTAGCTTTAAATCGACCCGATGGCATTCTTGTGAATAAGTCGAACCCCGAACCCAATTGTTTATTTTTGGCATTGCCATCTCATACTTCCACGTCATCATTATCCGCCTCTAGAGCCCTCTCGTGACGACACGTCAGCAATCGCTCAAAATTACTTCTCATTTAAAGGTATAGATATGCAATAGACTTGTTTTCATTTCCATGCGAGCTTGATTGGTTTTCTTTTTATTTAATCGCCGAGATGACATCCTTAAGAGTCAAAGTTTTCTTGCTAAAATGCATTGTATCTTTGAAGCTTTCATATTTTGGAGGTAGATCTAAGAGCAGCATCACTGCTAGATCATCATCAGAGACCTCAATTTCAGCCTTCTCACAATCCACAATTATCTTTAGAAACTCATCCACATTCCTTTGTAAAGATAGACTAGAATTCTTCGTATAACCAAACAATCTCTGCTTAAGATGAATCCTAATAGTCAATGTCTTAGGACTCTAAAGCTCATATAGAAGATTTAACATTCTTATTGCAATTCTTTCCTTTATTACCTTTTGCAGAACATTGTTAACTAGATTCAGAATGATGATCCTCTACCTTTCTTCTTCCTTTTTCTGCTCTTTGACACCAACCTTTGCATATGTATCTTTCGAATCACATGTTGCTTCTTCAGACTAATCATGATCGAGCACACTTTCAAGATTGGGAAGATCTGTTGGATTCCCTAGGATCTAGGGTTTGTTATATTGAAATTACCAACCTCGTTCTTACCTCAGATCTGGCAGTGGAATGGAATGGTGAACGAGATCTAGCGAATCAAGTGCTTCGCCTCTACCAAGCACACACTCACACAACCTGGAACGCCGGGATGCTAGTGTCGGATTCAGGGAATGAGTTTTCGATGTCTCTGCTTTTCTCTCTGAGAATTACAGTGACGGCTAGGGTTCAGGTCGACCATATAAACCTTATATATCGACCTGGAAATGACATCACAAAACCGTCGGAGAAGCCCGACTCGTTTATGTCAAAACCCGATATGCATCGATCGACACACTTACTGTGTCGATCGACACACCTTCTCGAAAAGCCTGCATCGATCGACACACTCATGTATCGATCGACACATACATCATAAAACTCTATGTCAATGTGTATCCAATACACATCAACGTGATCATTATCAAATGATCATTCCCATATGTTAGCTTCCAGATTGCTTAGGTGTGTGATCCTATAGGATCATACAATACTGGCAGTAAGTCTACAACTTACAGATTACAAGAGGCTTCTACCAAAGCATTACAATCACCAGTATTATACAAACGATTGATCTCGATACACAACTACTATCAGGAGTGAGTACAAGTGTGATTTCAGGACACAATCCCAACAATCTCCCACTTGTACTGGAATCATCAATTCCTACAATCCTTTTGTCTCTATATCTCGATTTGGCATAAGACAAGATTAGTGTCATTCTTATTAAGCCAATATCATGTTTATCGAACTCCTGATCTATACTGAAGAAAACAAACAACTGAACTACAGTTCGTTTGAGTGCGGCCACACATTTTCTTAGCATAAAATCTTTGATAGGCCCTGAGATATTTATCTCATGTTATTCAGGAGGGACAAATCCCATCTTGTTCCATCCCTGTTCCTTTACACACTTCATGATACACCTGAGCAGTGCCTTTATAGCCGCCAGTTACGGATCGACGTTTGACAAGGTCAAGGTGCACCAATTCATATGCAATAAAGCATGATGAACTCAGGTCTAAGGACTATACTCAATAGTCGTAATGAGAACCTCTCATGACACATATATAACTATCCTGGAGACTTCTCATTAGCGGGTCACGTCCGATCATATGTTCACCAACATATATCTATGTGACTGACTGTGATACTCATATCATTGACTCCATGAAACTTAGTCAACAGTCACCTCACAAGCTAGTCTCTCGCGGTTGTTATTGTCCCACTTTAACAACCTCGACTAGGGACACGTCATAATTTATGTCATTTGTTACTTATAGGGTTTCATGATCAAGTCCTCAACTTGATGGCCTATAATATGACATAAACTTATTTTGGGACCATTATTTAATTATCCAATAGTCAAATAATGTTGATGTCAGTTTTTCATAAACAAGACCATATCTTATTTATCTGAACATCATAACTAAACTAACTCCCACTAGAATCAAGACCAAGTCTTCAGATTTCTAGTACCTACAGCAACAGTGTTCAACTCGTGCTTAGGTTGTGAGAGATGCTGCGGTGTTCTTGCTTGGAACCATTCCAACAAACCACACCGCTATTCTTAAATGAGCACTATTCTACGGTCCTCTGCTTGGAAACCTTTCCAATAGACAGTACCGTTACACAGGCAAAATGACATAACCAGGTGAGAACCGGGAATCATCTTTGTCCGTCTAACTACTCATAATTGATTCGTCTATTTCTCAGTTGTACAAGAACCTATCCTTAGTGTTTCTCAAACACTTGGGGATATTCCTTTACAACTGTCCAGTGACTCTTACTGGAACAAATTGGTATCTTCTCGTCATGCTTTTATGCGTCAGCTGCATTTAGACGAGCGCATAATATGACATTCATGATGGATTCTATTGCATAAGCAAAAGGAATCACACTCATTAGACACTAGCTCAGCCAGTGTCCAAGACACTTCATCTTGCTAAGATCATTGCCATAAGACCTTTGGTGTGAAGCCATTCTTGGAATCATGCATATTGGAACTGTCCAGTACCTTATAACCATAATGATTATGACACGATCCAATTAGCTCTTCTGATCCATCTCAATGGATCCATATTCCAAGAACTCACGCGACTTCTCCCATGTCTATCGTTAAATTTGACTTCCGACCCAAATCTTGGCAAGACTTTAGCGTCGGAACGTCGTTTATGAGATTAAGTACGTTCTTAACATACAGTTTGAGAATTGCAATTACGCTCCCACTAGTTTACTTGTAAACGCACTGTTTCTATTCGTTCTTGATCGAGTCAAAGCCTTTGACCGTTTTAACAGAACATAGATTCCAACTCCAAGATGCTTGCTTCAACCGGTGAAGCTAACATGCATAACTAGCCAATTTTTCGGAGTTGGGGCTCACCATCGCTTCTTTGAATTTCGCATGCGCATCACTTTTCAATGATCAACGGATCACGACAATCGGTCACGAGGAATTACCCTCAATTTAGTGATGGATCCTTTCGGATCTGCGAATTTCAGGCTCCACAGGTGTAGATCCTACAACACTCTGTAGATCTAACCGCTGCTCTCCCTCAACAGGTTGAACAGCCTCCTGTGTTTTTCGAATTTCTTCGAGCTGTACTTTTACTCCCACTGTTCTTCTTGGAAAAACAGAGCTCCGAACAACAAAACTTTGTTCTCGGATTGGTTGCAAAAGTACCAAGCCTCGGTTTCCTTAGGACAACCAGCGAAGCAGCACTTATCAGATTTGGGTTCAAGTTTGTTTGTTGACAACTGCCTTACACAAACCTTGCAATCCCAATTAATCAGAAAAACATATTTGGAAATCACCCAGTCCACATCCAATGTGGTGTTTTTCACTGATTCTGATAGAAAACTTATTTAGCGTAAACATGTTCATTTTAGAGCGTATTTTAAAAGAATAATGGAAGATTCATGTGACTCATCATTAATCGGAGCATATTCAATAAGATCCGATTCATTCTCTCAGAAACACCATTCATGTTTTCTGGGAGAAAAGAGCTGTGATATGGCTTCACACTCACTTAGATGATCACTCAATTCTTGACTCAAGTGTTTTCCTCCGCGATCTAATCGAGGATATCAATACTTCTGTCAAATCTGTTCTATACTTCATTCTAAAACTCCTTTGTGTTGGAGCCCCTAGGATCTAGGGTTCGTTATATTGAAATTACCAACCTCGTTCTTACCTAGAACTGGCAGCGGAATGATTGGTGAACGAGATTAGTGAGCGACTCAGATGCTTCGCCTCTACCAGATACACACGCACACAAACCTGGAAACCGGGATGCTAGTGTCGGATCTATGGGATCTCTGAGTTTTGGTGTTTCTGCCTCTTCTGTCAAGAAAGAGACGACGGCTAGGGTTCCAGGTCGAAACTATATGACTATATAAAGACCTGGAATGACTTAAACCGAACCATAATTAATCAGATTCGTTTAAGTCAAAAACCGAAACTCTGTTTCAGAATCGACCCTGTGTCGATCGACACACATACCGTGTCGATCGACACACTATTCGAAACTCAATATTAATGTGTATCCAATACACATTAACATGATCATTACCATGTTTTAGCTTCCAGTTTGCTTAGGTGTGTGACCCTATAGGATCATATAATACTGGCAGTAAGTCTACAACTTACATATTGCAAGAGGCTTCTAGCAAAACATTGCAACCGCCCAGTATTATACGAATGTCTGATCTCGACACACAACTATCAGGAGTGAGTACAAGTGTGATTTCAGGACACAATCCCAACAATCTTCCACTTGTACTGGAATCATCAATTCCTACAATCCTTTTGTCTCTATATCTCGATTTGGCATAAGACAAGATTAGTGTCATTCTTATTAAGCCAATATCATGTTTATCAAACTCCTGATCTATACTGAACAAAACAAACAACTGAACTACAGTTCGTTTGAGTGCGGCCACACATTTTCTCAGCATAAAATCTTCGATAGGCCCTGAGATATTTATCTCCCGTTATTCAGGAGGGACAAATCCCATCTTGTTCCATCCCTGTTCCTTTACACACTTCATGATACACCTGAGCAGTGCCTTTATAGCCGCCAGTTACGGATCGACGTTTGACAAGGTCAAGGTGCACCAATTCACATGCAAGAAAGCATGATGAACTCAGGTCTAAGGACTATACTCAATATTCGTAATGAGAACCTCTCATGACACAGATATAACTATCCTGGAGACTTCTCATTAGCGGGTCACGTCCGATCATATGTTCACCAACATATATCTATGTGACTGACTGTGATACTCATATCATTGACTCCATGAAACTTAGTCAACAGTCACCTCACAAGCTAGTCTCTCGCGGTTGTTATTGTCCCACTTTAACAACCTCGACTAGGGACACGTCATAATTTATGTCATTTGTTACTTATAGGGTTTCATGATCAAGTCCTCAACTTGATGGCCTATAATATGACATAAACTTATTTTGGGACCATTATTTAATTATCCAATAGTCAAATAATGTTGATGTCAGTTTTTCATAAACATGACCATATCATATCTATCTGAACATCATAACTAAACTAACTCCCACTAGATTCAATACCAAGTCTTCAGATATCTAGTACCTACAGCAACAGTATACAACTCGTGCTTAGGTTGTGAGAGATGCTGCGGTGTTCTTGCTTGGAACCATTCCAACAAGCCACACCACCATTCTTTATTGAGCACTATTCTACGGTCCTCTGCTTGGAAACCTTTCCAACAGACAGCACCGCTACACAGGCAAAAGACATAACCAGGTGAGAACCGGGAATCATATTTGTCCGTCTAACTACTCATAATTGATTCGTCTATTTCTCAGTTGTAAAAGAACCTATCCTTAGTGTTTCTCAAACACTTGGGGTTATTCCTTTACAACTGTCCAGTGACTCTTACTGGAACAAATTGGTATCTTCTCGTCATGCTTTTATGCATCAGCTGCATTTAGACGAGCGCATAATATGGCATTCATGATGGATTCTATTTCATAAGCAAAAGGAATCACACTCATTAGACACTAGCTCAGCCAGTGTCCAAGACACTTCATCTTGCTAAGATCATTGCCATAAGACCTTTGGTGTGAAGCCATTCTTGGAATCATGCATATTGGAACTGTCCAGTACCTTATAACCATAATGGTTCTGACACGATCCAATTAGCTCTTCTGATCCATCTGAATGGATCCATATTCCAAGAACTCACGCGACTTCTCCCATGTCTATCGTTAAATTTGACTTCCGACCCAAATCTTGGCAAGACTTTAGCGTCGGAACGTCGTTTATGAGATTAAGTACGTTCTTAACATACAGTTTGAGAATTGCAATTACGCTCCCACTAGTTTACTTGTAAACGCACTGTTTCTATTCAATCCTGATCGAGTCAAAGCCTTTGACCGTTTTAACAGAACATAGATTCCAACTCCAAGATGCTTGCTTCAACCGGTGAAGCTAACATGCATAACTAGCCAATTTTTCGGAGTTGGGGCTCACCATCGTTTCTTTGAATTTCGCATGCGCATCACTTTTCAATGATCAACGGATCACGACAATCGGTCACGAGGAATCACCCTCAATTTAGTGATGGATCCTTTCGGATCTGCGAATTTCAGGCTCCACAGGTGTAGAGCCTACATCACTCTGTAGATCTAACCGCTGCTCTCCCTCAACTGGTTGAACAGCCTCCTGTGTTTCTCGAATTTCTTCGAGCTGTACTTTTACTCCCATTGTTCTTCTTGGAAAAACAGAGTTCCGAACAACAAAACTTTGTTCTCGGATTGGTTGCAAAAGTACTAAGCCTCGGTTTCCTTAGGACAACCAGCGAAGCAGCACTTATCAGATTTGGGTTCAAGTTTGTTTGTTGACAACTGCCTTACACAAACCTTGCAATCCCAATTAATCAAAAAAACATATTTGGAAATCACCCAGTCCACATCCAATGTGGTGTTTTTCACTGATTCTGATAGAAAACTTATTTAGCGTAAACATGTTCATTTTAGAGCGTATTTTAAAAAAATAACGGAAGATTCATGTGACTCATCATTAATCGGAGCATATTCAATAAGATCCGATTCATTTTCTCAGAAACACTATTCAAGGTTTTCAGGAGAGAAGAGCTGTGAAATGACTTCACACTCACTTAGATGATCACCCAATACATGACTCAAGTATTTTCCTCCGCGATCTAATCGAGGATCTCGATACTTCTGTCAAATCGGTTCTATACTTCATTCTGAAACTCCTTTGATCATTCCAAAGGATTCTGACTCGTGTCTTATCAAATGAACACAGTCATACTTACTGAAGCCATCAATAAGTCAATGAAGTATTGAAGTTTTCCTTTGGCACTAATGCTCATCGGGCAGCATACATCAGTATGTGTAAGGCCCAACGAGCCTCTGGCCCGTTTCTTTAGCTCTGCTAAAGAAGCCTTAGTCATTTGGCCCAGCAAGCAGAATTCATGTCTCAATTGATTTACAATCAAATGAACCTGAAGCCCATTACTATGGAACTTCTGAATCCGCTGCGCTCTATTTGGTCAATTTGACTTTGCTAAGGAAAAATCGAGTTCAAGTCATCAGACTTGAATCATTTGATATTTATGTTATGTTTAAGCGTATGTTGGTTTAAGATACAAAACCCTTTCAAAAGGGGTGCTACTATATGATATTTCATTAAGATCAAAAGAGCAAAACTTGTCTTTTATCAGAATGAAAAACATTCAAATTCTTACAAGAAAATGAAAGACACTTATGCATAAAGCAGGTACATAGTAGCAATTACTTAATTCAAAAACCAAGCTTGAAAGGCTCCTACTAGTGCAGAATCTCTACGGCTTATGCAGCAACCATTGCTCCATACTAGGCACGCAGTTCCACTTGTCCTTTCTTCAACGTTCTACTGTTGCTTAAGCCCTACATATTTCCAAAATATCAGTACCACAACCAATATCCAATACTTACGTAGAACTTGAAATAATAACACAATACCTGAAGAAGAAGTACCGTACATCTTCTTCATCTCTTGTGAATCTTCCAAGAATTTAATGCAATCTCTCTTCCAATGCCCATACTCATTACAGTAGAAGCACTTTCTAACACCAGATGGGCCGGACTTGGGCTTATAAGATGACACAGGCTTATCCTGATTCCAAATCTGGACGGCCCTGCCTCTACCCTTGCCAACACAAGATTTCTCAAATCTTTTACCCTTTATGATGTCTTGCTCTACTGTTTTGAGCATGCCATGCAGCTCAGTCAACGTCTTCGTCAAGCCTTTCTTGATATAGTTCTTAATGAACTTATCATAGCTTGACGGCAGTGACTGCAGAATGATGTCAGTTGCCAACTCTAAGCTGACAGGACAATCCAGTTTCCCCAGGTTATCAACGTAACCCATCATTTTAATGACATGAGGACTCACTGGAACATCCTCTGGTAGTCTGCACCTAGTGAGAGACTTCACCAAAAGGAATCTCTCAACTCGTGCCAGATCCTGAAACTTCAGTTTCAGGCTGGTGATCATCTCTATTGGCGACTCCATGTTCTCGTATTGAATCTTCAAGTCCGAGTTCATGGTAGCCAACATCAGACCACGCACATCTACCACATCAATATAATGCTTGTTCCAAGCATTATATACTGCATTCGAGCGATTGGCCCCAAGCCTTTCTGGAAGAGCTTTCTCAAGGACATAGTCCTTACTCTCCTGCTTGAGGATTAATCTCAAATTGCGATACCAATCCAGGAAATTTGACCCATTTAACTTGTCCTTCTCAAGGACGGGTCGTAACGAGAAGGTAGTTTTAGACATAGGCTGGAAAATTTAATCAAAGAAAATTTTAGTTATGATTTCAGGAAATGAGGAATCTTATCCAATAAGAAAACTCGCATTATATTCAAACAACGTTTCCTCTATGAATATAATAATCCAAGATCCATACATCACTAAAATCTGAGTGGACGACTCGTCATTACTCAGAGTTTAGTAATCTAGGTAAGCAATCCATTGCTAATTGTACTCAGTACAATTCTTGGTCGTAGATGAGACAATCCATGTCTCATCTACTCTGACGTCTCTGGGCCCAGAACTTCTGACAGCCCAGTCAAGTAAACACTTCTCTTCTGTCTTGTGATCACTGACAGTCGCACTGCAAGTCTGTCAATGACCACCTGCCTAACTCATGTTGCAGTGGATACCAAGGACTCCAAGACTATCCAACAAACGACACGAGTCTTGACAGTAGATAAGATTGGGCAAGACATCAAGATCACTTGATATTTAGTTGAGGAAATTGAACTTTAAAAGATTAGTAATTCAATCTCTTAGGTCATGCAATAGTTGATGTCAAGCACTGCAAGACCATCAACACTACTACCTGCCTCACTCATGTAATTGTGGACACCAAGCTCTTGGCAAGACTATCCAACAACGAAACGAGTCTTGACAGTTGACCATATTGAATAACTAAGCTTCGATTTAACACACATCCAATGTGTATTAAACAGGTTTAGAACATTTTTTAACTTTTAATGATTTCAATTAAGTTTTAATCGTTCTAATTTCAGTGGGTTAGGTCATTCGGTTCGTTTCTTAATCATTTGGTTCAAAAACCAAACGATTACGGTTCACATCGTCACCATATGCGTCGACTGACACACTTGGTCGACTCTTGATATGCAACCTTAAGATCATTCGAGATAACCGGTCAAATCCAATTTGACCAGTTCATCTAATTGAACCGATTCAACCAGTTTTAACTAATCGCGATAACCGGTCCAATCCAATTGGATCGACTTATCCGATCAAACTGATCTTAACCAATTAAATCGGTTTATTCTAATTGAGATAACCAGTTCAATTCAATTGAACCAATTCATCCAATTTAGACCGATCTAATCTACCTTAACCAAGCATGATAACCAGTTCAATCCAATTGAACCGATTCAACCAACCGCAAGGTTTGTGTCTACCGACATTGTAGAATATTAGGGATTAAATCGACATGACCATGCGAGATAACCAGTTCAATCCAATTGAACCGATCTATCCATTCGCACAGTCTGTGTCGACCGATGCACCCAGTGCGTCGATCGACATAGTGCGATTTCAAATCTTTCGTATTTTCGCCGTGTATCGACCGATACACCCAGTGCGTCGATCGATGCTGTGCGAAAACCCCTAATATCTTTTACGAGTTCTCGCGATGTGTCGACCGACACAAGCTTAGTGTCGATCGACATCATGCGACAAACCCTAAATTATTTACGCGTTTTCGCTCTGTGTCGACCGACACACGCTTTGTGTCGATCGACACTATGCGACAAACACTAAAATCTTATTATGCGTTTCGCGGTGTGTCGACCGACACAAGCTTAGTGTCGATCGACACAGTGCGACAACAGCAGTTCGTCGTTTTCAACAGAAACTTCAATCCGAGATAAATTTCCATAAAACACGATTTAACAGGCAATTAACTAATCAAATTCATCAGTATTCGATTTAAATGCCTCAGATTCAATAGACTAAACCCTACCATGCTCTGATACCACTGTTGGATCCCCTAGGATCTAGGGTTCGTTATATTGAAATTACCAACCTCGTTCTTACCTAGAACTGGCAGCGGAATGATTGGTGAACGATATCAGTGAGCGACTCAGATGCTTCGCCTCTACCAGATACACACGCACACAAACCTGGAAACCGGGATGCTAGTGCCGGATCTATGGGATCTCTGAGTTTTGGTGTTTCTGCCTCTTCTGTCAAGAAAGAGATGACGGCTAGGGTTCCAGGTCGAAACTATATGACTATATAACGACATGGAATGACTTAAACCGAACCATAATTAATCAGATTCATTTAAGTCATAAAACCGAAACTCTGTTTCGGAATCGACCCTGTGTCGATCGACACACATACCGTTTCGATCGACACACTATTCGAAACTCAATATTAATGTGCATCCAATACACATTAACATGATCATTACCATAATGATCATTCCCATGTTTTAGCTTCCAGTTTGCTTAGGTGTGTGACCCTATATGATCATATAATACTGGCAGTAAGTCTACAACTTACAGATTGCAAGAGGCTTCTAGCAAAACATTGCAACCGCCCAGTATTATACGAATGTCTGATCTCGACACACAACAATCAGGAGTGAGTACAAGTGTGATTTCAGGACACAATCCCAACACTTTGATCATTCCAAAGGATTCTGACTCGTGTCACATCAAATGAACACAGTCATACTTGTTGAAGCCATCAATAAGTCAATGAAGTATTGAAGTTTTCCTTTGGCACTAATGCTCATCGGGCCGCATACATCAGTATGTGTAAGGCCCAACGAGCCTCTGGCCCGTTTCTTTAGCTCTGCTAAAGAAGCCTTAGTCATTTGGCCCAGCAAGCAGAATTCATGTCTCAATTGATTTACAATCAAATGAACCTGAAGCCCATTACTATGGAACTTCTGAATCCGTTGCGCTCTATTTGGTCAATTTGACTTTGCTAAGAAAAAATCGAGTTCAAGTCATCAGACTTGAATCATTTGATATTTATGTTATGTTTAAGCGTATGTTGGTTTAAGATACAAAACCCTTTCAAAAGGGGTGCTACTATATGATATTTCATTAAGATCAAAAGAGCAAAACTTGTCTTTTATCAGAATGAAAAACATTCAAATTCTTACAAGAAAATGAAAGACACTTATGCATAAAGCAGGTACATAGTAGCAATTACTTAATTCAAAAACCAAGCTTGAAAGGCTCCTACTAGTGCAGAATCTCTACGGCTTATGCAGCAACCATTGCTCCATACTAGGCACGCAGTTCCACTTGTCCTTTCTTCAACGTTCTACTGTTGCTTAAGCCCTGCATATTTCCAAAATATCAGTACCACAACCAATATCCAATACTTACGTAGAACTTGAAATAATAACACAATACCTGAAGAAGAAGTACCGTACATCTTCTTCATCTCTTGTGAATCTTCCAAGAATTTAATGCAATCTCTCTTCCAATGCCCATACTCATTACAGTAGAAGCACTTTCTAACACCAGATGGGCCGGACTTGGGCTTATAAGATGACACAGGCTTATCCTGATTCCAAATCTGGACGGCCCTGCCTCTACCCTTGCCAACACAAGATTTCTCAAATCTTTTACCCTTTATGATGTCTTGCTCTACTGTTTTGAGCATGCCATGCAGCTCAGTCAACGTCTTCGTCAAGTCTTTCTTGATATAGTTCTTAATGAACTTATCATAGCTTGACGGCAGTGACTGCAGAATGATGTCAGTTGCCAACTCTAAGCTGACAGGACAATCCAGTTTCCCCAGGTTATCAACGTAACCCATCATTTTAATGACATGAGGGCTCACTGGAACATCCTCTGGTAGTCTGCACCTAGTGAGAGACTTCACCAACTGGAATCTCTCAACTCGTGCCAGATCCTGAAACTTCAGTTTCAGGCTGGTGATCATCTCTATTGGCGACTCCATGTTCTCGTATTGAATCTTCAAGTCCGAGTTCATGGTAGCCAACATCAGACCACGCACATCTACCACATCAATATAATGCTTGTTCCAAGCATTATATACTGCATTCGAGCGATTGGCCCCAAGCTTTTCTGGAAGAGCTTTCTCAAGGACATAGTCCTTACTCTCCTGCTTGAGGATTAATCTCAAATTGCGATACCAATCCAGGAAATTTGACCCATTTAACTTGTCCTTCTCAAGGACGGGTCGTAACGAGAAGGTAGTTTTAGACATAGGCTGGAAAATTTAATCAAAGAAAATTTTAGTTATGATTTCAGGAAATGAGGAATCTTATCCAATAAGAAAACTCGCATTATATTCAAACAACGTTTCCTCTATGAATATAATAATCCAAGATCCATACATCACTAAAATCTGAGTGGACGACTTGTCATTACTCAGAGTTTAGTAATCTAGGTAAGCAATCCATTGCTAATTGTACTCAGTACAATTCTTGGTCGTAGATGAGACAATCCATGTCTCATCCACTCTGACGTCTCTGGGCCCAGAACTTCTGACAGTCCAGTCAAGTAAACAAATCTCTTCTGTCTTGTGATCACTGACAGTCGCACTGCAAGTCTGTCAATGACCACCTGCCTAACTCCTGTTGCAGTGGATACCAAGGACTCCAAGACTATCCAACAAACGACACGAGTCTTGACAGTAGATAAGATTGGGCAAGACATCAAGATCACTTGATATTTAGTTGAGGAAATTGAACTTTAAAAGATTAGTAATTCAATCTCTTAGGTCATGCAATAGTTGATGTCAAGCACTGCAAGACCATCAACACTACTACCTGCCTCACTCATGTAATTGTGGACACCAAGCTCTTGGCAAGACTATCCAACAACGAAACAAGTCTTGACAGTTGACCATATTGAATAACTAAGCTTCGATTTAACACACATCCAATGTGTATTAAACAGGTTTAGAACATTTTTTAACTTTTAATAATTTCAATTAAGTTTTAATCGTTCTAATTTCAGTGGGTTAGGTCATTCGGTTCGTTTCTTAATCATTTGGTTCAAAAACCAAACGATTACGGTTCACATCATCACCATATGCGTCGACTGACACACTTGGTCGACTCTTGATATGCAACCTTAAGATCATTCGAGATAACCGGTCAAATCCAATTTGACCAGTTCATCTAATCGAACCGATTCAACCAGTTTTAACTAATCGCGATAACCGGTTCAATCCAATTGGATCGACTTATCCGATCAAACTGATCTTAACCAATTAAATCGGTTTATTCTAATTGAGATAACCAGTTCAATTCAATTGAACAAATTCATCCAATTTAGACCGATCTAATCTACCTTAACCAAGCATGATAACCAGTTCAATCCAATTGAACCGATTCAACCAACCGCAAGGTTTGTGTCGACCGACATTGTAGAATATTAGGGATTAAATCGACATGACCATGCGAGATAACCAGTTCAATCCAATTGAACCGATCTATCCATTCGCACAGTCTGTGTCGACCGATGCACCCAGTGCGTCGATCGACATAGTGCGATTTCAAATCTTTCGTATTTTCGCCGTGTATCGACCGATACACCCAGTGCGTCGATCGATGCTGTGCGAAAACCCCTAATATCTTTTACGAGTTCTCGCGATGTGTCGACCGACACAAGCTTAGTGTCGATCGACATCATGCGACAAACCCTAAATTATTTACGCGTTTTCGCTCTGTGTCGACCGACACACGCTTTGTGTCGATCGACACTATGCGACAAACACTAAAATCTTATTATGCGTTTCGCGGTGTGTCGACCGACACAAGCTTAGTGTCGATCGACACAGTGCGACAACAGCAGTTCGTCGTTTTCAACAGAAACTTCAATCCGAGATAAATTTCCATAAAACACGATTTAACAGGCAATTAACTAATCAAATTCATCAGTATTCGATTTAAATGCCTCAGATTCAATAGACTAAACCCTACCATGCTCTGATACCACTGTTGGATCCCCTAGGATCTAGAGTTTGTTATATTGAAATTACCAACCTCGTTCTTACCTCAGATCTGGCAGCGGAATGGAATGGTGAACGAGATCTAGCGAATCAAGTGCTTCGCCTCTACCAAGCACACACTCACACAACCTGGAACGCCGGGATGCTAGTGCCGGATTCAGGGAATGAGTTTTCGATGTCTCTGCTTTTCTCTCTGAGAATTACAGTGACGGCTAGGGTTCAGGTCGACCATATAAACCTTTATATATCGACCTGGAAATGACATCACAAAACCGTCGGAGAAGCCCTACTCGTTTATGTCAAAACCAGATATGCATCGATCGACACACTTACTGTGTCGATCGACACACCTTCTCGAAAAGCCTGTATCGATCGACACACTCATGTATCGATCGACACATACATCATAAAACTCTATGTCAATGTGTATCCAATACACATCAACGTGATCATTATCAAATGATCATTCCCATATGTTAGCTTCCAGATTGCTTAGGTGTGTGACCCTATAGGATCATACAATACTGGCAGTAAGTCTACAACTTACAGATTACAAGAGGCTTCTAGCAAAGCATTACAATCACCAGTATTATACAAACGATTGATCTCGATACACAACTACTATCAGGAGTGAGTACAAGTGTGATTTCAGGACACAATCCCAACAAGATCAAGATGTGCAAGTACCTTTTCTTTTCACATGATGCAGTCTCCATTCCTGTTGAACTTGTCAACCTCAAACTTTGTCGTTGACATCGCGATGAATCTCCTAAGTCGTGAACATGGATCTCGTATCACTTGTAGTAATATTCTTCTTGAGAATCTACTGCAACCGTTTCATTTCGATAAACTATTTCTCTACAAATCTATTTCAGATTAACTACGAACTTGAATCGAAAGCAAAAAGTAAAGACACAAGCGATTTAACGTGTTCAGCCTCCACGATCGGTTTGATTGTAGCCTACTCACGTCGGGATCCTTTTCCCGTAGAATCCCCTTCACCTTGAACAAGAAGAGTTTACAAGATAGCTCCCAATCTCACTTTCTCTTGATTACAATCATACTTCTCTCTCTAACTCGTGATACATAACAAAAGAAAGAATAAAGCTATTTATACTCGAGTCAACTCAAGCTTAATAAAATCTAACCACCGTAATCTTCTTCTTTTTCTAACACTGCAGTACATTGATCAATCGAAAAGAGTTTAAAAAAACAAACTTCAGAGTACAAAGTTCTGTAAAACTTTAATTAACGTATTCTATGTAACAACTTTTAATGTCAGGAGCAAAGCCGTTCGTTATTAGGGATGTCAATCGGGCTGGCCCGGTCCAAAAATTAAGCGTTAATATGTTTTCATTAAATATAATATAGTTGAATAAAAATAAATAAATAATTCAAAAAAATAGATAACTTATATTATCAAATATATAAATAAAAATCTTTCAATCTAGTTAGTCGAGTGTAAATAGAAGTCTAAATTTGTATCACCAAATTTTTTTATCATAATCAAAAGTTACTGAAAAAAGCAGAAGTAAAGATACTAAATTTCAATCAATAATCTACTTATGTAATTGAGAAGTAAAAACGCACCAAATTCATTCTCACGAGGTTAATGACGAGAATACCCTTAATGAAATTTTAATGAAATTGTCCAACATCGGTAGTTAGAAGAATAATTCCCTAATATATATAGAGTAAGATGAGAAGAGAATGAATATAGAAGAAGAACAAGAGAGAGAGACCAAGATAGAGAGAGAGCGATATAGAGAGAGAGAGACCGAGAGAGAGAGGGAGAGAGAGACCGAGAGAGAGACCAAGAGAGAGAGACCGAGAGATAGACCAAGAGAGAGAGACCGAGAGAGAGAGACCAAGAGAGAGAGAGCGGGAGAGAGAGACCAAGAGAGAGACCGAGAGAGAGCAAGAGAGAGAGACCAAGAGACCGAGAGAGAGCAAGAGAGAGAGAGAGAGAGCAAGAGAGAGAGCAAGAGAGAGAGAGAGAGAGAGAGAGAGAGAGAGAGAGAGAGAGAGAGAGAGAGAGAGAGAGAGAGAGAGAGAGAGAGAGAGAGAGAGAGAGAGAGAGAGAGAGAGAGAGAGAGAGAGAGAGAGAGAGAGAGAGAGAGAGAGAGAGAGAGAGAGAGAGAGAGAGAGAGAGAATGCACTAGATTCATTCTCATGAGGTTAATTACCAAGTCTATCTTTAATGAATTGTTCCTTTTAATTATGTTAATTTCCCTT